>WEIV01025091.1:8682-173738 GCA_013390005.1 Calyptomena viridis | reverse complement strand
TTTTTTTTTTTTTTTTTTTGCTTTATTGGCTAGTTTTTAATTTCCTGAGGCATAGGGATGTGGAAGGCACATTTGAAACATGGAAAATGTGGGAGCCAGCAGCATTATTTGTATGAATTATTTGTACCTACCTAAGTTTGTGTGTTTGATAGTATTCTGTCTGATTACATAAGTTAAACAGTATGTGTTCATAAGAGGGGAAAAAATACATTCAGAGGAATACGCATTGACAGAGATAAGATACCTCCAGAGAGAGTACCAGTGTTCATTATGAGAACAATGAAGGCCCTATTAATCAGGAAATCCTTACCCATCTAGTTTCAGCCATGCTAAAAGATTTATTTTTCTCATGTGGGATAAAAGGTGGGCAAAAGCTACAGAAATCTAGTTTCTGGCAGAGAAAATGCAGCATTATAGCCCATCTATCTGATGGCTATCTGCAAGTACTAAGTAAGAAGAAAACTTACATGAAACTGAGTTCTGTAGGCAGGCATTTCTTATTTTTGACCTTTTTTTGTGGCTGTCTAGTAAAATGAATAAACAATGAGTTTACTGTGAAGAAGCTGGAGAGAACAAGTGGTTGTCATGCTGATCAGTTTATGAGTCACAAGATCTCTGGAGGAAATTCATTGATGCTGGATAGAGCTGATGCTGTCAGATATGCAGTTGGATAGAAAAGGGCTGCAACTTGATCATCTGCCCAAGAGGTTTTACCACTAAGGATGGCAAAAGAATTCAGGCCTCCTGAGGTTTGATCTTGGGAGGGACTGCAAAGCTGGCTGTAGACTCAGTGGCTGAATAGGAGGCTGAAAATACAGTACAAATACTGTACACTGATTAAATGCCACATAAAGCTGAGATTTGAGGTGGTTATTGGAGTTGGATGTATATGACCAGTTTTTTTTGTTTGTGAGTATGCTTTGTTAGAGTATGAAATGGCTAGTTCTTACTTGGATTATTTGTTTAATAGTTGTAATTCCTCAGGAGCTGTGAATAGGTGTTTAGTTTTCTTTAAAGAAATGGAGAAGGTACTTCACTTGCATTATTATGGGAGCTTTAGGTATTTTCTGAGGCTGTTATGCTTTTTCCCCCTACATTTCCCTTAGTACACATTACAGACACTCTTTCTGAGAAGAACAGAATTTGGTGTCTGTCGGGACCAGACCTTAACTAAGAAGGGGAGCTGCTTCTCCAGAAACCACTTCTTCCCTCTCTTCCTCCCTCTGTGGCAGTAGGTGGGAGAGAGGAAGACTGTTGTGCCTTCAGATGCCATATCATCAGGAGAACTGACAGCCTGTTTTAGACTTGCATGGCTTAATCTACAATTTGTCAATTACAAAATACCCTCAGCTTTTAGTCATTAAGTATTAGCAAACTGGTTAATAATGTTCTTGCTTTTAGTTGCTCATAGCTGACGTTTTCACCTTTCTTGCACCCTACAAATTCAGGTAAGCAATCTGTTTGGATTGCCCAAATATGTTTTTTATTACTATTTATTTTTCCATAAGCACCCACACCTTGATACTGAACAAGTTATAAATCAAAGCAAGAACCCTGCCTTGAGGAGATTGTATCCTACAAGATAGTCTTGCTTTTCATAGTTGGATTTTTTTTTAAATGAACCTCAGAGTGAAATACTCTGAGAGGTAGAAAGAGCATATTTCTTGCCTTTAAAACATTTGCTCCTGAGTTATCTTAGAAAATAGGCAGTGTCCTAAGCGCTCTTTGTTCTCATAAAGGTAATACAGCTACAGAGACACCTTCAGTAGTGCTTGTGTCTTTTATCTAATTTTTCCAAATGTAAAATGATGTGCACTGCATTAATAGCTGGGTATCAGGAGAGGGACTGCAACACAGACATGGGATCAGATATGGATGGTTGTGATTTACAAGTCTTGTGTGCAGTCTTTAGGTAGGGCACCCTTCTACTGCACAGACCCAAGCTGCAGGTCACTGAATAGCAAGGTTTGTATGACACTTTTCCTTAATGATTTGATGTTGTGGGGAAGGAAACCACTATCTAGGCTCCTACAATGGAAAATAGCAAACTAATAGTGATAAAGGTTTATAAAAGCTGTGTTCCTGCCCAAAGGGAATAAGAACAAATGTATGAGACTCTATGGGAATTGCTGCACTAACCAAGCAAAAGTGGTAAAGAACAAGGAGCTGCTGCTGCACAACAGTGAAAGGATCCCATTTCTGTGCAGCTCTGTACAAGTCACACAAGGTTAAATTGCAGCCCTGTCATTGTCATTCATGCAGGCTGCAGTAATTTTTCCTCAGTAGTAGTTATAGTAAGGTAATATTTTTTTTAACATTGGATAAGTCTCTTGGAAGTTGGCACGACTAGTGGCTGGGGGAAATGAAGATCTCTGATTAAGTTCAATTAAAGTATACTGTGCTGTGCATTATTTGTAGACCTTCCAAGTGATCCGACCTTGAGCTGAAAGGCTGTATCAGCCTGACCAAAGCATGATGGGAGCAAAACACTGCTGGTAAATAGTTCTTGTGTCTGCCAAGGAGCACTGCAATATGCTTTTGTCAGTCCTAAGTGAAAAATAAGAGCACACAGCATTTTAGATGGATCATTGGCAGAATGTGTGTTGTTCCATAATTCACTTCTGTGCATTACCATGCTGGTTTGGTTATTGCTTTGGGGAAAGAGTAAGATGAACATGTCCATCTGCATAAATCCATGAAGACAAAATAAAGAGTACACAAATACTTGCATACACATTTGCAGCTCATACTGAGGAAGGGAGATGAAGTGAAGTGTTGGGTGTATTACTGAGGTACTGGGCTGAAGAGAAACAGTAAGTGTTGGTGTGCTTTTGTCTCACAACAAGTTCACTTACACCTTAATGAAAAAATTATAGTCTCAGACTAATTATGAGCAGGTGATGAGAACCCTTTTGTTGACCAACATCAAGCCACCTAACCCTCTATGGTATCTCATGTTGCATTTAACCAGAGCTGAGAGAGAAATTATGTATTATTTTTACTGGTCCTGTGCTCCAGGCTCATGTAGTATTTGGCTTTTCTTTCTGTTGCTCTAGTTCCCCAGTTTGAAACCAGGTGTAGCTACGTGGAGGCTACACTTGAAGAATTTTTGGCTTGGAGTTGTGGGCAGCCTTCTTGTCTCTGTGGACCATTCAGATGTTACGATTACTCCAAATACTGGGCTTATGCTGACTACAAATACATTGCCAGAATATTTGAAGACAAGCCAGAAATTTTCCAGGTAAAACGTTAATATTATCTCTTCCTAGTTTAACCATTGGCAAATTACCTAGTGTAGCTTCTGAAATCTGCTCCTCTGACCATTTATTTTAAAATTTTGAAATAAAAGCTTTTGGCTGTCATACGAATGGAGAACTAGTGCCAAGTGGCAGCCATCTATACTTCTGGGTCTCCTTATAAGTTTAGAAACAACACCCCAAGTGACAAAAACATCTACCAGGTTGGCAGCACTCTCCTTTCTATTTATCCCTGTGTCATTTTGTGACTGAGCAGGTTTGGGAAGCACCCAGTCATGTGTGTGATCTCTGCAAATGAACACCTCTGCTGAAGGTGTGAATGTGAGATAGGAATAGGGTGTGGAGATGAAAGGCAGCTGGCAGGCCTGGCATGCTGCAGACTTGAGACCCTGCTGCTGCCCCACGTCCACTTGTACCTGAATGGTGCCCAAATTAATTGCTCCACTTGGGAAAGAGGGTTTGATATTTGCTTGTAGCAACAAGGCTGTAACATGATTTTGCTCCATGTTTTGCCTTGTGGCTCATTTTCTCAAGTAGCACAGTTCCTTTCCTTAATGTGTTTAGATTAACTGTGAGGAGGAGACAGTCTGAGTCTGCAGCATTATTATACCTTCATTTTCTGTGGAGGCAGTAAAATACATGAACTAACCTGTCCATGGAAGTATGTAATCTATGGTAATTACCAAATGCAGGTATTAGGACACCTACCTGGGGTATTTTATCTTTTCTGCTGTTTCAATGTATTGTTTCATCTACATTCCTGCTACTTCTTGCAAATCGTAAGAGGGCAAAATTAAGGATAGCTATACAAAAGGTGTAGTTTTGCAGAAGATATAAAAAAAGAATAGTAAATGAAGCCTTACTCACTTCTATACTTTGAAAGGTGAAAATGGAATCACAATTCCCTGCAAAAACTGTGTCACTGAAATGACAGAGAGTATGAACTGATAAGTCCCTTCAAATTAATTATTTCCTCAGAAAGCATTTCCCATGCTATTTATATGTATTTTATTCTTTTGTACCAGTAAAATTAGAGTTTTTCAGTGATCAGGCTTTTTTCAGACTGTCTTCTTTCCCATTGTGGGTCGGAAGGGAAGGTTTGGACACAGATCATCTTACTTTTCTTTCTTCCTTCCCTTCCTAAGCACACTGAAACACAATCAGGATCACATAAACTTGGGCTGCACAACTCTGGTACTGGTTCATGTTGTTTGAATGAAGGTAAATGCTCCAAGGATGTTTCAGACTTCCCCAGATTCCTACATGACTTCTCCATCTGTGGTCCTGTCTTGGTCTTCTCTTTTACTGCCTCAACAGACAGCATTTTCCTGTGTTTTATGGCACAAGATAATAGCAGTCAATGAATACACACTTGAGGGAAACAGCCATTTTCCTATCTCCTTCTTCCACTTGCCCCCATTCAAGAATAAAATTGAGACTCCAGAAATTGCATTTCTGTGCAGGTGTCAGGGCACAACCTGATCACCTGACCTATAGCAAGCAACAGATTGTACTGCAGTCTTAGAATAGACACATGTAATGGTTATGCCTTGGATTTTTTTTTTTAAAGCAGAATCTGGGAAGGAAAAAGTCAACGGTGTTATGCAAGCAAATATGGTATATGTCATCTGCCATTTTCACAGGCATGGGAGTAAAATGCATCCATCAGTTCCAGACTCATATGGCTTTTGAAACACTGCTACACAATTTATACCAGCTGAAAGGAGTTCCTCGTAGAAATTCTCTTCCATTCTTGTGTGAATTTGATGATAATCCCTTTTTTTCTTTCTAGATTTTATTTAGATTTACGTAAGGTGATTTGAAGGGGAAAAGAAGGCCAACTGCACTGTTATTTATAGTGATTAATAGGGCCATTTAGAAGTTGTTTGAAATTTAGATTGCACTGTTTATCATTTACAGTTGTGTGGGCTAAGGTAATGATTCCATTATTCTAATCTATGAGCAATATCTAGCATCTTACGGTTTTTGTTCACTTGATATTTCATTACAGAATTTGAGATATAAATCAGAAGCAAGATACATGCATGAAGTTTAAATAGAAATGAGACCTTTTAAACTGACATACGGGTACAGATTAACTTCATTATAAGTAGCAAATGAAATAAATATAATTCACAAGTAATGTGCCATCTGTTATGGTTGGAACACCTTTTAGTGCATTTCTTCTTACTGTAGCTTTTTATTGTAGAAAAAGAACCCACTGTGACAAGATTTCAGTAATACTACCAGTTCCTTTTCAGTTCATTGGTTAAAAACTATTTTACCTATAATCGCTTCAACTATTTACTATAGCAGCAGCATTTTCAAAAAGTTCTTTTAAATCTAATATTGATTATGTGTGCTTTCTTCCCACTTAAATTGTAACAAAATACAAAAACTATTTAGGTGTGAGATTAAAGTGTAGAGATGGTGTAACGCTTAACTTTTTCACTGAAATAGTTGTATTGGATTTTAAATTTTATGGCTGCTGAAACCTATAGGAGCAACTTTTTCATTTTGATCTTTTGATGTCTTTGACAAATGTTTATATTACACTTCTGCATTTTTTTCAAATGATATTTTTAAAATCAATAACTCTGAAATTCAAAATCTTTAGCAACACCTAATTTTTGGGAAGGCTATTGCTCATTTTGAGGGTTTCCTGATACAAAGTCATAGTGAAGTCATCCTTATAATGTCTAGCTTTAGTTTTCCTCATACATAGATCTTAAAAAAGGATAGTCATCCACTTGTCTGCAAGCAGCAAGCTTACATACTTAAATTAGGAGACCAGACTCCTATTTTCTCTTTATAGACAGCAGAAAGAGAGAGGCTTTTCCAAAGTGTGATTCAGAGTGCTTTGACTAGAGCAGGAGCTTAAATTACGTTCCTAAAGTTAGGTGATGTGAATGACCCCGGAGTGCTCTACTGAAATGGAACAAATTCTGTGATCTTCCTCTTCAAGATGGGAAAAATAAAGCTCAGAGATGAGGCAATTTGCCTGAGACCATCAGGAAGCCAAAAATTTAATCTCTGCTTCCTGTGGCTTGGTCTGGGGCTCCAGCCAAAAGGCACCAGTATCTCTGGCCAGTATGCTTCGAGTGCTTTCCAATAAACAAATGATCAGGCCCTGCAGGTGGCAGGGTGAGCTGTTGGAAACACAGGACAGCTTTATCCAAGCTGTACAGAGCCATTCTGCAAAACCCTTGGCCTGCCTGAAAAATACCTCACTATGCCTCTTCATCTCCAAGGGGTTGGCTGTGGGAGGATCAACAGACTGGAAGGCTCCAGGACTGTGTTCATAAGACATGCCCACCTGTTCTGCCCTTTCTCACCATGTAATCAAGTTGTTTTAGGTTCACTGCCTTTACATTTACATGTGTGTCCATTACATAATAAGAAACTTAAAAAAACCAGCATAACACTGGGTCAGAGATGGGGTGCAGTCTGTGTTTCCAGACCCCATGGAGAAAGCTGAGATAGGAGCAAAGAGAGAGCAAATGTGCCTCATGCATTATCAAATCGGTTTGAAAAGGGAGTAGGGATTTTCCTTTACTTTGTTCCTTTCATTCTTTTTTTAAAAGCCATATATCAGAATTTTCCTCAAAGCAATCCTGAACTTGGGTGGATCATTAAGAGTGGAGAAAGGAAAAAAAGGAGTGTTTGAAAAGGGAAAAAAGCCCCATGTGGCCATGAGCATTTGGGCAGTCCTTCTGTAGAGAGTAAAGGGGGTAACTTGAGTGATGTGAAAGGCAGGGATGAGAACTGGAGACACAGATCTGGGAGGCTGTGTAGTCAGACAGAAAAAGGAGAAAGTCAGCAGAAGAAATGCTACTAGAGAGGAGAATTTTAGAGGAAAGAGCACAGGCCATGCATTCTCCAAAACCCCACCAAGGAGGGACAGCTGCAGTGGATCAAGAGTGACTGAGCAATGGAAGGAAAAGAAGGGAGCCTGAGGACTGAGGGTGGGATGTGGAGCAGTTCAGCAGCTTACATAAGTAACCTTTTTGTTGCTGTAGGATATAAGGTGGTCTGACTTCGGTTTTCCTGGAAGAAGTGGAAAAGAGAGCACGCTGTGGATTGGTTCTGAAGGAGCAAACACCCCCTGCCATTTGGACTCCTATGGCTGCAATTTGGTGTTGCAAGTACAAGGAAGGTAATGAGTGTATATAGATACAGCAAACAGAGGTAAAGGTTATGTGCTGTGCTTAAAGCTAGTTTTGGACTCTTTGAGTATTAGTTCTAGGTCCTGATTATTTTAGTTTTCTGAACTCTAGATTGAAGAGCATCATAACTGTTCTACAGGAAATGGCAGAACTTCAGGGCATTGGAGTTTGACTGGGTCATGGAGCTAACATAATTTTATTTTCTGATCTGCATGTTATGTGGTTCAATAATAAACATTTTAATCTTCCTAGTACTTATGGATTCAGGATTTGGAATTAGGATATGAAGAGTTAAAAAAAAAGCCCTGAAACAAAATAGAAATAAACTAGTTTAGACCTTTACAATATTCTCTGTGCAAGAGCCTTTAATAGCCTGCTAGAATTAATTTAAAGAGGAACATCAGGATGGGAGCAGCCAGCTGTGAGCAAAGTTGAAAGGGACATTTGAGGCTCCAAGCTCATTTGGGAGCATGTGACTTTGTTGCTGTATCTTTCTGTCTGCTTGCATGCTGTCTTTTTTTTTGTTTTCTTCTTATTCTTTATTTTGTCATTTCCCTTGCATATTTGCCTCAGGGTTTGTTTTGTTTGTTGGGTTTTGGGGTTTTTTTGTTATCTGTAATTGCTAGAGTAGTGCTAGAGTAGCAAAAGTTGCACACATTTTTTAGGTTTGATAGTAGATAGTGGAAGGAGTAAATTCCTAGTGGGATTTCAATGGGCTTAATTACTCTGGCATTTTATAGAACAGTAAAATCATGGGGGTGGTGTGATTAAGGTGCAGGATTGGAAGACAGGTGTCCTGGCTTCTAGCTGGGCAGTGCCACAGGTTGAGTGGCTTTAAGGCCTGAGGGAAATGAATTTGTCATCATCTTATCTCTAAGAAGGGTAACTGCATAGTTCCCAGGCAGGTTTTCATTCACATTTATGAACAGCCCGGAGATCCTTGGGTGGATGTGCAGCAGTTACTCCAGCAGCCTCCCTCAGCCCTGCACTGTGCTGCAGCCAGTCCTGTACACTTCCAGCTGCATCAGTAAGCATCGTGTGTTGGAGTCCAGACACTTAAATATATTCAGGAGTCAGAAGTCTCATTGAAAACCATGAGACTTAAATGCCTAAATATCTTCTAAGGATCCACCTAAATACTGGGTGTGCTAAATAAGCACAGTAATCTCGCAGACGTGATACCTGCCAAGCCTCTTTGATCTCTACCTTCAGATGTTGAACTCGAGCCAGAGTTCCAGCATCACGTAGCAGTTTTGTCTGCCTTCCCAAGACACTTCCTCCCCCTCTAGTAGAACAAAATCCTTGTTCCTCTCAGGGAGAGAAGTCTAAAGCCTTTGCACGGTCTGAAAAGACGAAGTTGTTTTCCTCTTCAGAACAAAGCCTTTAAACAGATTGCAAACTTCCAGAAGCTTGTGAATCCTGTGCTCTCCTTCACAGCAGAAGGATTCCCTTTTGAGACTCACAAACAAGACAGTCTTTGTAACAGAGTATAAGCTTATGCTAAACTTAAATAGATTTGCCTTTGCAGGAAAGCCAGGGACGACTCCTTAGCCCTTTGTTGCTATCTTGAATTTCCTCCTTGCATCCCTCAGGCTTCTTAATTTTTTGCTTCATGATACTGCTTTGTCATGAGCCTGCAGGATTAATCCTGAACCTCTTAACCTAGTCATTTTCTGCCCCCTTCAGAGGATCCAGCTTGGAGAGCAAAATAAAGTTGCAGTAAGGCTTGAGTTTCAGAACTGTTTTGTGCTTGCACCCAGCAGTAGCTTTGGTAATGACCAAGAAATGTCAGTGGGCCATGTCACTTCCATCTGTGCCAGTCTCTGCAGTTCTGGCTGTCCTGCTATTCCTATCTCTTCTGTTCCTGTCTCTTCTGGTTTTGTGCCATTTGGTTGCTTTTCTCCCATTTTCAGATCTGTGACTCAGAACTGACAACCAGAAGCAGTAGACAGAAAGCAAGAAGTGAGTACCAAGGAAAGGGACAAAAAGAAAAGCTCTTGCTAGAGCCACAGAATCACAGAATCAACTAGGTTGGAAACACCTCTGAGATCATCAAGTCCAACCTTTGACCTAACACCACCTTGTAAAAACAAAGAGGAGAGCTGCACAAGTTGTCCAGCTGTGCTGTAAAGTGCCTCCTTTATTTTTCCATTGCCTGATGTATGGGTCATGTTTGTCTGGCACCTCTTAAATGTAATAAATTCCCTCTTTGTGTATTTCTTCTGGTTATTTCTATTACCTGAAGTACTGCCATATAAAACTTCTATTTCTAAATAACGCCTGTGCCCAGTAAGATATTTAATTTATAATACCCATAAAACTTCCAACACCAGTTCTGGAATATTTGGAATATTCTTTTTTTTTCCTCTTTGATCTGGTCTATATAAGTGAAAAAGAGACACAAGCTCCTGAGGACAAGGTCTATGTCTCAGGTCTGTTTGGCCCTGCACTGTGGTGCATTCAAACCACTGTGTGCTTTGGGCACAAAGAGAGCAACCTGGCACATGAGTCCCCTCACAAGCAGAACAACCCTGTCCAGCTTCATCTGGGCATTTACTGACACCAGTAAGTTCTTAAGCCTGGTGGCCCACACAAGCCACATTTTCATCATGTGGTACTAATAACTCAAAAAATACAGATGTTTCAGGATGCTTATGTCTGTGAATGTGTCTAGGTTTTATTTATGCCATCTTTTGCATGGGAGCATCAAGGGTTTTCTTGCTAAGAGTGAGGGGTTTGTGACTAACAGCTGTGTAAGTACTGTAGGTGATGACAGGAAACAGGAGATCATGTCCATACCCTTTTACTGTTGCCATCCTAAACACACAATGCCCTCCTTTCAAAAGAAACATGTTTTGAAAGCATTTCATTCAGTGAACGACAGTAGATTGTCTCTAACAAAACTATTTCCTCTAGTTTGTTGAGGAATTTTTAATTCTCTTAGCATCTGTAAATGCTGCATGTAAACAGAAGGAAGGAGAAACCAGATGGGAGAGCTTTTTTTAAATTTTATTTTATCTGCCTTTTAGAAATAATTGGTGAGAAGCTGTAAATCTTTTCAGTTAAGAAATTAAAAAGTGGAATATTTTAAAAACACTTTCAAGAGACAGCCTGTAAGCACTGCCTGTGTTCTCACTGCATAGGAGATTCACACAGCAAGGCAGATTTATGTTTTATTGAAAACCTTGCTACTGCCTTTAGTTCTTTGCTGCAAGTGACAGGCACTGAATACATTTTTATCTTTTCTCTATTTTCAGGAAGAGATGGCACCTTTTCCCACCTGGTGACACCAGTTTCCTTTATCCTACCAGGATCCCTTATGAGGAATCCAGCATATTCAGCAAAGTCAACATTGCCAATCCTGATCTGAAACGCTTTCCTGAGTTTAAGAACTCAACAGCCCACATTGTTACACTCAGTCCAGGACAGGTACCATTTGCATACATGCTTTACATTACTTTATATTCTAGTAAGTCATCATTTAACTGGCTAATTAAGGGCTAGAAAATCCTAACAAATTGACTGTGGAACTTCCTTCTTCCTTCACTCTGCACTCAGACTTGACACATTTCTCTCAGTACGGGAATTTTCTTTGCTGACAGTTATTTTACCAGACTTTTTTGTACAAAAACTGCAAATATTTGTAGAGGTATTTCAATCAGCTGCCCAATTCTATCATAGTTGTTGCGACCACTTCTAATCTGTCTGCTTTAGAACTTTCTTGAACTCTGACACCAGTATGTCCCATTTGATTAATTGATTATTTGATTAATGAGTATGTAAAGCTAGCAGAGGAACTCATATTTTGGTAGTGAATAGCCTTCACATGTTGCTTTAATAAATACTTTAATGATGATACTTGCATTTAGAGCACACACCATCCAGAAGTTTCATGGTGCTTTACAAGGATGTGAGGATATTATTAATCCTGTTTTACTGAGAAAGTTCCATTATAAGTACCTGGCTTAGAGTCACACAGGCAGTCAGCAGCAGTGAGGGACTAGGGCTCAGGACTCTAATTCCTGCTGTAAATAGTGTCCTTCTTTATTTAATCAACATGGTCTGTATTTGAAGTCTGAATTACCCTTTTTCATTTGTTCAGCCATGCGTGTCCTTGTAACGCACTGCTGTGCATCTCAAACTGTCAGGCCTTTCCAAAGGAATTTTGCAATGTTCTTTGGTCCAGCTGCTTCAGACAGTGGAGCTGCTGCTTCTGGAGCCCTTCCACTGTTCTCCTACCAGATGTTGTCACCTCTTGACCTGCCAGCTCAGCAGCTTGTGTGGGTGTTCCCTTGTCCCTAGCTGGCAAACACAGCTGCCTTCAACAATTTAAAGAATGGATTTTTGCTAATCCAGTTAATTTTGAGGAGGCAGAATGAGGCGTGCACCTGTAAACTGGTGAGATGGCAGACTGAAGCAGGATAGTAATTTCCAACAAGAGTATGATACCTATCAACGTGGAACTGTAAACCATGCAGTTGGTACAGATGCAAATGAGGAGTCTGTGATCAACCTTCATTGTTTGCACTACATTTGCTCCTACTCATACTCCTAAAGAAAAAGAGCAGTTTTGCATTCAGCACTTCACAAGGTTGCATCATTCAAACATTTTAAGCACAAATTTTTACTGTTGATAAAAATGCCACATCCATTCAGCACTGCATTATCCCTGATCCCCAACACTACTTCAATTTATAATCTCCTTTGCAATGATCAAGTGTGGTAGTGAACCTTTAATATGATCTTGATTTTAATTAGGCTTAAAGCAATTACAAATTAATCTTGCTAGGAATAAAGTTCTTGAGCCAGCTCAGTAATATAATTCGTCTGCATTGCCATGAAAAGGATACTGTTTGGATTTCTGTGCTGGGGAGGAGGGGTGTGGAAAGTATTGTAGGAGTAGTAATGAAGCAATGAGGTATTGCTTCATCCAGCATCTCATCCAGAAGCTTATGGGGCAGGTGTCTGGGGACTGCTGCTATTTGATGGAGAGGAAAGGGATGACCTAGAAGAATGCCTCTGTTAACAAGAGAGAGGATCCCTAAATAATATATGCTTAATATGTACTTAATGGTGATTTTCATATAGAATTACTACATTTACTGCAGAATTTGCAGGCAGCTTTATTTTGTGATAATACATAGCATCTCCACCCGTTTCCAGAGGTGCAGAACATTTTGGATTATTGTAACAATAAAGGGTTGAAAAAAATAAAGACAAAGGTGTTCTTAGGTATTCATGAGAGCAACTGCAGGTAGGGTGAGTGCAGCTTTGAATATCAAAAACTTAATGTGTCCAATGCCACCTTCTGGTCGACATTTGCTACAAACTGTTTTTCTACAGCCATTCTGCCTAAAAGCAGAATTCCTTCATGTAATATTGTACCAGTGCATAATGCATACTTCAGTTGCATCCCTTGTGCCCTTCCACTTTGTTAGTCAGAGGTGAAGCTCTGTTACGAATTTTGGTAGTTGACTGAGACTTTAGTTTTATAAGGTTTCGTCCTGTACTCAACCAGTGGCCGTTGGCTGCATTTCTACAGAGGTCTTATCACAACTTCTGGTTATACACTAGTGATCAGTTCTCAAACAAATTGTGAAAACATGAAGATACCAGGCTTACTCAAATAGACAGCTGAGTAGTTGAAGGGCTTACAGCAGTACATGATTATATCCACAAACTTACCAGCTTAAGCTGTGTCACACAAATGGGGCTCCTTATAAATATTTGGACCTATGTGGTGGTTGCAAGGCTCAGTGCTAGGTGTGGAGCAGGAAATTGACTCAATTCTGCAATATTTCTAGTGACACACATTGATTCTTTTCACAAATATACCAATGCTGCCTAAAAGACCACAAATGGGACAAAACGTGTCTGTTCTACAACTTTCCACCCCATGCTCTAGAACAAGCATTAAGAGAGTTAAGGTAGGATCTGCCACCCTGAACTTAAACCCCTTTCAGGACAGGTGCCTTATCTGCCATCAGTGGGAAGAACCTGGCACCTCTACAAGGTGATTTATCTTCCCAGTCTTACACAATTACAATCCTGCAGGAACATTCATCCCATCTTGTCCTTCAGCACAGGCTATAAAAGGAGCCTACACACATAGATGCTTAACTTTTTCGATGATTAAAAATAGGAGAGATGAATGCCAACTGAATTGCCTACAAAAAACTGAAATACGATACAAGTATAAAGTCATTGATCATTCTTTTTTCTGCCCCACTTCTCACTAGCGTCTTGTGTCCTTCCTGCTCGCTAATGTAATTGCTTTTAATCCATCTCCACATAACTAGACAATGGTAAAAAGCCTAGAAAGTGATTTGAACTTATCTGTAGGTAGACACATACGGCTCCACACACTTACCCTCCTCATGGAGAGGAAGCAGCTTGGACACTGGGCTCCCATGAGCAATGGCATTCCCTCTCATGCTGCCCCAGACAGGAGCAGTACTGGACATCACGTGCTGTTAGAGGCAGCACTCAGCTCTCCTGTGTCCTGGTCCTGTGCCCCAGGTGCAGCCTGGAGCTGGAGGAGCTGCAATGCAGAAGTGCAAACAAAAGGCCTGGATGAGCTAGTCTTAGAGGCACATTGAGTCTGAGAAAGGTGCTCCCTTCTAGCCTTGAAAAGTGTTGTCACAATATGGGAAATACTGATTTTAGAAAAAAAAAAACCATTACTGCTTGCTGTCTCTCACTGTGGTCTGCTGCTCAGCAGCTCCCCTCCCCTGCTTTGGCTTATCTGCTTTCTTGAAAGTCTAAAGAAACACATCTCAAACTCAGTCTGTGTCCACAAATACGGTTGTCACTCAGTTCCTGTGTACAGCTGCAAGGTTTTCTCTTCCTGTGCTCCTGCTGCCAAATCTAAACACCATGGGATCCTCCTCAGCAACCAGAGCTCCCAGCAGCACAAATAAACTCCTGACTTATAACCAAACCCTGAGCAAGCAGAAATCTTCACAAAGTCAGGGAGGGATTTCCCTGTGCACCACCTTTAAAGAAAAGGGTGAGAACTTCAGATAGGGCTTAAAGTGGGGAACAGCAGAACAGACAGTCTGAATAGCCAAGAAAAATATAATTGATACCAAAGAAAAGTGTTGCAGTAAGTCAAGAAATGCAGTAACTCAAACTTTTTAAAAGGCACTGGGATGTTCCAGTTCAAAGTATACAAAATACGTGTAAAAGGTAATTTTAGTAAAAGAGAATTCAGAGTTGCCCACAGCAGTATGTGTAATAGATGGCTGATGATTCTGTTTTGGGGAAGGAATAAAGAGTTTTCACGTGGGAGACTGGCCCCAGGTCACCCCATAGAGAAGGCAGACAGCTCAAGCCAGGCTCGAGACACCAGAACTGTCATCTCCATCAAAGAAGAAGCATAAAAGTCCAAGAGCTCAATTTACACTAGGATTGGTGATAAAAACACCACTCAGGCTGCAACACACATGGAGAACCCCTTGAATGCCCCAAAAGTCAGGCAAAACAAAGGTAGAATTTCCAAGTTCCTAATTCTACTTCTCTGCCTCTTCACTGAGCTTCCCTCAGCCTCTCCCCTGGGTCACTATGGACAGGGAATGTAACAGCCCCACTCCCTCCCTCTTCTCCAGGGCTGTGCCCATGTTTCTGATGTCAGGAGCCCTTGGAGCTCGGTTTCAGTAGGAGGGAAGACACCAGCTCAGGAGGGAGGGAGGACATAAGGTGAGAAGCACCTTCCTAGCACCAGGACAGCCAGGCACCAGCAGGGACAGGGCACAGCCTGGGACAGCAGCACTCCCACAGAGTCCCCAGGTGGTGCTCCCACAGAATTGACTATGTCTGTATCTATTTCATTTTATTTTTTGCTGCCATGGTTGGAGGCAGCTCTGGGATTTCCTTGGGTGCCCCCATGGCCCCACATCTTTATCTTCCCATCACACTGGCTTCCTTTTTGTGTGCATCTACCTAAGTATCTTTTTCTAATGAGCAGGAATTTCTTAGTATAATATTTCACTTCAGGGTATGCTCTCTTTTTGAAGCAATTCCACCTTTGCCCTACCTTTGCACTGTATCAAGTTAATCATGTCCACTGAGAATTTAAACCTGGTCTGTTCTCTGTGCTGTACAAGTCTTCAGCATTGCTCCATTTGCTCTCCCAAGTGTTCCCTTGGTTTCTTACCTCCCATTACAGAATTGCATTTTATCTTTTCTGGGATTTCTGTCCTACTTTGACTTCATTTGCTATATTTGCTTATCACTAGCCTAAATAGTAAAATTATCTGATTGGTTGCTGTTTAGATCAGTATCTTCCCAGCCCACAAAGCTAGATATGTTCTGTAGAAAGGAGGCTAGCACAAGATTATCTCTTAGCTTGGAAGAGTTCTGTCTTGCTATTGCACTTTACATTTTCCCTGTAAAATGTTTGCTGCATTTGTATGTGTGTTATTTCACTGTGGTTTTCTTTCACGTTTCCTATTGGATTGTAGCTAAATCTGTGTCCCAAAGTCACATGTGGAAGTCTGCTTTATTTTATTGTGGAATTGATGGAGATGGTGGTGGTGGATTTTTGTTTGTTTTCATTTTGTTGTGGGGTTTTTTTGCTTCTAATTTACAAACCTAGAAAAATACTAGTTTGTAAAGGTGGAATAATCCTACTCTACTTCTCTCTTTGCTGATTTTGGTGTGTTTGTTTATTGGGGTTTTTTTTGGTCTTTTGTTAGTTCTTGCCAGCTGCATTTTTTGGGTTTACTTATTTTTTTCCATTTCTTCATCTTCCCTAAAGTTTTAGTCCTTTTGCTTTTTGATAATTTAAATTTTCTTGCCACTAGAAATCCTTATTTTGACAAGCACAAGCTTGCCTAAAGCTAAAAGAGGGAAAGCAAATGCCTTTATGGAACCTCTTTTGCCTATTTGAGTCATAGCTCTGTAGCTCCTCTAGAAATTGCATCAGCAAACAGTGCCAGCTGCAGAAAGACACAACTTTGCAGTTATTACCCTTAACCTGCTGGCAAGTAAAGTCTGATTAGTCTCTAAAAGACCAAGTTCTTCCTCTCTGGTTTGAAAAGACAGAAGTTGTAGGGGGGATTGTATTTTCCTTCTGCCTGTACCTCCTCTTTCCAAAGCAGTTCTGCATCTGTTTTGCATGCCAGTTGTGTCGAGCCAGCATGTTCCATACCTAATTTCCATCTTGTTTTCCTTACTGAAACACTTAGACAGTTCCCTAAATTTGTGCCTTGCTTGTGGTCCCTCTGCACTGTGCCCCAGTTCCCTGGTGTCCTCATCCACTTCTCCAGCACACTGCAAATCTCACTCTCCCTACACATCTCATAGGACAGAGCCCATTGTTGCAAACAGCCACTTGCAGGAGCTGTGCTTTCTTCTACTGTAAAACCAAGTTTTCCAGGCTTTGTCATCACACTTGGTCATTTGAAGGGCACCCAGATTCTTTAGCAGAGTTCAGTGCAAAATTCCTTATAGAGCAGATGAGCGTTTGGGGGGAGTTTTTGTACAATTTTGCAGTCAGTGAAATGTAGGCAAACACTTCCTAACAGATAAACCTGTTGCTGCTAATGCAACCACACTTTTCATTTAAAGTGGATGTTTCTGTGATAAAAGCACAACTGTGAAACTTGTTCAGTGTAGAAAACGTGTTTTGGCTGCAGTCTGTGAAGGGTTTCATACAGATGTCAGGAATAACTAATTAGTAATATTTTTTAAATAATGACCTTCCACTGACTGACTTCCTTCTCTGTTTTCTATGCTGTACTGGATTGAAGTACAATTTCCAAATGTTTTTGACCTTTAGAGAGCCAATGCTTTTTTTGTTTGACTTAAATTGAAGGCTGTGGGAGAACATTTTGTCATCTGGCCCAAAAATGACTGTGTTCTGAGTGTTTTGTAAGTGAGTGCAGGACTAGGGCCACAGTCATTGTTTCCTACACAGACATTTTCTCATTAGCTGTGTTTTCATATAATGAAGCAGAGGGCTATCTGGGTAGCAGAACATTCTTCTAAGTAATTTGTGTCTACCAAGAAAAAGAATTGTCTGCAATTCAGATACAGATCATTGCTTCAATTTCCCCATTCTGAAGTGTATATTTTTATCCATCTCTGACCATTTTTATTCCTGTCAAAAAATATCTTTTATGCTTTTCTTGATAGCACCACGTTAATCTCATGTTCACTAATCTGTAAAGCTTGTCCTCTATCATCAAAACAACATCAGTGGCTTGTACCATAGAAACCATGGGTTAGAATCAATTTTATGTCACAGCCATCATCCTGATATAGTTATAAAGCTCTGATCTAAACTAGATTGTCCCAGAAATCATGGCACTTTCTTTTAAAAGCCTATCTGCTAAAAGTGACAGATTTAATACTGGCGATTATTTACCAGAATTAAAGCTACACTTTGTTAGTCCCCTAAATGGGCATTAGGATTCCTTCTTTTGGGGAAACAAGCTGGCAGTCCTTCTAAAGGAACTGGAAAGTCTGCTCAGTTGGAGAGTCTACAAAAGAATTCCTGCTTCGCCGAGACTTTCTCTAAAGCCTTGATCTACTGCTAAAGTAGCTGCACCCCTTTCCTGCAGGCTGGACTTTCCTTACCTACAGCAGTTACAAGGTTACAGTCCCCCTTAACATGGGAAGGAGTTTGAATGAAAGATAGCCCTGGATCAGGTCCATTTTTTACACCTTAGGATAGACAGAGTAGGAGGAGGGAGTAGGCATTTAAGTCTTGAGAAAAGGCTCTTTAGAAGAAAGAAATAAATATCATCTCCCACCCCTGTTTCTTTGCCTCATTCTATCTCTGCATCCCATATGACCTAAATTAAAACACCTGATCTTTCTTCAGCCTTGTGTTACTACCCTAACATGATGTCTCCAATTTCAGGTCCTGCTCGTTCCAAGGCACTGGTGGCATTATGTGGAATCCATTGATCCTATCACTGTCAGCATAAACTCCTGGATTGAACTGGTATTTCCCTTTTTTTGTCATAGTGATATAGCACTTCCATGGACTTCTGTCCCTTGCCTGCCAGGTTCAGTCCTCAGAGGCTGAACAGGGACGAGCACTTATGGATACATTTTTTTTCCTGAAGAACCTTTCAAGGTTTCAGACCTGAAGCTCCAGCTGAGCAGAAATCACACTTCAAGTTTACGTCAATCAGACAAACAAACAAAAGCTAAACTTTCCATGTCCAGTTTCTTAAGGACTAACTAGCTTTGAGCTAAATAGGAGATGAAAAAACAGCAACTTCACCTCAAGGACGTGCTTACATGCAAAGCTAAATTAGTATTTAAATCAGAATAATGTGATAGGAAGGGGGTGGAAGAGGATTTGGGAATTTTCATTTCTCTGTGATAGCTTTGATTTGCCTGAAGCTGGATTTCCTCAAGTATTTAATTAATTTTCTTTTCCCCAGGCTTTGATTTTTCTTGCTCATGTTAACCAGTATGTATGTGATGGTTCCAGGGATATCATAAAATAGTTTGGGTTGGAAGGGACCTTTAAAGGTCATGTAGTCCAGCCCTCCTGCAATGAGCAGAGACATCTTCCACTAGATCATCTCAAAGCTGCAGAAAGTTTTCTGATTCAAATTACTGTATTATTAATCCTGGCCTAATATTAAAAAAAGATGTTTTGAAATGGCCTGGGAAAGCTCCCTCACTAAAATACTCACTGCCTTTTTTTTCCCCCCTACTTTTAAAACCTATATTAGACTGGAGATCTGCAGGGGAAAGAACACATGCATTCAGCTGCTGTTCAAAGACCACACGATACATTTCTCATACCAACATCAAACCAAGCATTTGCAAAGCAGAGGAACTCACTTGGGTGTTTCCTTCATGGAGAGATTTTCCAGATGAAACTATGCATTTAGTAAGGACAGCAGGCCCACAGCCAAAACCAAACTCTTGCACAGCCATAAGTACAGTCAGGCTGTCTCCAGTGCCAGAGAAAGCAGAGTAGAGCAGCCCTTGAGGTAATTCAGAGAAACTGGCTCTGTGCCCTGGGCTTGAAAGGACCCTGATATCAACACACACACTTGTGCCCTAAGCTTTGCCTCAAATTGTCCCCTGCTGGAGGAGCAGGCCAGGATGGGATCAGTTGTGCTGGGCTGGGAGCTCCCAGGTGCAGGGGGGTGCCTTAGCTGTAGCATCCCTATCTGTTCTTATGCATTGCAAGGTAAAAAAAATAAAATCATTGGAGCTGAACTCTGGCCTTTATGGTCATAAAGGTCTTGCAGAAGTCACCAAGATCCTGTTTGGTGACAGCAAGAGTGGGTAGTTGTGTGGCATCATAAACAGAGGAGTGTTTGCTGGATCATGCTAATGAACAACACACACCCTCCCCCTTCCCAAATATCAAAAGCTGCCATAAGCAAACATAGCTATTGCAGCCCAGGTGAAAGTTCCTTACAGATATTATCCCTACAGCTGATGTTGGCAGCACTGTTTACAGGCAATGCACCTATAAAAATACAGTCTGACATGGATGCTAAAAAACAACACTGAGAACATTTCCATTACCAAACCAAGCAGTTCTTGCTCGCAGCTGTTACCAGCTGCTTTCATATTGACAGATGTGAATCACACCAACAATTATAGTCCCAGTGAAACCATTAATTATATTGGCAAGAGTTTAGAGTAGAAATTTAATTTGTTTTCAGCTGGGTGTGAGCTACTCAAAGTATTCCTTGCATCCTAACATACTGTCATGCAATCAATACAACCCTGTTATTCAGCAGGCAAGGATGAATACCAAAAATGCAACACCTTAAATAATTTCCACATGTAAATACCAAAGTCTGTATTTTGGGTGCTTGTTATATGAGGCCATTAATAAGCCAAGCATCCAAAGCCACAAAATACCAAGAGGACTTCCCCCTGCTTCTATCCCAAATTCTGCTCAGGCTTCCAGGATGAATTGCTGCCTTCAGCACTCACACCACCAAGATGCATGTGCTTGATGTGTTCCCTGAAGCCACAGTTAGACTGATCAGGGATGTGGGTTGACCAGCTTACATCTTTCTTCCAAAACTCGTATGTCTAAGCATTTCAATTAAAGCAAATTTATGTGTGCACTTCTAGGCACTTGTCATTGAAGTAACCAAACCACCCATCTGGTTTGGAGAGTCTGCTGTCTCCTTCCACACACCCTTCCCTTCCATATACAAGAAACTCAAATGGGAAAGAAAGCTAAAAAAGTCCTATAAAGTTTTTTTCTATCCTAAACTAGCCAGTATCCAGCTGCCCAGGAGGATGATGCAGGAAGTGAAGGCCTGAAACAAACAGCCTGTTACTGACTTCATTTTTAGTTTTGTGGGAGAGTTTTCAGAGGAAACATGTTTTCCCTTCTGCTGATGTTCAAAAGTGCAGAAGCATGTCAGCTGCTGTTACATGATAAAATACTTCCTAAATTTTCTTAAGACTCACTTTTGTGCCTCTGTAGCCCTTAGATAGCTGCTGCCTTGCTGTAATATCCTGTGTGGTTTAAGTACTTAAATTAGACATAATATGTAGATATAAAAAACGTGCTGTGTACTTCCATGGCCCTTCTAGCCCTAAAGAGCTGTATAAATGCATACATTAATTAAATACTAACATTGCATTGTCATTTCAAGCACCAGATTCAATTAGCAGAACACTAATAAGGGGAAAGATTATATACACATACTACAGTCTGCTTTTTGCAAATCATAATTCAGATGAGCAGTCACACCAAAGCCTGTGCTGTTACCTGTGTGGGGGTTGCACACAGGAGTAGGAGTGTCAAAAGTCTGGAACCTTCCACTGACTTTTCATACATGGGTATGGCTTTCAAACTAAGGCCATCCATGTTCCTCTCAAGATCTTTCAGCTTTCTGCAGAGACACAGGAGTTAATCTTCTCCTAAAACTTTCTGTTCTCTCGAGGCAGGATGCAGATCATGAAGCCCGTGTGGAAGAGGCAATAACTCGAATGCTGGTATGTGCCATAAAATCAGCAGAAAATCCCAGCGATGGAGATCTCTGGCTAAATCCCACAGAGGTAAGCCCTCTATTTCTCCCATTATAGCAGCAATAACAAAGAATTACTGGCATTTTGCTTAGCTCCCCCTGAGTCTTTCTGCTCCTTGAGAAAAAGAATTTTAAATTTCATCCCTTCACATAGCAAAAGTAATTCATGGAAGATAATTGCACAGCGCTGAATTGAACCACGTCCCCTTTTAACTGAGTGTATCCTCGGTGTTTTCTTAGGTTGAGGCAACATCCCATGAAATCAATCTTCAGTACCTGAATAAAGCAGTGTCTGAGTATTTCAAGTGTCAGAAGACAAGTGTGTCAGAGCAGACACATTCCAGGAGCACTGGTGCAGAGCAAGGGACAAGTGCCCCATGCAAGAGGAAGAAAATGGAAGTTGGCTGTGAACCAGAGGGCTGCAGATTGCAAACCCGTGAATTTGACTTTTCAACACCTAAAGCAGAAGAGCCACAGGAAATACCTTTTGGGCCTCATCTTATTCAAGTTTTACCAGAGTCTCAAGAAAGGGGATCAATGGGCACAATTGCAGTTGAAAGTGACAGTAGAGATCTTCTCCATGAAAATGAAGGAGAACATACTGGAAAATTACACTGCAAGAGGAAGCAGTTGGTAATGAGCAATGACTGTGAGACACCTGCACATCAAATGGATTCAGACAGCAGTCCACACGCCTCACAAACAGCCCTTTCTACCAATGATTTGCTGGACTGTTTGGTTAGTCCACATGTCATCAATTTAGTGGCTCGGCTGCTGTTGGAGAGAACAGAAGTTTAACACTGCAGTGCTTTATCATTTCTGAAACAAAGCCTTGTTCTGGGTGTTTAACGTCTGTAATAATTGAATGTTCCATTTCAAATGATTTTTAGGTACAGATAGATGCAGTTAATGGTTATGTGGCAGGCTGAAGTTATGCTAAAAGAAGAAGAACTGGTTAGTGATGGCTGGGAAGCAAGTGGGGTGTTTAGTCACAGAGCTGCTCAGTGTTAGATGCAAAACAGAGCATATACAGTTACACTCTCACCCTGCTGTGTGGATGGGATCTTTACAGTGTTCTAGAGTTCTGAGCTGGGAATAAAGTATGGCTTGAAGATAGAGATAGGAGGGAGTGCTGGGATATGGCTACATGGCAGAGAGGGACCAAAAGTGGGAGCAGATAGACTGACTGACTGTAAACTGCAGTCCTGGACCACATTTAAAGGAGAAGGGTCAATAAGCAATATGTTGATCAAATCAGAACTAGTAAATGCAAATAAACCTAAACCTCAGCCAAGAGGCAATGCACTCTCTAATGCATCTACTTTTTCTCCCTTCCACAAAATAGCTTCAGTTTTGTCACAAAGCTCTAGGTTTGGAGTGAGACGAAAACCTTAGGAAGGAAGTGGCCTTCAGCTAGTTCAGAAACTCTTGAGGTGAGAGACAAAAGGCCATTGGGAAGTTACTGTTATTATTTATTTAGAACCAGATGTGCACAGTTCCCCATCTTTAAGGAACAAAGCAAAGCAGCTATGACTTTCTACCTTTGTCCTGCTCTTTACCGTAACAATCAAAATGTAATTTTTTTTCATTTGATTGTAAGTGGTTGCTGTACAACACAATCCTTTCTCCACACTGTACTAGTCCTTGCATTATTTTTTTTGAAGGCTGGGTTGTTCTTTGATTAAAAAGTTGTGGAACTTGAAATACAAACAAGAAGGTGAGTTGACACTGAAGCTATGTATGGAGGCTTGAAAACAAACTGGGAAGAAAGCTGCTGACATCTTCTGGGATGCTCTTACCTCCTCTGGTTTCTGTTTGTGGTAGCAACAGAGAGTGGCATTTGCCCTAGTCACAGCTTCAGGGACAGCTCCTTTGAAACCTTTGCTTTCAAAACTTGCCTTTGCTTGTGTCTCCTGGCACCTACAAGCCAGTTTCTATCATTAACCTGTTTCCACAGTCACAACCCTGCACCACCAGCCCTTTGGCTGGTATTTCCTTTGCCTGATGCCTGTTCCCTGCTAAATATATGAACTTAGTGCTCTTTTCACAAAAATCAACTTCCAGCAAGCTGTAGTTGAAAAATCACGATGGCAAATGTGCTTTCACTCTGCTTTTATTCAGATTGCATGTTGGCAGGGTCCTGATGGATGATGGTAAGTGCATGAGATATGCACCAATGGATCTGAAATTCAGGAAACCTTGCCATTTCAAAAATCTCCCCAAAACCCAATACGCTTGGAAGAGGATTAAGTCGAAAAGGCTCAAAGGTTCACATTTAACAAACACAGAAACCTTATCCTGATGGAAACAGGAGTTGTACATGTAGTTTGCTGGAGACCTTGGCTTTGAAAGTGGCTGTGAATTACTAGTAGGGGCCATATAATCTCCATCTTTGACACAGAAATGTGCTGTTTTCAGTGTCCTGCTCTACCCTCATAATTGGGCTTAGACCCTCATAACACCTATGTAACACCCTTAAAAGCAACCTGCAGGCAGGATACAATTCTCAGTGACCTGTGAGGAAATCCACTGTTCTTATTTCGTGAAACACCAAAGTGTTTCATTGGGGTTGCACCACTACAGCCAGACCAGAATTTAATAAACAATCTGATATTGGTCATGTTTGTGTGTTGGCACTGCTGTCTCAAAAGGATTAAAAGTTGGTTAGGAAACATCTTACTCACATCTTCTGCCTTTAGTGATTGACCAGGCAGATCTGTGTAATGCATTTCTCAGGACAGCTGGGGTTTGCAACAGCCTGCTCATGCCCTGCTGCTGGGCTTGTCTTTCCTAGGCTGAGCAGAGAGGCTGGGACCAGCCCAAAAGCAGTGGGAGCACCTGCACTGGGGAGGGCGAGTTGCAAATGCTTCATTTTAATTCTCCAAGCGAAAATAGTCTTGCAATAAAAAAGCTTTTATGTCTAGAACAGATAGAGGTGGGGGAGGAAAAGCAGAGGCAGTAAAGTGGAGGAGGTGGATGGCAGCATCATCTTCCAGTCCCCACACAGTGTGAACTTCCTTAGCTTAGCTTTCCTCCCAACACAGAGATCACAACATACCCCCACGGTATCCACGCTGAACATTCCTCCCTTTGTATTCCGAACGACTGTCCTTGGAAAGGCTCACTGGACATGTCAGGGTCTCTGTAGGACTTGCCCGGATGGGCTCAGTGCCTGTGCCAGAGGACCCATCTCAGGCTC
This sequence comes from Calyptomena viridis, assembly GCA_013390005.1. Taxonomy (NCBI): domain Eukaryota; kingdom Metazoa; phylum Chordata; class Aves; order Passeriformes; family Eurylaimidae; genus Calyptomena; species Calyptomena viridis. The sequence goes on along the minus strand of WEIV01025091.1, from coordinate 149,140 downwards.
AGTGCAGGAGCAGCTGTTCTCACAAGGCCGAGTGCCTGTGCTCAGAGTCACATCTCTCACCACTAATCAAATCCTCTCTGTCTGGGGAGAGTCACAGTTTATGCCTGTCCAGGTGCAGCCTGTGATTTAAGGGCCATGCAGTGGCCAGAAGCCATTAGCCAAGGGGACAGGGAGGAGAGCGAGTGAGCCTGTTTAGGATGCGAGGCAAAAGCACCAGAAGGACTTTGTGTCTCAGAGGCACAATATAAAATCTCAGTCATACATTCGGCACACAGGGGTAGAGGAGAAATGACCACAAATTCAGAAAGTCACGTATGGGAAATGGCTTGTGCACCAATAAGAGAAATTTATAGCTCTGATCCGATTCGCAGGATGCCAAATGCCATGATTCCTGATGCCACTTCTAAATTCATGGGCGCTGCGTGCAGAAGCTCAGACAAGTTTCTGCATATTCATAGCATTAAAAATAAATGATTTCTGATGTCTCTCATGGCAGCCTGGTTCAACAAAGAGCAGGAACCCAGCAACTACTAATAGAAAACTTTCTTCCCCAAGAAGGAGTATTTCCCACTCACCATCAGCAGTGGGCATGGTAACAGTTGAGATCATGGCCTGGAGCCATCACTAGGGTGGTAACAGTGGTGACATCTTCATCATCTTGCCATCTTAGCCAAGTGACAGTAGGTGTTTGGCACTTTGGTGCTTGGTGTTGAAGTTAAAGCTGTGCCCGTGGTCAGCCCTAGCAGTGGGCTGGGCCAGGACATTCATCTCCCCACACAAATCCAGGCTGTTCCACTTGCCTGATGGAAACTCTGGTTCCTTGCCCTAATACCGGGTTTACAGAGTGTTTCGTGGGCCAGCCCGGTTCATCTCTCCTGGACTGTCTGACATTGCTACTCACTGGCCCTGAGCACAGCCCTCACTGAAAGGAATCTGCAAAATCCATACCCAAATCAAACAGTCCCATCTCTCAAGTGAGCAGGAAGGGAAAACTCCAAATAGTTACATCTTGCAGGGCTTCAGTCTTTCACTGAAAACCTCCCCACCACATTTCGGTGGGTAGCATTTCATTTCACAGCACTATCTCCCCTATATTTGCATCCCTTGGGATTTTTGCTCTGGAACAGTTTTCTTGATAAGCCACAGAGCAGCTCAATTGCGGAGCTGTGACACATGTTATTATATACTGTTAACCATAAATTGAGCTTTGAACTAACAAATGTGGCGTATTGAAGAGGCAGTGAGAACCCTTCCACAGTGCTAATTGCCCTCTAAAATAAAGGCAATGCTACAATTCAGTCTGTTTGCCAACTAGTAAGCTCCTTGCTGTGTTTCTCAGCTACAAATGTGAACTGTTTAGGTGTCTGGTGTGGGCAGGCTTCCTTTCTGGGGAGTTTCCTGACATGTCTGGTGTTACTACAACAGTGACTGATGGGGAAAGACCTTTGCAAACAGATGGCCTGGTTTTACCACCTGGTTCATCTGGATAGGTGTGGAAAAGAATCCTAGATCTGCACCATACTCCTCTGGGAAAAGAGGTCTGGCTCAGAGGGAGATGGGGACATACATTGCCACCCTGACTGAAGGGGCAGTGAGATGATGAGACCTCTGACTAAAGAGCCACACATTTCAGAGCTGTGTTTTTAGAGACATCCCAAGTGGATGCTCCCACTAGGCATTTACTTCTCCAACTAATTAGTGGGGTTTGTCCATCTTAGTGGGGTGATTGGGAGCTGGAAGTTCTGGTCACCTTGGAACAGCCGGCCTGGCAGGACTTCAGCACCCAGGACTCCAAGGAGGACTGTAGGGCAGTGAGGACAGAGGTGGCAAGTGCTGTAGGACAGGTAGGGGGGAGGATTTTTGTGAAAGTCTCCAGAGGCTATGAAAACACCAGCAGAAACCCTGGAGCTCTCTGACCTCACAGGGCCCTTGTGCTGAGGGAGGTGGTAATCCCTGCAGCAGGTAAAAGTGTGTCCCACAAGTCAGAAGTATTGCTTTGCAGCCAAATACCACATGCATCACAGCTGTCCTGGTCCTTGCATTTATTTACAGGAGCAGTGTGATGGAAAAGACACAGCCAGCTCCCTGCCCAGTATGTTACAAATTCTCAGTAAAATCTGACTTTATGTTTTGAGGGCACAAACTGCTGCTTCCAAAGGTCTGGTGAAATTGTCCCAACTGCGAGTCTGATTCCTTGTGATGACCCATGAAAACCACTTTGTGAAGGTCTGAATCTGACCCTTCCAACACTGAAGAACTTTTAAACCAAATTTCTCAGCAAAAGAGACGGCTCCACATCTTTTCAGGTCAGGAAGGTTGATCACAAAAGGGGTTTTAATCTCCCCAGGAGCTATTTGACTCACATGGAGCCACTCTCTGTCCCATCACTGTTACAGAGAGAGTACCTCTGAGCTTCTATGGCAGCCAGAGAGTTAAAATTGTTCCTAAATTCCTCTCTCACACCTGCCATGCCTGCTCCTGCTGCTCCCCAAAGCCTGGGCTCTGCCTACTCCAAGCACCAGGCAGTAAAATTCACCCTTCCCTTTTAAGCAGAGCCAGGCTTGTCCTGTGCCCTGGTGGGACACATGAATCCAGCCCAATTAGCAGCAGCCCTAACAAAGCTGGCTGAAAAACCACTATTAAAATGAAAGATGGCACTGCGAAAAAAGAAGGCAGAGCAAGTGAGGCCATGATACAACTTATTGCCATCCCCAGATGAACAGCCTCATAACTTACAAGGAACTCGATGCCTCGTCTGAATTTCAGCCTGTTCCTCCCCAGGGAGGTAATGCATTACCTCTTCCCCGTGCTCTGCATTTGCTTGGATCTTTGGGGTTTTGTCCAAAGAGATTAGGAACTCTGCCATGGTTAAAAATGGAGCTTTCTGCTACGCAGCAATAGTTCATTGAAATGTGGTTTATTCCTTGTTTGCTGCTACTGCCTTGACTGAAAGCTAAAGAACTGCAAAGATCGATGTGTGCATAGATCATCACTGCTTCAGCCACCACTGACAACTTTTGATGTGCCAACAGCCCCATCTTCCACCCTGCTGTGGTCCCCTGAGGACAGTCTTGCCTGGGTGAGCCTCCTCTTTTTCCAGTTAGGGTATATTGTTGGATCAAAGTTCTCCAAATCAGCAATGTATTTGACTCCAAACATGTGAATAGATCCAATTGCCCCAAGTTACATCCGTGAAAAGCCTTATGTGCAAATCAAGGCCAGAGAGAACAAGGCCAACTCCAGTGTACAACACATTATCAGAAGCATCCTGAGCCCCATGATTGCTTTTCTGTATCTGCCAACCACGTTATTACCATTATTAACTCAAAATAATGTTCAAAACTCTATTAGAAGAAGCAATAGAGCACAAACTAATAGAAAAAAAAAGGCTGTCCTGGATGGGGCAGGACAGCAAGGATGAGCTGACCATGCAGGTCTTTACCATCCCTTCCTCTTCAGAGAGTTAATTAGTGAGGCAAGGTAATGGTATTTGTGCATTTACTGCATGTGCTGATTACAATAAATTTTGTCCTGCATGTTAAAGTCAGAAACATCTCGCATCTGCCAAAAAGCAATCAGGACCAATTAATGAAGATGTAATTTCCCCAGATGCTGCTATTAACATAACTCACCGTGTTCCTAGCAACATGAATATAATTAACCACAACTCTCATCACCACCACACCAAGCTGCCCATTCTGGCAGAGGAGCTTCCCATGCCCTGTGCCAGGTGGCACATCTGCAGGGCTGGAGGTCAGAGCTGGTCCCCATTCCCTTTCCTCTGGGAGTGGGTTTGGGAGTCACATATGTGGCCAACAGCGAGCACTGGCAAAGGCTCTTCTCAGAGGCAGGACAGCACAAACACTCTGACCCCACATGGTTTACTTGACTCAAGTGTGCCTCTCCAATGATGGTAATACCACAGCAGACCCACCCCAGCCCTGGGAAAGATGCACACCCGTGTTGGTCAAACACATGGCAAAAGTTAAGACAGTCCCTTCACACAGGGTGCCCTCCAGGCCTTTTTTCAAGATTCACACCCTGTGTAAGGCTGTGACACAGAGCTTTCTCTTCACCACCATCCTCAGTGCAACAACTCACTGTTGGAGAGCAGGAGAACCAGCTGGGAGTCAAGGCTGATCCTCACCCAGTGGGCACAGACCTTCAGAGGCTGAATCCAGAGTCCATCAGCACCTCCACACACACCATAAGCCATGAACAAGACCCAGAGTCCCACCACAGTCCAGCAGCTGGGACACTGAGCTGGAGAGATGGGACAATGTGGTACACAGCCCCTTCTGAAGACAAGGCTGAAGCCAGGACTGCTGGCCAGGGGCCCAGTGGGCCCCAGTGCCTGTGGGTGAGTGTGTGCCCCAGGTGAGTCTGGGCAAGGCCATAAGGGCCTCCAGGTGCTCTTCCTCCAGTAACAGCCAACCAGTGAACAGCTGGCAAAGGTTTCATGTCCCACAGCCTGTGCTTGCCACGGGCTGGGGACACTGGGTGATGCTCCTAGTGCTAATGGGAAGGGGCAGTGGGATTCCTAATTCAGTTCTGCTGCTGCTTCTAAGCAGCATCTCTGGGTGAGGAAGAAGAGGAGGTGAAGGTTTAGGTGTTCAGACCAAATTTCAGGGTTTACCCAGTGTTTTGGTCCTTGAAGAGCCAAGGCAAAAGTCTCATCCTGTGCTTGTGTCCCCACCTTGCTCTTACCTGATCACTCTCCAAACACAGGAGGCAGGAGCTGGAACCACTCTTGGGAAGGACCAAGCCTCCTGCATCCTCCTGGGCCATGTTTTAGCAGTGAAGCAGGATCACTGCCCACCTTCAGGGGTGCAGGCAAGATGCTTTAACCAGTCCTAATCACTTGCACAAAAATTATTTCAATTTTCCTTGATTTTAGAGAACTGGCATTTTCAAGTGGTCAAAATTGGTCAGAGGCAACAGTTTCATCCACATTTGAGTGTGCCCTGAAAGGACTTCTCTGTTGGGTTTTTGGTCTGGGTTTTATTTAGTCGTCTCCCATTTTCAATGTGATTTAACTTCAAAAAAAAAAAACCATGGGTAGTGTTTCTAAAAAGCTCAAAAATGTTGGAAGGGCTTTTGTTTCCTGAGGGAAGAGCCCCTGGTTTCTCTCCCAGCCTTTTTTTCTGGTGAAAGAGGAAACAAGAAAGGGGATGTTAAAAATTAATGAATGCTTTTTTATTTTCCCCACAAATGTAGAAAGTTTTCAAATGAATTTAAACTATTCAGTTCATTCTTTTGATAGCTTTGGTCAATAGGGAGTTATTTTCCAGACAGCCCTGGGAGCACCTTGAAACTTCTAAAATTTGGAGAAGCATTGACCAGACCCCATTTCCAAGTTTGAGACCACTAAGTGCTTTAAATAATTCATCTGGTTTCTTGCAGATTGATTTAACTCAAATCACCTAAAAATTCTAAGCATAAAAATGTGGGTAATCTGCCAGGTGAGAAAAAGCAGGACATTAAATGAAAGTACAGACCTCTCCAAACCAGTGAGTAGTTTAACAATTACCTGATAAAATAACATGTAAAAAGATGCTGTGGACAAAGGTGAGATCATTCATGTTAATTAAAGTGTCCGAGCCACAACACTTCTGCCTGAATAGAGGCGTTGTAAAGTGATGATCGAACGGTCATTGCTTTTGTGTAATTAAGGAAGAATAGAAAATGAACAAGTGCTTTTGTGGAGGGCCAGGGGAATGCTGCCAGCTCCTCAAAGCACTGGGCAGATGGTGCTCGGGGGTTACCTGGGCGCTGGTGGGAAAGCAAAGTGCCACGGAGGGGGTGTCAGGGTGGGAGGCTGCTGCTCCCCGCAGTGGGATCACCCAAATCCAGCCCTGAGAAAAGTCGGGTTCCCCGCTGATCCCCAGAGCGACCCCCGTTGGGTTTTTCCCACGGCTGCAGCCCCCTGCCTCTCGCCCCTTCTCTGAGAGGTGCAGCCACCAAATGGGACTCACTGCGAGCGCCAGGAACGCCTTGGGGACACATTTTAGGGCATTTTTGTCCTGCTGCCTTTTCCCACCCTCTCCCCTCAGGCAGGCGGACTGGCGCGGGCGCTTCCCTAAAGCCCAGGTATCCCGAGCCGTGCCNTCAGGCAGGCGGACTGGCGCGGGCCCTTCCCTAAAGCCCTAAAGGCTGGATCGCCGCCCCGGGGGAGGGATAAAACATCTGGAAAAGCGAGCGAGAAAGTGAGCGACTGACTCCGTGTCGGGGCGATTAGGGCACGGGCGAGGGGGAGCTCAATTATTCATCGCCAGCAGAGCGGCTTCCAGATCAGGGAGAGCAAAGCCTCCCGGCACCCGACCGCCAGCGGCTGGAGACGCCCCGGGCAAGAGGAAACCGCGCTCACTTCTTGCCCATCCTCATCCCACTGGCGTTTGCATCGCCTTTTTAAAGCGACGCAGTTTCGTCCCCAAGCCCCAGAATGGGGTCGAGACTCTGCACCCCCAAAAGGAGGGATCTGGAGGGAGGGAACCCCAGCGCTGGTCTGGCGTGGTCCCCTCCATCCCTACTTTGCAAGATGGAGATAATAACCCTGATGGGAGGGGTGCGAAGGATGGGGAGCAGAGGACTAAAATGTCTAAGGCACCACAGAAAAGCCGGCAAGGAAATGGGGTCGCTCCTGGCAAGCAGAGTTGACGCCTCCCCCCTCGCTGGGCAGCAGTCCTGTGCAATGCCCTAAATTCCTGCCCAGGAGTCTCCCAGCAGCTCAAAGGAAGCACGGCTGGTCCCTGATCACTGTCCTGCCTCCCTCTGGGTGGTGGCTCTGTCTGCTCCTGCCGCAGAGCACCCAAAAACGTGCCAGCATGTTTGTGCGGGTCGGGGCTGCAGAGGGATCGTTTCCAGCGCCCGGGAGCACCAGCCCCGCTGATGCACAGCACGTGCCAAGGTGGCTTTTCGAACAAAGTTTGCTTCCTTTTCCTTTTTTTTTTTCCACCACAGTAATTCTTTTATTCCATCAGCTACAGAAAATCGATGTGTCTTCTCGGTTAGAAGCCCTCGCTTGAAGCTTTCAGTTCCTTAAATCATCTTTCTGTGATTTAAGGGGAAGCGAAATCCCTCTCTGGTGCGAGATGTGTGATGCCTTCCCAGGACAAGCCTCACCACAGAAAGACAACGTGATGGCGCACGATGCGAGAAGGGCTGAGCTCCATCCCCTGCCCCTCCACCCCTCTGACCTCACTGCTCCCCCAGCCACCTCATAGAGCCCCCCTTGCCCCAGTTCAGGAAACTTCTCCACCTTCCTCACACCCAGCAGCCTCCCGGTGCCAATGGAGGGGATCGGTGCTTGGCAGGATCCCAGAGGGTGCCTGCGGGGGCAGCCCTGTGCCCTGAAACCCCACAGCATCCTTTTAACTTGCAAACCGCACCAACCTGGTGGGGAAACGACTCAAGCACAGCAAACATGGGGCTCCGGGAGGCTCGTTCCACCCCCGCTCCTGGGAGCGCTGCAGTACCCGCATACTAATCCAGCCAGATGTTATTAAAGCCTTGATCAAATTAAACATAGAAAGCTTTTAAGTTCTCCCTTTGGATTCACCCAGAGTAAATTCTTCAGAGAGAATCGCTAATTGACAAGTTACTTTTAAAAAATTTTGGCAGCTTGCTGGGTTGGAGCATCAGGTGCCCAGCCAGGGGCAGCTGGTGGGACACTTACAGGGTCCATGTGCTTCCCTAATGCTGTATGGACTTGGCTGGAACATCAGGAAGACGTGGAGAACCCCAGAAATAATTCTTTAAAATCCTGTTCTGAAGGCTTTCCCCTCCTTCCCACTTTCAGATTCATTTATTTAATTTCCCACCTTGAAATAAAGACTAATGTTGCCGAGTTGGAAAGCACGGCTCTTTTGTCTCGCCTCACAAAGAAAGAAAATAGCCTTGTTCCCCTTTTAATGCTCATGCATGAAAAATCTCCCTGCAAAATCTCCATTTATCAAGCCAGATTGAAGGGCACACAACAGAGGAGCTTGTTGCCCTGCGCCTCTTACCTTGTACCTCTGTTTGTGCTCTCAAGTGGTGTGATTAAGAAGATTGCTTTTGCTTTTAGGTGTCATGGGGCAGAAAATTTACAGCAAGGGGAAGCAAGGACAAGTGTGCAGCTTTACTTCGAAGTAAGAGCATTTCCTAACAATTAAGAGAGAGGCACCAAGTTTGAGGCATGAGGTGATTTTCAGCATCAATGTCCTGCATGTTCCATGTCACCAAGGGGCAGTGGGAAGCTGTTGGGGAAGGAGGGCTCAGGATGAGCCTCTGGTGCTGCCAACGGGTCAGCCCTCAGCTGACCCAACCACAGCGAGCTGCTCCTCTGTGTCTATCCACCCATAACAACACAATTTTGATGGTTCTCAGTCACACAATATTTTAAACATTCATAGAATTAATAGAGAAGTCAAATAACCCAAATGAAGGAAAACATGTTAAAGAAATTATTTGCTACAAATGAGCACAAGTGATTTCAATACATAATGCATTAACTCCAGCAACAGGGAAATTCATCCTAATTAGAGTTGTGCTGGGGCTGTGGCACATCATCAGGGCAGTTGGCTCTGGGATCTGCCTGAAACCCTTCATTGGCTAAAAATTCATATTTTTTTCCCTCCCATATAAACTCCTCATGGCTTTTACTTTTCAGTAACATACATGGTGAGCTTTTCCTTTTTGTCCAGTAATTGTTCCACTTTTTTCCATGTAATTCCACAGGAGGTGCAGTAGTGGAGGTACACAGCCCAGCTATCAGGCTCATCTGCTCTAAAGTAATTTTTTCTTGCATAGAAAATTTGTAATGACCAACAAGAGCATTTTAATGCCAGCCTCCCTCTGCCAGCAGCCCAATTTGCCAAAAGAAGGAGCAGAGCTGAGGTATCCACAATGATCCCAATGGCATTGGGCAGGAGCTGCTCCCAACCCTCCCAACCAAACTCCATCACTTGGCCAAGCAGGGACCATGGCTCAAATTGATCATGAGGGCAGATATTTTGTGGCACAATGCAGTTTCTTCCCTGTAATTCAATCACTGCATAATTAAATTACCTTCTCTGGCACCTATTTATTTGTACCAAAAGCACACGCTTTCCATCTTTAATTTTTATCCTCCCAGGCAGCTGATGTTGGACGATGCAATCAGTGTTGACAGAAAGGTTTCAATTAATGTGAGATCAGAGTTCTGGGTGGAGGAGAGGCAGAAAAGCTGGGATGGAGGAGGGCTTGTGATAATTCAGGATGATTAGGGCTGATTGCCTGGTTTTGCTGCCCATTGCAGTTTCAGAGGCAGAACTATTGGGCTGTGAAGATCTGAAGATATCTGGCTGCTTGCAGGGATGGTGAGACAGCTGCTCAGATTTCCATGGGACTCTGTGGTCTCACCACTGCTCATGGAGCCCTGCCAGCATGTACAGGGCAGGGCAAGCCAAGAGACAAGGATGTTCCCCTTTCAGATCTGGCCACAGCAGCTGGATGGAGGAAGAGGCTTGGTTTGATGTAGAAGCTCCGTATGGAGACAGTTGCCAGCAGTGATCCTTGGTGCATTGCCATGGCAGCATGTGGGCAGACAAACATCAAACCCACTCATGGCTTCTGCCAGCACGTTTTTCCATGGAGAAAACCAGAAAGTTCCTGTCTGCAGCATCCGTCCTCCTCCTCTCCCTCCAATGTGTCTGGCTTGCACCCTGAGGTGTGGTGGTTTATATCACTCATAAACCACAGTGCTGGCTGCACCTCACCCTTGGATGGACATTTTGGTTCTTAATTCAAATGACACCTTGTGGCAAATGGGTCCAGATAAATATTTCCTTTAGCTGTGTTAGCACTGTCGCAGTGTAACCATGTGGCTTTCCCTCTGGAGCCACGTTTGCTCTCCTCTAGTTCTCCTCTCTCACCCTCTCTGTGGCCTCATCTCCATCACCTCACTTCTCTCAGTATCTCATTGAAGACCAAGGCAGTGAATTCTCATCTTGACAGACTTCAGCTGGATTGCACCCACACAGCTTTTTATTTTTATTAAACAACAAGGCAGGTCAATTGCTCCAGCTTACACAGGTCACTATCATCCTGGAACACAAGCTAGGAACACCTGGATTGCTGGATTCCCTTGAATGCCTGTTTTGCTAGTGGATGTGTGTGACATCCTCATATTAGCCTATTTTTCAAGTCATCTGATTTGCTTTTGCAAACTCCCGATCCTCGGGAAAGCAAAATGAGAAGAGACTTGGCTCCTTCCCCTAAAAAGTGCAGTTGATATATAAAATGTTCCCTGAGTGCTGTGAGTTTGCCTTGCCCTTGTGTGGCTTAAATGTTGCACTGGGATCATGGAAATGAGGAGAAAGGCTTTCATTATTACTAGTTTTGCCTGTTCCTTATTAAGGTTTGCCATCTCCATGGCCTCTGTGGCCAGGTGGGATCCTGCTGGCTGGGGGTGAACATCCCAACTACCCTCAGGCTGAGTGGGAGCCTCTGGGCCACTTCCTCCTGCTCATCCGTGTGCTGCTGCTGCTGGGAAGGGGCTGTGTGTGGGAACTGTCCATCACCTGCACCAGCCGTGGCAGCCCAGGGAAATAAAGCCACCACATCACAGCATAGTGGGCAGCAGAAAGCCTGATGAGCACCTCTGGCACAGCCCAAATTGGGATGGAAAGCATTGCCTGGGACATGGGAGGTTTCTGCTCAGGGAAACCAGGAGAGGCCGGGCTCCATCACTGCCCCATCAGCAGTGACTTCAAAGGGTTTCCACCTGCTGCTGTTTCCCCACCATCACTCAGGCAGGACTTGGGGGGCACAAGGGGGTCTGTAAAGGCATTTATGGCTGTCCATGGTGGGGCTCCCCTGTGCCAAGATGGGTCAGCTGAGGAGGCAGATGATGGTGATGGGAACAAAATGGGAACAAGCAGACTTCCCACTCCCAGGTGTTTGGATATCTGTAGAAAGATGTCTGGACTACCGAAAGCAATGGAGGTTAAGGAAGGAGCATTTTCCAATAGAAATATATTCTTATTTATTTGTGGGACCTAAAATTCTACTCATGCCTCATGCCCTGTGACAGCCATTGGAACAGACCCACCAAAGTCATCTTTGTGAACAGAAGTTTGGAAATGACAGGGAGCTTTTATCCAGAGCAAAACCTTTGTCATAAAACTTCAGAAAAAGAATTTCTTTTTCAATGGATCCCCTGGGGCTTAAAATATAAGTATCTGAGGATTCATGTAGTAGTAAAAGTCTATAAAAATCTTTGAAGCAAATGGGCTATTGAGGAATTATGTGTGGAAATGAATGGCTGGATTCCTCTGCAAATCTCTTCATAGAGATGCCCTGACATAATGAAGACACAGTAGATGCATTAGTAAAAATCCTCTTTTTAATAACTGCTATACCTTATGGTTTTCTTAAAGTGAGGGTTTACCAGATGGAAAATCCACTTAAAGAGTTTTATCTAGAAAGGAGGCTGCAGTCATTCAGTGGGAAGGAGCCAGCTTGGTTCTCCATCTCCTGCCTGGGGTGGGGGATGCTGTACCAATCTGTGTGATACTTAAGAGCAGTGAAATCCTTCCTCTCTCCTTGCAAGAGATGGTCAAAAGATGATCTGAGGTCAACGACCAACTTTATGGTAGCAAAACGCCAGGAGAAAAAAGTGATTTATGGAAATACAGTGGCCAGGGGAATGTCACACATGTCACCTGTGAAGCACCTGACAGATAGAAAATGCACTGGACCAACCTCTTGCTGTTCCACAGACTGGACTTGCTCTGTGGAGGTGCCTGTGGCTCCCCTGGGACCCCCAGTCCTTGGAGTGACAGCTGCACTCTCCCCATCACCCACATACAAACCACCCCTACAAATGAGATCCCTGTAGGTGGCACTTGTCCTGCACCTTGTCACGGCATTCGCCAGCCTTTGAGGGGAGTTTTTCACACCCCTCAGAAGAACATGAGCCGAGTTAGTTTTACATAAGTGCCGAGTTTTCTGCAGAAACAGAGCTCCCTGCTTTAATTATTATCGATTTTCTTTTTTCCAAGGGAATGTTGGGCCTCTCTAAACTCCCCCCTGCTGACTCCAGAGATCTCACAACGACTTTGGCTGAGCAAGCGTTTCACTTGCAAATCTAAATATTTATGCTACAGCTGTATAAACAGCCCAAACTCAAAGAGGGGGTATTTTTAGTGTTCTTGAATTGTAGTGAAGGATCAAGGCACACACGTTGTAGACTCTGACATCTTCTTTTGCTATTTATTGCATGTATTTGCTGATGGGCTCAGCCCCCTCACGTCCTTTCTCAAGGTACTTGCTCTGATTATTTATATGGTGAATCCAGATGGATAGGAATTAGATAGTTATTACTTTATGTTTGTTACTTTATCGTCTGTCTGGACGCCAAATGTACATCTGCTTGAATGCAGAGGTTTTAAAATCATACAGCATTAAAAAGAAAAAACCAAACAACACTAGCCTGTTGTTAAAACATGCTGTTCAGGAGGGAGAAAAGTTATTCCTTAGTGTACATCCAAAGAATATGTTACCAATCTTGACATGACCCTCCACAGACTCTTCTCATGGAGAAGTGATTTATTCAGCACGGAACAAGTAGGAGTTTTGTTTACAAGAGCTGACCTAGAGGTTATACTATCCATAACTTTCTGCTCAAAAGCCAGGTGGGAGTGTGCACATGCCTGATAAGGTATTGATGTGATTGCAGCCCTGCTCCCTGATTTTGGCTGAGGTCTGTCTGCACAGTAAGTAAGCAGTTTAAATGTGTGCATCTCTGCGGAGTCACTCATGGCTTTGACCAACTGCCTGCAGACATCACTGATGCTGGGAGGAATCATGAAGAGATTGGAATTGCAGGGAATGAACAGCCTGAGTTAAACACAGTTCAAAATAGATAAAGGAAATTAATGATTTTTTTTGTTCTGGTCCTAGTGAAAAAGGATGCATCTTGCTTTCAGATGCATCTATCATGACAGCTAAGACATATGACACCCTTGAACTTGAATTGGAGGTGTTTTAAGTCTGTTTGGGACTTTGAGCAGTAAAAATGCCTCGGTTCCCTTCTCATGGGGGACAAGCATCCCCAAACCTGCCTTGGTCCCATCACAGAGACAATGGGGGGGTTACCAGGGAAGCAGCAGGGAAGGACCCCAAGGAGTGAATCCCAAACCCACCAGCACTGCTGTGCCTCCCAGAGAGACAACCTGCACCTCACCAGGTACAGGAAGGGGAATGCAAACAGCCAGCGATGGGCTTTTCCTAAATAAATATTCCCAAGTGTCAATGTTGCTGCTGGCACCTTGCCTGGGCAAGGAATCAATTCCCCTAAGTAATAGCCTCATTGTTTGGAGGCATGTCCAGGAGGCACGAGGCTCAGGAGCCCTGGGCTCACTGAGGCAATGGGGCCACTTCCATCCTGCTGTGGGGGTGACCCCACCAACCCCCACAGGAGCTGCCCCAAGAGCAGGAGATTCAGACTAGAGATCTCAAAAGCAGTTTCTGACCAGTTTTTAGTGTTTTGGAGCCTCGGTCACCTTGAACGGGAGCAGTTCATTGGCATAATTCAGCACCAGCCCCACACACGTGCTCAAGCCTTTTGACAAATTTGGTTAAAAAGAGACATGTGCTCCCAGTACTGTGCAGGAACAGAGCTCAGATTTCAAGCCAGGGACGCCTTGTACCCCTGGGGATTTGCCTAACATGGTTAGTACTAGGCAAACAATTTCTAATAAGGGAATATTCCCAGAAATACAGGATTTTCCTTTTCAGGTGCAAATGAAAAACTGGCAAGTGGGGGCTCAATTTTCCCCTTGTTTTCACCAGGGAGGTTATCACAGTTTGCAAAGTGCTGCCGGGGGAAGAAGGACTGAAACCAACCCCTTATGCTCTGCCACTTAATTAATTTTAGGCACTTTACAGTAAAACATAATTTGGCCCAACTTCTACAGATGAGAAGAGTGGTGAAAATGCCTGGTTCACTCTGTTCCATTGTGCACCCCAAATGCGCTGCAGCCAGACATGGGAGCTTTTCCACCCGAATATTAAATAAGGAATGGAAGGTAATTGAAGCCTCCTAAAATTAAGGGTCTAAATCTATTTACATTTACAAGCTCTGTAATTAAATAATAAACCAAAATATTATGGCTTTCACTCTAAATGTGAATTCAAGAGCATATGTCTAAGATTACATTACAGCCCCTTATTTGTTTAGCCTGCTGCAGTCCCTGCATGCAGGAAGGAGAAAATTGCACAGAGAGGACGAAATTAAATCCTTGAGTCCCAGAGCCACAGCGGGCCCCTTCTGCTTTAGTTTGGGCAGGATTAGTCAGGCTTTTTCCTCCAAAGCTGTTAAAGCACCTGTGGCAGCACAAGCATCTCCCTTCCCTACGGACAGATGGGCCAATTACTGCCCCATTCCATGCCTGGCCTGCTCCTACTGAAACCCTCTGCCAAAGCCTGTCCCCACCATGTGACATGTCCCTGAGGTGTCTTGCTTGGAGATGCTCACTCTGTCCCATCACACGTTCTTGTGTGCCAAAACAAGGGATAGACCTGCCTGCTCATCCCCACTCCATGCCCTGCATCAGCAGCAGCTCCTTCTGCGGGGCCATGCTGGGGCTTGGGCCACCTCTGCTTCTCTGGCAATCCCTGCCCACCCTGCCTTTGAGCACAGGGACAGCAGCACAGCCACCACTTGTGGGCTCTTTTTTTTGCAGTCTCGGCAAAGAAATGAAGGGACTGGGAAGGGGAACAAAGCAGTAAGTGATGAACAGCTGCTGTGCTTTACATTTCCCATGGCGACAACAAATCGCAGCCTGTGTGCAGCACGGCCACTTCTGGGGATAGAGAGGGGTTGGGGGAGCTTGTTCTGATGTGGAAGATGTCTTTATGGACTATTTGTTTCCTCTTGGAGTGTCCTTTGTCTGCTCAGCCTGAACTATAGCCCTGTGCTGGTGTTGCCAAGGGTCCCCGCAGCCACTTGGAAAGGGCTTGCCAGCGGGGCCAGTATGGAAATAACTTCGGGAACCTTCTTGGTTTGGAGTCTCTTGCTCATCATCTCGACATTATTTACTGCTTTATAAATATTTAAAGGCATATACATGTTCACAGACTGCTGCAGCAAAGTTTCCCCCCAGCATGGCAGGGAGGATGCACCAGTTCATCCCAGTGACATGCTGGGACCAGCAGCACAGCTGTGTCTCACCTCGGGTCCAGCCGTGGCTGTCACCTGCCCTGTCCCCTCCTCTCTATCCCCAAGTGAAAGGCAATGTGCACAAGACCCTTATGTCCCTGTGTTAGGGTCACCTAAATTTATCCATCACTCTTTCCCCTTTTTCTTTCCCATTTTATCCCACTGTGCTGCTGCCACCATTCAGAGCTTATTCTTAATTTCCCTGCATGTTTTAAGAGACCCTTTAAAACCACGTACATCAATTATCGCTGCAGTGTTTTTGTCCTGCACAAGGGCACAATAAGCAATGCAAATGACACAAATAAAGTGTTTGATATTTAATGATCTCACACTAGATGGGGAAGATGTGCTCTGGAACAGGAGTTGCTTTCTCAAGCCGGTGCAATGCAGAAGGACCCCTGTCTCTCATGACTAATTGAGTCCTAAATGATTTTCCTTTATCATCCAAAATGAAAACAAAGGATTTAAGGGATGTTTTATTGCAGCACTGTGGGTCTTTCTATTCATTTTTTATTCTCCACACTAAAAGCTGTGCTTTGACTTGTCCTTCTGAACCTGCTTCTCCCTGGTGTTGCTCTTGTAATTCTGTCCCTTTGCCTCTGAGGACTGGAAAACAGACACCATGGCTCATGCAGTCTCTGCCAGGAGTGAAGGTGCCCAGCCTGTCCCCATTAGCCACGCCACCCTCCAAAAACTTGTGGATTTGGGTATTTCAAACCAGGTGTGAATTCCCAGGGTTGCAGGGGCACCAGGAGGGAGATGTGGGCTCATGGCTGGCCCAAGGCATGGGAGGAAAACTCACTCCTATCTTTCATGAGAATGATGGAAATGCCAGAAACGACCAGGGCAGAGCAGGTCTTGAAGCAACAATCCTTCATTCCCTGCATCCAGGGCAGGCAACGATTTGGGATGAGCTGCTTGCTTGCCTTGGCTCCCTGGATGCAAAGCCCACTGGCCCCCTCCCTGGGACACTCATGCACCACTTGAAGGGTGCATATTTAGCAGGGAGAAGAAAGAGAAGACTTGTTTTTGCCAGGAAAACCCCCAGTGTGTGTGCCTGCATGTACCTGCCATTGTGCTGAGCTCTGTGTTCAAGCAGAAGCACCAATGTGAAGGAAAGACAGCAGGATGGGAGTGGGACTGAAGAAAATCTTGCAGCCGAATGATTCTGCAAAGGGCAATGGCTTAAATCACTGTACAGCTCTTTCTGGCCCTTTGATGTAATCAAGGCTGGGCTCTGTGGTGCCATCTCAGCTCCACAACACATTTCCAAATTGCTGCTCCTCTGCAAATCGGCCTCCAGAGCTGTCCTTGAGACATCAGCACAGGGGTTAATTGGAATTGACAGGAAAATTGGCCTCTGGAGGGAGAAATGAGGATGCTGGCTGTCTGTGACCTAGTGGGAATGGAGCCACCCTGCTGCCAGGGCCTCAATGTCCCCTTGCCCAGTAGCAGTGGGTGCTGGCACCCATGAGACCAGTGACTCCTCAGCCAGCTCACCCTCATCTGCCTTCACTCTGGCTGCCTTCTCTCCAGCTGCCTTTCCCCCAGCATCCAGATGCAGCCCAGACACCAGCATGGAAACCCCAAAGGTATCAGTTCCACTGATTTCCCCAGTGGCAAGGCTGAGGATGGATTTGGCCCTTCCAGCTGCCAGCTCTCTGACTGTGGTGTTGACGCTGAGCTCAGCACCCAGGTGCTGGCAGGGTCTCAGTGGGAATGAAAGCAGAGGAGCCCAGTCACAGGGGCACCTCCCACCTCCCTCACCCTCGAGCAATGCACCAGCTGTGTCGCAGAGTTGGAGACTTCTGTCATTTTTCTAAGCACTCCTCATCTCCTTCAATACCATTAATCACACTATTTCAATTAACAGACCTGAACCACTGAGCAGCCCTGTCCTGCACTAATGCGTTATTAATTGGGTCAGGTTGGATGGCAGCAATATTGAGTGCCAGGCAGCTCCGAGCTTTCATCTTCTGGTCTGAGCTTGTTTCATTTATCTAATCACCTCCCCAGTGCCACAGGGGCCCCTTTCACTTCTTCCCTCTCCACCCACCTTCAAAGTACTCTGATACACTTTCTGCATTGCTTGGTATCAGCTACTCACTGAAGAGAGTCATATCTAATTCACAGTACTCCCCCAAGAAAAATCGATGATTGTTTACATTACTATCCTACAATCTCTATTTTAAAGTAATTCATGGCAGAGACAGTGCTATTAATTTTATTAAGTCGTTAATAGTGGGCAGATATTATTCTGCTCCATTGATCCTAAGTTGATGCAATTACCACTTACAAAGCTTGCACCGTATGGCTGAAAATTTCAATTCTCTTTGCAACTCAAAGCTGTACATTAAAAATGTGCCAAGCCAGATGCTGGTGTTGGAAATTCGGGAAATTTAATTCAAAGCAAACAAGGAACTGCCCAAATTTTAAAGCAGAGGTACTGAAATCAGCCTGGAAACCAGTCATTCCCAAATGGCCCATACCAAAGGGAGAGACATACTCAGACACTCTCCTAAAACCTCCTGGGTCCTACAGTTCAGAGAAAATTCATCATTGTGGCTTATCAGTTAACTGAAACATCCTCTGATGTGAATGGGAAATTTTATAGGTGAAACTAAGTTTAGCTCTGTCTGCACTGAAAACATGACAAAAGCCAGAATAGCCCCATGACCATCTTAGAGTGCATTGCACTCTGTTTGCAGAGGATGAATTTCAGCCAGAGGCCTCAGATCTTCTTTTCCTGTTCTCTAGGTAACAAGCAGTGTGGGAAAACATGGGGAGACAAAACGGTGCAAATCACCTGGATCTCAAACATCTCCAATAAATTCAAGAGCATGGAGTGACCATTCGATCACGAGAGGTGTGAGAGGTCCTGCATGGCAGGAAGGTAAAGGGATATGCAGTGGTGATACCCACCCTGTGGAGAGGCCATGTGGGTACCCAGTGTGGCCCACGAGGCATAAAACCTCATTTTAGCCAGCAGAAATTAAAACCTGCAGTTTAAATCAAAAATAATCTTGCTCAGCTTGAAAAAAGATTAGCTCAAGCGCGACCTTTTGTTCATGGGCAGAAATGTGTTTTGTGTGTATTTGCGAGTCAATAAAAATCTCCCACTTGAGGAACTGGATAAAAAAGAGAAAAGAAAGACAGTTGCTGCCCCGAGATCTTGCACTCTAAATAAAAGGTGAAGGGTAGATGGATAGAGGGAGGGATGGAGGGATGGATAGATGGAGAATCAATGAATGAATAAATGAATGGAAGGAGATAGTGGAGAAGAGTGAACCAAAGAGAAGGCAGGTGCCATCCTATCAGCCTGCGTGCAAGCAGCCTCATCATTAATAATAGACACAGGATTTGAAGAAAAACTGCTGAGAGCCTCAGCAATGCAAGCAGGAAGAAATTAAACCTCTAGGAGATCTGGCTAACTGGGACCAGTAGCCTTTGGAGTACATAATACCGGAGAGGGAACTCCTTGCTCTCAGTGCTTTGGCCCAGACTTATTTTGGAGTGATAAACACATTTGTTTGGGAGATACAGTTTGACCTTAGTGCTCTGTCAAATGTATTTTAAAACACCTTGAAGCAACATATGAACCCTCCTTCAGTAAAAAATAGGGCAACTGAGATTTTTAAACTTGCAGAAGCTCACAGCAACATTAGACAGTGTAAATCACCTGGATTTGGAGAGTGAGGCCAAGTTACATCAGTTACACCAGGTGAGACTCTGGCCCAGGATCCACCTGGAGTAACATGGAAAGGGTATAAAAAAACTGCTGGTTCTTGGGGACTGGTTAATGCTCTGGAGAGGGTGATTGATTTATATGACTGACTTCACTCAGTTAAAATGGCTGTTCCACATGATCAACCAGCAGCTTTGTCTCCTATGCAAAACAAATAAATTAAGGAATAAACTACATGTTTCTCTCCAAAACTGAAAGATGTTCTGCAGCTGGGAAGCTCTGCAGGGTGGCTGCTTGGTGCTACAGGGGGGTATGTGCCAGGAGCTCCATGAGTTGGGATGCAGGAGCTGAATCCATGCAGTTCAGCTGGGATGCTCCTTGCTGCCTATTTCCTAGTGCCAGGTTCCAGCAGGCTCAGCCACTGAGATTCACTGTGGAGGGCAGCGGTGGGAGCATCCTTGAGCCTGCCTGGTCCCCAGGGTAGAGTGGGGCATATGCCTCCCCTCAGTGGGGTGTCTGGAGGACAGAAGAGTCGGAACAACTTCCCAGAGTTAGAGGTTCTTACTCTGGTAATGAACAAAGCAGTTTGCAAGGTGGTGCTGAAAAAGGAGTTCATGAGCATCATTGCTACTGAAAGAGGTGATTTTTAGCATTTCCTTTCCCTTATACTTTTTAAACCACTTAAGCCACAAGCCTATGAGGTTTTTTTAACCTTTTTGGAGAGCGGAGGACCAGGGTAAAGCTTCCTCTTCCTGCAGGAACTGGGCTGTAAGCAGCAGGAGCAGCACAACCTGTTTGCTATTGAAGTGTTGGGAGCCCAGGACACAGACCAAGCCTGCAAACAGCTCTCCGGGCAGACCAGATGCACATTAGCCCAAGTGCCTTCCCCAGTGCTTGACACTCTTCACTAGGGATAAGTTCAAAGCAAATCCTTCCCCTGCCTTTCCATCGACAGCTCAAAGTCCCTTGGAAACTGTGATAGGGTTTGGTTCATCAGAGTATCAGGATCTGTTTTATTTTATCTGCCTGCACAAGCCTGCATGCAGGGACAGATCAGATTAGCATGACTGATGAAAAACATCCTTGTCTTTATCCCCTCTGACAGCAGCAGCCCTTTTTCAACAGTCTGAAGACAAAGTTTTCTCAGCCATAAGTTTTCTGCCCTGAAGGTTTGTTGTTGTTTGTTTGTTGCTCAGTTGTTTTTTTCCTCCTGTAGAAGTTTATTTTTGCTTCAAGAAAAATCAAAACATTTTGATGGAAGATTTTTCAGCCATCCTTATGCATTAGACATGGTGGCAGACAGGCTTGGCACATCAACATCTGCTCCTTCTCACTGGATTGAATTTAGTATCTACAGTATGAGCACTAACCCTCCCTTGGAGCTTCCCTGGAGTCAGCTCAGTGAGATGGCTGAAGCGAAGAAAATAATTCCTTTTCTGAGGATTTCCAAACACTTTTCCAGAGTGACCATCTCATCATTTTATCCCCTTCTACAAAGCTAACTTCATAATGCCCTCCAATGAGGCTTTGGGGAGGATGGTGTTATAAAAAAGCCCAGTGAATCTGTCACTCACTGCTGCTAATATCCTGCATTTATCCTCACTGCCACAGAGGCTGTGGCAGCCAAAGGAGGAGAGAAGGAAAAAAGTAATTACTTCTCACTCAGCTTGTCACCAAGTCCTTTCATCAGCCCTCTCATGTCTTTCTTGGCTGCCTTAGTGACTTGCCATGCTCTGCTGTGCCAGGGCTGGGTTCAATGGTGCTGGTGCAATGGGGCATGAGGATGGGGAAGGGGTTGGGTACCTGGGGTACTGGGAGCCCCCTCAGTGCCCAGTATGCCCCAGGTTGTCTGGTTTGTGTGCATCAAGTCCCAAATGGCTGCTGCTTGAATGCCATTGGGATCCTCTGATAAAGACATGGGTTTATTCCAGCTGGAAAATCTTACCCCAGAAGCATCCCCAGTCTGGAGTGAGTGAGAAGAGGGGGGGTCTTCTCTAGGTGTTGTTCCTTTGAATATCCTTCAAAGGTTACAGGTGTTAAAGAACTCGATCTCCCAGAGAGGAGTCAAACTCCACATCTCCATTCAGCAGTGTGGATCAGCCAGACACTGAGTTAAAAGCAAAGATACTGAGTCATGAAAAGAACCCCAAATTAGGCCAATTCACTGGTTGGTGCTGAGGTTCCCAGGAGCAGTAACATTTTCCTGAGACCTGAAATTAGGTGAGATATCAAAAGCCCCTATCGTGTATTAAATTGAAGACAGATATTTTGACCAGAACCTGATGGGTCGTTTTTCTGGTTTTCTTCAAGTCCCACAAGATCAAGTAAAAGATGAACAGCAAAGCCCATTTATCTCTGAGGAGGTGTTGGATGTGGCGACCACTGGTGATACAATGAAAGTATCCCAGTTAACTGTCCTGGCACTGCTGTCCTGTTTCTGGGATGTCATGCACTGAAACCAATGTGCCATGTGATAAATTTGATGCACTTCACACTGAAATTGATGCACCACCTTTGGAATCAAATTCATCATCTCTTCCATCACACTCCATATACTGGATCAGAGTCACTACCTACTGAATTAAAAACTTCACGTGCAGTTCACATCACACCATAAATCAGGCCAAAATGGAATTAAATGCATTGTATGCTAAGAACTCATTCATCACACCATAAATTAAACATGGGACAAGCCTTTTAAGCTGGATGTGCCCAGATATAGACTGCAGAGTCCACTGGGGAAAACATGGCATCACTGAAGTCACTGAGGGCTTGTTCATTAATTTCAGTTAACTTTTTAATCTGCTGTGTACTGGATCCATCTCTGTCCTGGACCAGCACAAAACTGGGGTACCTGGGAACTTCTGCTGTCAGTGACTCTCCTATTGAACCATCCACAAGCCCGCTTGGAGGTTTAGGCAGGAGCCTGGAGGAGAGATGCAAATCAAAGTCCTACCCTGCTCCTGCATGGGGAAGTGGCAGCAAGAGGCCAAGAGGGTTTTGCAGACCTTGCTGGCAGCCAGCACAGTGTGGGACACACGCAGCACCTCTCATCTTCAGAGGACCCTGTGCCAGTGATTGGCTGGGATCAAAGGCTTAGCATCCTTCTCCTAGGCTCTCTGCAGGGCTGCAAAAGGCTGGGCATGGCTGCAGTGGCTATTGGATGCCTGACACACCTTTTGCAGTCTTTGGACTTCAAAGAAAAAGGAGGGAAAAAACCCCAGCAGGCTCGGGGATACATGTGGTGTCAGGGCATCCCAGGCAGTTCAGTCCTTGGCAGCAGGTGGTGTTAGTTCCGTGTGACAATGGAAACAGGAGCATAGAGCAATGGATACTGGCTGCTCAAGGCCAAACCTAGGGACTAGGGCAAAGATAAGACAGAAATTCTTGTCTAAAACCAGGATACTATTTTCTCCTTTTTGTTATCTATGTTAATTTTTGCTTTTCTGACAGCACCTCCCTGTGTGCTCTCACAGCACAGGAGTTCTCTGCTCCATCGCAGCTCCCCAGGGAAAGGTGGGACAAACTTCCAGCTGAAGCACAGTGCAGTCAGATACATCCTGGGATCCAATCCATAGTCCTTCCTGTTATTTTTGCATTCATCTGGTCCTCTCAAAAATCTGTTCAGGAGCAATTAAAGCCTGTCAGCTAGAAGCTGATGCAACTTCTGTTTAATTAGTCCAGCAGCCAATAAAGATCTCATTCATCAAAATCTCATGGAAGGTGTGTGTGTGTGGGAGGAGATTTGTCATTTCTTCCCTAAATCCAGATGGCTGTGGAGCATCTATCAGTGATCCGATCACATGCATGGACTCATGTGCACATCTGAGGGAACTGACCAGCTGGGACACATCTGTCTGGAAAGCAGTTATGGGAAAAATCAGTGCAAGACTGTCCCAGGTGCTGTGGAAGCAAGTCCTGCTGGAAACTCAGTCTCCAGATTGCAACTAACCTGGGCAGTGAGTGACCCTGGTGGGATCAGCAGCTTCGGAGGGCTTTTCATCTTCTCATGCATTTTCCTGCCTTTCCCAGCTGCAGGAAAGGGTAGAGATGTGTGAGGAAGGCTGAACACCAGCAGGATGAATTGGGAGAGGCCTGAAAAAAGGGGGTTGTCCCACAGCAGCTGCTTTGCCCTGGGAGGGATTTAAGAGTCTCTCTCCATGCCTGTCACACTGAGCTTAAACACCTTAGAGTTGGCAAAGCAGGAGAGGGGAAATCAGTACTCATACTGATGGATCCCAGCAAAGTTTTGGAGTGTTTGACATGCTAGAAAAAGCCTTTGGGGTGACACCCTCTAGGCCTGAAAGCTTCTCCTTAAACTGACTGTCAGGGTATCAAATATTTGTCTGACCTTTCCCTGCTAGACCATCTAAGCAGGACACCTTTGTGTTGAGCTTTTCCCAAAGACTGCGCAGGGTGGCCAGGAAGATGGGGGGGAATGTAAATCTGTGCCCACGAGGTCACTGTGCTGGCTTTGTGTCATGAAAAGGGCGTTTCACCAGCTCAGACCTGCAGGAGCGGGTCCCTGCAGGAATCCCTTGCCAACACTGTTTGCAGCCTCACCATCACAATTCACTGAACTGAAAAAAATAAATCAGCTATCACAGGACAGTTCATAGATTACAAACATGAATGATGGTATCTTTGTAATTAATGATTATGAGAAAGCAGCTTAATAGTTTGGTTCCTTGTGACTGGTTTGATTTGTAATACATGGCAGTTGGCGTAAGCAAAGCAGGTAATTGGAGCCAGTTTACCCTTGGTGTGTCCAGCTGGTAGCTGCACTTCACAGACTTGGAGGTAAGTGTGTTTTTTCACAAAGCCATAGCCCAAAGAGCAGAAGAGAGCTACAGATGTAACCCCAGAAACAGTCATATTTCCAAACTCCAAGACATTTGAGGGTGGAATGATGGGCAGTTTCTTGCTGCTGCCCCACACATTTGCAAGTTGCTGTTGTCAGCAATGTCCCCTGGCATTTGCAGAGGAAATGCCCATGCTCAAGTCAGGGCCCTGAGCCACCATCTCCTCAACAGTTATTAAGGGGAACATCATAGCTGTCATATTACTGTGATTGATGCTATATCAATCAACTGGAAAAGTATTAAGCAAGTCTTAAAAAAAAGTGAGGTGAAGGTATAAATACCAGGCTAAGATGTCCATATTATGGGGATTATTCCAGGATTGAAAACACGTGTGCAGAGATGCTGACATGCACAGCTGTGCCCCTCTCCTTGCTGCTCCATGCTGGCCATGCTGCTTCCACAGGAAGTGAGTAATGAGTGCTTGCATTGCAAACAGTGATGGGCAATGAGCAGAGGGCACATACAAATTGTATACGGTGTGAGTGTATGGTTTTATTGCTTATCAAATAAAACTTGATGAATAAACACTCTCTATTAACACGTTATTTCAAGACAAGCTGTGGTGTTTGCATGCTTTTATTCTGTTTCATCAAGTCTGATTTGATTTCGCTTATTTTTGTTTAAGGTCAGTGTGATATGGTACACTTGGAGTTGCCAACTTTAGTCATTTTTACTGGTGTGACATTCAGTATTTCAGAACTCGGGGAGTAGGGGGGGGCTCCTCTTTTAAGGAGAGTCACACTTTCTTGCATAAAAACTAAAAATTTGTGGCCAGGTCAGTTGTGCAGAAATTTATGTGTGACCTTCAGTTTCTCATAGCCAAAAGGCAAACAAACAAACAAACAAACAGAAAACCTCCAGAAGGACAAACGAAACCAAACAAAACTCTAACAAAAAACCCACCCCAAACCAAAACAAACCCTCAAATGTGTTATCTTATAATCATCTGTGATTTTCAAACACTATGCCCTTGGGGAACCCAACTCACAGATTTTCTGCCAACAAAGGGCGATTTTTCTTGAGAACAAATGCACTTCTCATCTCCAAAGCCAGGCCCACACAACAGTGAATTCCTATATTGTGTGTGCAAAGCCCAGGGTCAGAAACCACAGGGCCCAGTGCCCAGAACGTGCTCCAGAGGCTTCACGCTTTCTTTCAGTCTCTACTCCGGTGCTGTGTTTTCTCCCCAAAGATGCCACTGATTCCCCTGGGAGATGCGTCAGGATTTCCCGTGGTGTGTAGCACCCTCCTTGCTTCACTGTAGCCATTTACACCAGAAACAACCTTCCCGGGCAGAAACTGGTGCTTCAGCCCTTTCCGTACCCTTTACCCTGTGCTCAGACCTGGAGCAGGTGGAGAGGAAGCTGCTGCAGAGCCATGGATGTATTTTACCAGTCCCAGGACCTGGACCGAATGTTTCCCAGTGCTGCCCCCAGCACTTTACAGAGGACCAAATCCAGGATGTCCTTCTGGATTTCTCTTTTCCGTGGAGACTCAGGGTGGTCTATTTGCTCCCATGTTTGTGCTTAGACAGGACCTTAAAGCACTTAAAATCTGAACAGACACAACAAGCTCAAAGATAGCTCAAAACAAGCTCAACAAGCTCAAAACACTCTTTTTGCTAGCCCGTCATGATAAGCATCTATGTTTAAAATTACTACATAAACTAAGAAATTAATGACAGGCCTAAGCACTTTATCAGGTAAATCGGACTTCTTCCTAGGAGAATTGAAGGGAATAAAGCTAAAAAATTTTCTTTGAGATTTAATTGGAAGTGCCAGTGTTAGTTTTCCTACTTCACTTACAGGTTTAGAGAATAAACCTGTTTTTTAGCAAACAATCGTCTTAAACAGATCATCATTAATCCTGAATTCAGCTGTCAGAAGGACTGAGACTGCAAACTAAGAGGGAACAAGGAAAACCTGGTAATTTGTTTGTTAAATATTTGTAAACTGTCATATCAATAACGGATAATAAGAAAATGTTGAGCCTCCAGAGCTGATGCATGACACAAAGCTTTGCTGTATTGCACCTAAACTATTATCAATAGCACATTTATTATAATAACAGATGAAAAACAAACTTCCCAGCTGAAAAACAAGATCAATTTGAGCTCAAGCTGTTTGGACATATTCTAAATGTTGTAATTAAAATGCAGCATGAATGTTCCTTAAAAAGAAGAAAAGAAAAAGAATAGCCCTACTACAATTACATATGCCACCCAGCCTTGACTCAGTAACCTGAACCTGAGAGAAAAAAAACAGGCAGAATTGTATTTGTGTCTAGTCAGACATTTCTCATCTTCAGGTCTTGCTCCAGAGCCTAAGCTAACACAATTTTTCCTGCTGGGTCGAGATCTAGCCTAGGCTTGAAGATTTGATGCAGGGAGTCAGTCTATGCTGCAGTGAACTCTGTGCAGGTCAGGGTTTGATTGGAGTCCAGCAAAGAAACCCAGCTGAGCTCTACCTTGCTGCAAAGGCAACTGTAGTTTATGGTGGGAAAAAACCCAAGCAACTACAAAACAAGATAAAGAAGCCACCTGTGTGAAAGGTTTCATTCCTGGAGCAAGTGCCTTGGGGACAGAAACAGCCGGAGTGACATTCTCCCAACCCCCAGAGTGTTATCACACACATCAAAATGTGTGCAGCAATTAGAGATTCACGGACACTTCCCAAGAGCTGCCTGCTGCCCTGGAGAATTGGGCTCTTCTTTTGTTCTGATAAAGAAGTGACTAGTGAGCTACAGCAATCTCCCAGTTGCTCTCTAAATAATTGTGTTCTCTTATGTCTTTTAATCATAAGCCCCACGAGGCTCATAATACCACATGTGCAATCCAAATTGGCCCATCAGCTCAGTTTATCAAAGGGACCTAATTTAATCCTAGTCTTTGATGGAGGCAGGAGCAGTCAAAGTCTGTCCTAATGATTTCTAAGTTTACTTAGCTTGCAGATCTGGGGCAAGAAGGGCACTTGGACTCCAAGCACAGCATTGATAACAGGACCATGAGGAGGAAGACAAAATTGGCAAGAACTTGACAGTCTGAATCAAGAGAAACCACAGCAGAAATACACTGGAAAACACACTGGAAAAACAGTGGAGACTGAAATGCCAAAATTGTCACCACAAGTAACATCATGAGATGGGTAAAACAAATTGTTGGAGGCAACAGCTCCCTTGAAGCGAATATCACTACTATGAGAGACCCACCAAGAAGGGGCCAGAGCTGATGAATCCAAGCCATGAAATGCAGAGGCAGAAGAAAGCAGACACAAAGTGCTGCAGGTGGCAGGGCTGCTCTGACCTGGCAGCGTTCCCCTGGCCAGAACAGGATGCATTAGGCATGAGAACACACCTTTACATGGAGAAGTGCCTGCTCTTCCCCAACGAGCTGAAAACAGGCTCAAAACTTTCAGAGTTGAGCAGGTTTTGTCCAGGTGCATCTTTCAAAACCACTGGGATGACTCCTGTGTTCATTTTCAGCCCAGTAGGTCCATGGGCCCCAGGACATACAACAATGCAGTGTCACCAGCTAAGAAATGCTGAGCAGACTGAAGCAAAAACCCAAGGGAAGGAGCTCAAATCCCCGACTACAAGGGATGCTGAACAATGAACAGCATTAGGACCAAAGGCTTCAAAGATAAGGGTTTTACAGAAAAGCTAAAAGCCCAACCTTCTCCAGAAAAGTAAGAGTTGACAGGAGAAGACTGAAGCAGTGTTTCACTCCATAGCTGTGAGTGATGGATGTGAATAGAGTAAAATAAAAAAAAAAAAGAACTTTACTAGACAAAACCCAGCTGGTTCTAAAGCTCTCAATGGCTTTTAATAGTTTTCATCTCAAACAGAAGAGGTAACTCAGAGCCTGAATTACAGAAGCTTGAGGAATGCTGTGGGTTTTGGGAAATGGAGCACAAGCCCTCTGGTTAAAACCAGCATGTACAAAAGGATGATGCAAAGAAGGAACAAAGAAATCCTCCAGTGGAGATGTAAAGGACTATGCTGGCACCCCTAGTGCAGAGGGATTCTTCGTGACACTGTCAAAGTTTTGGTAGAAGATGGATGGACCATCTGCCTGCAAACAGGCAAGGCCATTTATCTATTTTCTACAGGGAGTGCAGGTGCTCAGGACAACCTTTGAGGGGGGAAAAGGAAAGAAAAACAGTGATATTAGCTCCAAAAGTAAAGCCACAACCAGCAGACAGCAAAGGGTGAAATGCAAACATTATCCAGGCTGGCTAATCCCCACGAAGGAACTGACTGCTGCAAAACATGGTAATACTTGGCCTCATGAGGGATGTGCTCTTTGGAAAGGTGGGGGACCTGAATTTGAGGAGAGCTTCCAGGAAGGTCCTTGTGGGTGGGCAGAGTGGGAGAGCCCCTTGCTCCAAGGCAGTGATGAGATGATGGGACCACACAGCTCCCTTGGCTGTGTTCTCATTCACACTGACTGTGAATGAGAAAGGAGGGGGGAAAAAGCAAATTAAATACACTGTAGAATGAGAGAATTTTCTTCTCTTTGCTGTGCAGATTTTGGTCTGTATAAAGTGTAAGGAAGCAAAACTGGCACTGACAGACCACGCCTGACACACCGATAGGTTGGCCAGTGCTGGAACCTGGGACCTGCAGCCCCTGGAGAGGCATCTGAGCATCTGGTGGCCTCTGCTGAGCTCAGGGCACAGCAGGAGCTGGACTGCATAGCCTCGCATGTGGGAAGCCACTGTGATTGACAGCAGTTTGCCTTTTTCAAAGGCAGCAGCTCCTGGTACCTGATGGATTCCTGCTGGCCTGTTTCACCCCTAACTTGGACAGGAAAAATCCATAATGGCACAGCACCTTTGAGAGATTTCTTTCTTTGTTAAGGACAGCATGAAGGCCTACTTGGAGAGTACTTTGATGCACAGGTTAACTAGAGAAAAAGCCTGAACAAAGGCTCCCAGCAGCTCCAAGCAGATTTGGGTAGAGTCAAAGATCCAAGCAAGCAAATTCACTTCCATTTGAAGAAATTTCATTTGTGATCAAGCACATAACACAGCAAAATCTGGGACAAACAAGTTACCTGAAAGCTGGTCACTGGAGATGGGGAAGTAGACAAAGAAGGAACAGAAAGTGCCCCACCATGAGTGAGCAGCACTGGCACAAGTCCCTGTGTCAGGAGGAGCAGCTCTGTCCAGGCACACAGCCTGCTGCTCCTTGACCAGAACATTCAGAAGCTGAAGCTTGGCAGCTTGGCAGTAATACACAATAACAGCACAGGTCTCTCAGCAAAACATTGACACTGGCTTTTAAAACACCCTGGTCAAGCCCAGGATGGCCACAGAGCACAAACAGACAGCCCATGGCTGGCAGCAGGAGCGTTTCGATCTGTAAGTCCCTGTGGCTTGACTTGGCACAACACAAGGGATGACTGCAGGCAGCTAACTGGGCACAGGATAGATGGGAGGGAGATGCTGGATAACCCCTGTGCTCTGAAGTGACTTGCCTACAGGAGATATGTTAGACCTTACGAGGCTGTGACAAGAAGCCAGAGCCAAAGCAAGCCAGGGCAGATGCCCTGCTACACCCAGACATTTGGCTCTGTGTGGTTTCTCCCCAGACACAGTGCTCTTGTGGGTGAGCAGCTTTTCTGGATGTGGGAAAAGTGGGCAGCATTACCCAGGACAACTCCCAGGAAAACATGCTGTTGCTGGCAGCAAAAAGGCTGCATGAGAGAAGGAATAAGCAAGACACTGAAGGCTGGAAAAGTCATCTGTGTGAAGTCTGAGTGACTTGTGGGAGGGAAGATCAGCATGTGGGATGCAGGGGGCTGACTAGTGAAAGGAGTCATTTGGAGCTAACTTGGGAGTCTGCAACATGAGGAAAACCAAGCTGCAGCTGGGGAAGGGTACGTGTCTTCAACAAGTTGGTTCAGCTTCTTTTCCTTACGCACATGGGCAGATTGAACAGGACAGGCCAAGCAGACTGAACAACATATGCCATGACAAAAAATAATCTAAAAAGGGATGTTTTCTTGCTTTTTGTGTCTTCATCTTGGTCACCAGTTGCCACTCTGCTGGATTCCAGCCACAGCACCTCATTGTTCTGACTGCATTGCTAAATTCTAGTTTAGGTTTTTACTTTCTCCAAGCATATTAGAAATTTAATTAAGAACTAAACCTGTATTTTAGCTGGTTTTTGAGTGCTTAGCTATTTATCTTGTTGATTACAGTTCTCTCAGGTCCTTAGTTGTGACCTAAATTTAGAGCAATTCTGACTGAGCCCTGCAGGATAACAGCTACAACTATTCATTAAAAATGAAGAGATCAGAGCTGACCAGCCAACTGTGGGAGCCTGCAGAGTGGCTGCTCTGCATCCCGACAGTCTTCTGATCTACAGGTGCTAGAATAAGGTTCTTGTTGATCTGCTGGTAAAACACAGACTGGAGAGACCTCGAGAAGATGCAGCAGCTCCTCAATTCAAAGCTCACTAAGAAACAGCTTGTTTCATACCTCATTGTTCACCTGAGATGGTGAGGAAGGAAGGATTTTAAGCAAAGCAATTATTTTCCTCCATGCAGTATCCACAATGCAACATGAACCCCTCTCAAGGCCAAATGTTTAATTGTCCCCCATTTTTGTATCTTTGTGGAGTACTTTGCAAGAGATGGATGAAGGTCCTTGCTTTACAAAGCACATGGGTGTCTCCCACAAGGAAGCAATGCCACAGTTCACATTTAGCCAGCTTCATGTGGAGTTTTGGTGGGTTTTTTTTAAATTGCTGGAGAAATTCAAAGGCCCCACAACGTCTACTTGTACATGACAGATTTATCGCACATGTTAACATGAAAGACTAGCTATCAACAGCTAGTGAATCCAGCTATCAACATGCAAAACCCTGGCCAGCTCTGTCAACATCTGGGACCAGACACATCTCTTAAATGCTGTTTTAAAATTGTATCGCCATAACAAATGTAGTGATAATGAAATGCAGGGTCTGGTACTATCCAAAATTCAGCAGCTGTGGTATTTGCCATGGAACTGAACTCCCAAGTTTGAGCAGCTGGTACTAGAAAATGTTTCCTGTAGCTTGGCAAATAAATTCAATGGAGAGAGAAAAGGAGATTACCCTTCTGTGTATGACCCTGGCTAAAAATTTTTATCCACTCCTAATTGTAGCTCTCACTCCTGTGCTAATCTCACCTGTAATACCCATTCAGCTGTTTTTATTGTCCCAAGAGGAAGTCAAGATGATTGCTGCCATGGATGGTGAAGACATCACCAGGAGTACAGCCACCTCCTCTTCCAGTCACTGCAGACCCACTGATGCCAGTCTTCATGCTGGTTTTTGCAATACTCTGGGACACCAGAACCCGTTTCCAAACCATGGTCTGAAGTCATCCACTGTTTAATCATCTCAGCTTTCTACTTCTCCCATCTCATACTCTTTCTACTTAATTCAACATCAGTAACTTCAGATGTTCACTGAGAAACTGGGAAGACCTTGACCAAAGAGCCCTTTCTTTCCTCCCTGTCATCAGCCCGCAGCCTCCTTGCACAGTGTCTCAGGCCAAAGCCAAGTACAGTGAAGGGTTTTCCTTTCACCACTCACATTTCACTTTCACAATAAAACTCACATCCAGAACACTGCTCAGGAAACCACATCTTGCATCAGAGAAAGCCCTGCCTCAGGCTACTCTGCAAGGCCCCATTTGGGTATACAGAGAGGAACCAGCTCCTGCTTCCCAGTCAGTGCTGACAGCACACACCAGCTGCATCCAATCCAGTCCCATGCTGCCCTCCCAGGGCTCATCTTCTGGAATCCTCTAAAACTTGCCTTCTGGAATTCTGGTGCTGTGGTGAAAGGGAGATGGAAGAAAAGAGAGATGTGAGCCCCTTGGGCTACACAGAGAAGCTTGATACCTGAAGGCATTTGACTGTCTCAAGAAGAAGAGGTAAATTGAAGGAAGCCAGAGCTGAGATATTTTGCTGAGTTTGAAATCTCATTTTTACGCTTATCTCATGCAAAACTGGAAATAACAATGGCCACACTTCCAACCTGCTAAGAGGGAAAGTGGTAACAGCCAGTGCAAATGAAGAGAAATCTGCTGCACAAAAAATCTTTATCAGAAAGCACCCTTCAGGAAAACAGATAAATACATATATTTCCAAAGCAAATCCTAGAATCTCCATGAGGGCTTGTGCAGCAACACACCTATAGATCTCCACCATCTCTTTACTGCCCCTTAGTTAGAGATGACAGTTTCTGTAGGTCATTTGCTGTGAGCCTTTCCTAATCTGCTCCAAGGCAAACTCCACCAACAGCTGAGACTCTTCAGTGCCAGGTGAAGCTGGACAGGCAGCAGGCTGCTGTCTGTAGGGGTCATAGACCTTTACATATACATATACTTTGGATTTTCCCTCTGATCCTAAATCAAATAACTGAGAGGAATACGGAATATTTTTCTAAAACTGGAGATTAAGAGATGAGCATAGCCCTATCTCTGAGCTGGCCGTATGGAAGAAAAACCCAAAGACCTCACTACTCCACAGAATCAGATCCTAAATCTTTGAACCAGTCTTGAGTCCATTTGAAAGTGATGAGGGGTCTGAGAATGGAGTTGTGGCTGTAAAATTGGAGAAGTGCTATGCCGAGTGTGCTATTTTGCCACCTTCTCCAGCTACAGCAGGGGTAGCTCATCATCACAGCCTCCAGCCTGCTGGTTGTGAGCACGTCCAGTGGAAATCCCTCCAAACTGTCAGTGCATCCCAAATAAACATGTCCAGTATAACAAAGCTACAACTCCAGCTGAAACGGTGGGAAAGGATCATACCAGCAACCAAGCAGGCAGATCAAAGGAGGACGGAGCTTCCAAGAGGTGATGACAGGCAGGTGGAAAGAGGTAACTGTGTCAGCTGGAAGAGAAACATGAGCATAGCCCTACAGTCCCTTCAGCAAGCAATTCATGGGAGGGGCTGCAGGAGCAGCCCCCAGCCTCATGTTAACACTTTATTTATAGCATTGGTTTCCTGTTCATAACCTTCCGAACTGTGAATTGCAATTTCCCCCCCCCTCCAACATTATGGTGGTGATGGTTTGGAACATGGAGATGTTTGGAAAGGGGCAATTTGGCATCAGGAGTCTAAAAAGCAGATACAGATGACATCCTAAATGTATCTTTTGTGAGTTGGGAACATTTCCTTTAAATAAAGCTCGGAGTGTGTGACAGCTTCTGGTAGTGCCGCCAATAAGGAAATAAAACAAAAAAAAATCAAGAAGTTCTTAAGCATATGTAGTCTTAGAGATTTGGATACCTTGCTTTTCCTCGTGCCACTTCGAACTTCTTACTAAGTTTTTCCCAAGGAAAGTGCTCCAATAATTTCCAGTTGTCTCTTCACCACATATGCCCTCGAACCCCAACATATTTCCAAATTCAAGGCTTATAAAAAATTAAATGCTCCAATAATTCTAAATTGTGTTTGTTCAGTGTAACTGGAGCCTGGCCATTCCTTCAGTTTGGGGATTTTTGTTTTGTTTGCAGTGGGTGAAAGAAGAAATGCTTTCTATTAGTGGTTCAAGTTGGAAGCTGGTCAAACAGAATCATAGCAGGATGATTCAGCAGCCTCTGAGCCGATTCACAGTGTATCATAAAATGGGATTAGGAAAACAACAATGCTTGGAGGAGAAAAAACCCACACAAAGAATCACAGCAGGAGAACAGTACCAGAAAGGAACAGAGGGGAATAATCCTCACTTGGCTTCTGAGAAGCAGGTTGGATGACCTAATAGATGGCTTTCAATGCCCTTCATTCCCCATGGAGTCACAGGGTTCAGCTGCCTGGATCCAGCCACTACAGCTTAATAAATGACTCTGCATTGACTGAACCACATCAAGTGTTCCTGTGTGCAGACCCACAGCCTCCTATTTATCTGAGACCATGGTTCCCCTCTGGCACAAGAGCCAGATGCTATTTCACAGCAGGCAGAAGCTTGTGCAGAACTAGTGGTGGAATTCCATGGCCATTTAGGACAGGAAGCAGAGGAAGCAATCTTAGGCTGTGAGTCTTCCAGTTAGAAATCAAAAAGCAGTGTTTTCTCAGTCTTACTCAAGAAGACACACACACAGATTAAAGGAGCAGAGGTGTCAAACTAAGTGTATTTCCTAGCACTGTCCTCAACAGGAATGAAATTAAACATGTATTTCATGATCTCCTGAATCAAAGTAGCAGCAACCAGCTATGGCCAATGCCAAGATGGAAGATGAAAGCATCATTTAAAAGCTATTCTCTGTGAACCTGAAGATCCTATTGACAACCTTGTTTTAAATTAGGCCATACCTGTTAAAACTGCAGCCTTGGAGTGACAGAGGAAGGCAGGGACTCTCTCAGGAGTTTTACTAGATCAGCAGTGGCTGAATTACTTCCATGCAGAACATGAAATCACAGCTTCACGCAATTGAGGAAAATCAGACAATTATATCACAATTCCAATAAAATAGCTATATCCAAAGTTTGGTAGAGAGACACAAAAACAGGGAGGAAAAAGAAAAATCTCATATGCCATGGTCTCCTCTTGTAGACTGAAAAAAATGATAAAGTGCATCCTTGTTTAACTCACTGAAGGATGCCTGGAATTTTATAGAAACTACAGCAACTTGTCTCCCTGTGGGGAACAACTGAAGTATGAGATAAGAAATCAGCCATATCCTAACTTGCAGTGACAGGTGCTGTAAAAGGAAATGCCCAATAAAGGCTTAATGTATAGGAGGATGGCAAATAACTGTCTAGAATTCTGAAATAAGAAAGCATAAACCAATTCTCTAATCATGTCTAATCAAAGAACACCATCCATTGCTAAAATCTTCTAGGGAAAAATGGGTATCAGAGAGATGGTGGCATGCCTATCTTCATCAGTAGTGTTTTGGGAATATTTTAGCCTGCAGAATTTAATTCCCTGTTATTACTTCTGAGGCAGAGGTGAAAATCATAAAGAGGAACCATTCATAACACACAATAATGGGATGAAATACCCATAGGGAGAGTTACATCATGAAATCCTGTGGGACTCTGTGTAACCCTTACAGTCCTTAAAAATTCTTCTGTCACTAACATCCATTCTTCCCTAAATCCTATACTAGGTTTTCTTTCTTCTCTCTTGACATCTCCAGATTTTTATGTCATATGGCACTGCTTTCACCCTTCCCCCCTGCTGCCCTAAATATATGTTTGAGGCAAAACCATAAGGAAGCATTCCATGCTTAAAAAAATGGGCAGGTTTTAAATTACACTGTAGTTACTACTAGGGGCTTTTAATACCAGAGGAGCTTTCCCAGAGAGTTTTGCTCTGATTTCAGGACCCCCGTGGTTTTTATAGAGGGCTATTTGGTCCCATTTATAAGGTGGCTACATTTTGTGTAATAAAGACTGCAATGCTCTAAAATAAAATAACACTGTCCCAACCCTTCTTTTACCCTCTCATATGTGAGTTAAAAAAAAAAAAAAAAGCCAACCCATGATGTGTTAGAGCTTTGTTTTCTGAGTAACAAGACCAATCATGTTTCCTCCGCTTGAGGTCTCTCTCTTCTCTTCCTTTTCTTCTAGGTCCTCTGGATCCACACTGACATAGAAATATCCCATGATGGAGAAAATAATGCACACAGCAAAGAGGAGAACAGTGAACAAGACAAATTCAGCCCACTAGGAAAGAAAAAAGAACAGCAGATCAGGAGACACCAGACACTCAGTCCAGAGGATACCTCTGCACTTTGAAGTGCTTTTTAAAGAGCTAGGTGAAAATTACTTCTTAGTTTCCAAAATTACTCAAGATAGAAAATTTCTCATCCTGTTTTCTGGTAAATGCTTGTACACATAATGTAATATGTGTATCACATGAATATGTGATATACCTTGAAACAAACCTGTTAGATTGAGCTGGTTTCATTAAATCTTTTCTTGAAAAGCTGTCCTGACTGAAACATCTGCCTGGGCTTTTTGCCAAGGAGATGTGTTTGGGAGAGGCAGTTTCATGTTAGCCAGAAACGAGCCCCAGTTCAACCTTCATAGCATCATCCCAGAAGTTTGACAGCCTGAATTAAACTACCTTTGTACCACAACCTCCCCATGTAAGCCTGACATCTCAGGGGTGCCACAGGCATCTGACCTGGAAGGATTCCCAAGCAAGCCCCTTGAGGAAGCTGACTCCCCACGACGTAGTTGTTTCTGGTAAGCAACTCAACATGTGGCTGGCATTGTGTCCAGGTTCCAGGTCCAAATCCATCCAGCTTGCCTAGAGCTCACCGTGCAGGTCACTGTTATCTACTGCCACTGGCAGGCTTAGGGAAGGCCACTGCTCCCCAGGGAACACTGCTGAGGGTCACACAGAGCACAGGCTGGGAGGCAGCTCAGAGTGGGTGCCATCACTCAGCTGCAGGAGCCTGGGACTGTGCAGAGAAGCTGTGCCCCCAGGACATGGACATCCAGAAGCAACAGAAGCCTTGTTTTAAAGCATTACCTCTGTTTTAAGAGCCAAGCCATACCTGTGCCATTGGTGCAGCCTCAGCAACAATGAGCACAAGGGTATTCCCCACAGCCACCGTGAGCAGCCAGCCTGCCTGCAGCACCGACTTCATGCTGGCTGGAGACTGAAAAGAGGAGAAGGGCCTCATCAGTGGGTATCAAGCTGTGCCCTTCAGCCCTGATTCACCCTGTGATGTCCTGCCCAGTGTAGGTGTCACTGTGCTCAGCCTAGGAGGAGATGGTGGGATTTCCTCTGTGCAGAGTGGTTAATCTCTGTGGTTAATCTCATCAGCTGTTTACAAGGAGCCTTCAAAACGTCGACAGGAGAACATATGAAGAAGCAGGAGATGCTGTTGTTGCAGAGCTGAATCCCGGTCATACCCAACCTGCAATCTCTGAAATTGTACAACCAGGAAGTCCAAGGAGCCACACAAGCCCTTGGAGTCTGGTGCCATGTGGCTGTACGCCTTCAGAAAAGAGACTGGATTTTGATGTTAAACTTCCTGCTGATGACAAATTTTTCACATCCCATTATAGATCATCCCACTGTATTAATCATCCTCGATAATAAACTTTATGCCAAGGATAAATTTGAGTAGCTTCAGCTTTTTAATCTTGTAATGCCTCAGTCCTCTCTTCTCATAAACCTCCTCAAACAACAATCAAATCATTCCTTGCACGCTCATTACCCTTTGATCCCTTTTTACAGACTCATTTGGGTTTAGACCCTTTCAATCTCTCAATTTAAAGCAGGTTCCAAGCCCTTATGCCACTCTGCAGTCCTTGAGATACCTTTGACTTTTTATCACTGAAAAGTACATATCACAAAATATTTCACTGGGAGAAAACACTGATGTTAAAATATTCAGAGCTTACACATTAAAAGAAACTTCTATCCTGTTCTGCTTTCTCAGCTTTACCAGAAAAGGCGTTTTCCAAGTATCATTGAGAACAGGTATTCTCAGAGTATGAATTAATTTAGCTTGAGGGCACCCAGCAAGCTGTGTTATAATCCCACTTCAGTTGAAGCACAGATAACATTGTAAGTGTCATGTCAAAGGACGTATGACAAGTCAATAACAGATGGTGGAATAAATTCTGAAGTCTAATTGTAAACCCCTTGTCATTAAGTGGATTACCTGAGAATAGGAGAAGGCCAGGCCTGTGATGGAGAACATCACCTCCCCGGCAGATATTAATAAGTATTGTGGTAATTGCCAAGCCATATGGACATTGTTGGCTTCGATGTCTTCTGACTTCCATGTCTTAACAGCACCTCCAGAAATCTAGCAGGAAAATAAAGGCACACTGATTAGTTGCTGAAACATCAGATCTTTCTTAGCCTGGACAACAATAGTGAATTTACCAAAACTAAGTTTTAAGCAAAGGTGGAAGCAAAGTTCTGTCTTTCAAGCAAAACTATAGTTCTGACCCCTGCCATTTCCAGGCCTGTTGGGAATGGGCTGACTCCTGCTGCTGACAGGGCAGAGGGAGCAAGATGGAAGCATTCCAGCTCATTCATGTGCCACAAGAATTCCCTGACAATCGACAAGTTGGCTTCTGTAGTGGGTCTGGGAAAAGCCTGTGTGGTACTTGTGCAGAGCCTGCTGCTGTCCTCAAGGCCAAGAAAGGATGAGAAGATAAGTGCTCACTGCATCCATGTGGTCACTGTTCCCATTTTATCAGCACAGTACAACTTCCCTACACTAACAGTGACACCCAAACTCA
Source organism: Calyptomena viridis (assembly GCA_013390005.1). Lineage (NCBI taxonomy): Eukaryota > Metazoa > Chordata > Aves > Passeriformes > Eurylaimidae > Calyptomena > Calyptomena viridis. Next base: position 111,196 of record WEIV01025091.1, on the reverse strand, counting down.
GCTAAGGAATGCCAAGAGGAGCAAAGCCTCTCCATATCAGATATATTCAGATAGATATGGTAGTTGTATTCCTAGTTATTTTTGTTTGCTTTCCCAGGTGTAATTAATACTGCCTCTGATGCACAGAGGCTCAGAGGCAGAGAGAGATCTGACTGGTAGCCAGAAAACCACTAGGTTGAAATGACTTCAGGCAGAAAGCCCTGTGTTTAAGGAGAGTACTTGGGAAAATACAAGGGGTGTTTACGAGATGTACTTAATCACCAATCATTGCCAGGGAGGCAAATCAAGAGACTGTGTTTTAGCAGGCTAAAAGGGGTGAGAGGAGAGCTGTGCATTGCTCTTTAGCTCATAAAGAAATGTCACAAGCACCACACTATATCTACACACTGAGGAAGGCTGGGTAGAAGGCAGAATCCCCATGATTTAAGTGTCACAGTTCAGCTACATTAGCAGACTAATATATTGTATTCTTAGTTCTTCTGTATGGCACTTCTGGCAGAGTAGCAGGGCTCAGTACAAATCACTGCAATAATTAAAAGTGATCTTGGCCTGGAGCAAACCAACTCTCTACAGAAGGCGGAAACCACAGAGGGAGAGATAGAAAAACAGTGGGTCAAAAAGATTAAAGGACTAGCACAGGGCTCAGACAGGCTGAGGCACAGAGCCACCTTGAGCAGTACAGTCCCTTGCTACAGCAGGGACTTTTGCAGATGGGACCACAAACAGGAATCCTTGGCCACAGTGATGTGGGACACATCTGCCTCAGCCGGCCCCGACTCAGTTGTGTTACCAGAGGCTCTAGGGCAATTTTCTTAATGCAATATTTTTCATGCAACTTCTCTACTTGGTTTGTCATCTGGTAAAAGAGGCTTTCAGCCATGGAACAAGGGTCTGGCCAACATCACTTCAAGTGTGCGTGTTTTATGTACATAAATCTCTGCAGCCACAGATGGCAGCATCTGCTAGTTCTCTCCAGGGCCGTACATCCCACTCCAGCTACTGGAATTAAAAAAAAAGAAATGCCAGGTGCTTCATGACTATATTTTTCCTCCCTACGTATTTGGACTCTGCAGACACGAACAGTTCCCACTAATTGCCCAACAGGGAGATGCTACTGCCAGGGAGTAGCTGACAACACTTTGCTCTGCTCATCACAACACAGTAGTCAAAGTCTCAGAGGGCAGCTTAGCAGTGTGTCCTGTCAGACCTGGTTTGCCTCTGTGCCTGTGCAGTGGAAAGGTTAAAATGGGAACTAAGCTGATCACGTTCATCTCCATGGCTCCAGCCAGCTGGACCAGGGTTGAAGCAGCATGTCTAAGAGGCTGGCAGGCAGGGAAAAGAATCCATCCTCTCAGCAGTGCTCACACCCTGTCAGGGCTAGGCTGTTCAGAAAACCATGCCTTGACTTTACACTAGCCTTCAAAAGAGCTGTACAGACAGTGAGAGGAGGACACACAGATCCCACCAACCTCCACCTCCAACACTTTACCTCTCTTCCCTCTATGCATAATCTAGAGACCTTGGAAAATCAGCCTTACTGACCTTTAGGTCAGTAAGTTAAATGTGAGGATACAGCAGACTGTTTCCACAGTTTTGGGGTGTGAGGTACAACCAGGTTCAGTATTTTAAAGACAACAAGCAGAGTCAGCTCTTGGCAGATGGTAGTAACTCTTTGCAGTATGCTGGGTCAATGTTGACTGCTCAAGGATGGCATGAGACCAGCACAAACCACAGATCACATGATTTTCCACTGAGCACTTCTATCAAGGAAAAGATTTTATTTTTTTTTAATCCATGAGATCTGACTTGATCACAGTGCAAGGTGGAATGAGTACACACCCATCTTGATTGTGTAGGTGCCAACACCTTTTACCAGCCCTTGCATAATGAACTGCCTTCAGATGGCTACTGCCCAGGTCTCAGAGTGGAGAAAGCAAGTGAGAGCCACCAACACAAGAACAAAAACACTGCCACAGACTAGAAGAGAAGCACAGAAGCACTTACATTAGTTATGACAATGGTGTATGAGGCGCCGAAGTCGAGCAGCCCTAGCTCCAGGGGGAACTCTCCTGTTTCAGTGATACATTTTCCATTATTATATCTAGATAAAAGGATGAAGGACAGTATTTCCCAGTTAATTCCACAAAGAAGACAGATCAGAGCTATCAAACATGCCCCTTAAATGGACCAGGGAGGATGCAACATGTAAAGATGCAGCAACATTTATAACAGATGATGACTAGAGTTCTTGCCATCTTTTATTTCCAGAAACACTTAGGCACTGACTGGAGTTCACCTAATTACCTGGGCTATTGCTAACATTTTTAAATGGTTTCTGCTTCTTCTTAGTACTGGTTTATTTTATTTTTCTTCCCCTCAGGTTATTTGCCTCCAAACTTTGCCCCATTCCTTCAGGAACTGTGGGCCAGACAAGCAGTTTGCAGAAATCAGAGATGTCCACCCAGAAGTCACTTAGTTTCCTAAATAGAGCAAATTAGCCTTCATATTTGTTCTTCCAATTTTGGATGTGTGAGATGGCACAGAGGCTCAGCAGCATTGCCACAATGACTGCTGCATCCTACTAAATTGCAGCAATAAATATTTTGGATGGAGCTGATGCAAAGGAAAGCCATGAAGCTTGTTTCAAAACATTGGAAATGCTAGAAATACCCTGCAAGAGCCAACTCCAATGCTGTCAAACCAAGGCCATATGGATCCCCTAACAAGCCCAGCTTGCAAAGCCATGTAATACTACTTGATGTTACCAGCCCACATACCAAGACTTTGCAGCCTGGAATACAAAGTGGCCTCTCCCTGAGAGCACCCTAAAACTAAGAGCCTGGGCCTGAGAGATTATCCAAATAAAGCAGACATCACATGGCAGAGGGGACTTTACCATGTCCCCCCCTTACTCTGCTGACAGACGCACAGGAATGGCCAGTCTCTTCCCTCCAAGCCCCCACATAATGTGAATAAGAGCTACTGCACTTACATGAGTGGCCCAGAGCACCTGCTCTACAATGAGCTGACAATTCTGGTTTTTTACAAACATTTGCTCCCACAACCAAATGCCAAGACAATAGCAATGAAGATTTTGCTATCAGCCTGAGGAAAGCCTTATCGTATCCAAGGAAAAGCCTCAGCAAGGACCTTCAGGACAGCAAGGGAAACTTACATGTCCCTCTCCAGCAGCGAGTACTCAGAAGCACTGTAGTTTTTCTGAACAGCAATGAACCTCTTGCTATCAATGGTGAGATTGACATCTTGGCTCAAACCATTAATGAATCTGCAAAGAAATCGTATTTCATTGATCTGTTAGACAGGGCAGAAGCGTAATAGCAGACACTTTTTTAGAAGTTTGCTGCCTCTCTGAAAGTAATTCCATTCCATTCAAGTAATTCCATAAGGTTATGACATTCTCTCCTGCAAGTTAGCAAAATATTTGCCTAATTCATTGCCCACTTTTTCAATATAAGTTTAGTTTCCCTGCTGTGTAACTTTACTCTCTTACTCTCTCTACTGTGGAAAGTGATCCTCACTTTTTTGGGGTTAGAACTTCCAAGTAATCCCTTCTCAGAGACCTTCAAAGATTGCAGCAAATCTGGAGGAGTCTAGGAAGATGATCAGAGGGCTGGAGCACCTCTACTCTGAAGAGAGGTTAAAGAGTTGGGGCTGTTCAGCCTGGAGAAGAGAAAGCTGCAGGGAGACCTTATAGCACCTTCTAGTACCTAAAGGGGCTACAAAAGAGCTAAAGAGGGACCCTTTATAAGGGCATGGAGTGACAGAACGAGGGGCAATGGCTTTAAACTGAAAGAAGGTAGATTCAGATTATATTAGATTTTAGGAAGAATCTCTTCATAATAAGGGTGGTGAGACATTGGAACAGGTTGCCCAGAGAAGCTGAGAATGTGCCTCATCCCTGGAAATGTTCAAGGCCGGGTTGGACGGGGCTCTGAGCAACCTGGAAGATTGTCCCTTCCCATGGCAGGGGCGTTTGAACGAAATGATTTTTAAGGTGTCTTCCAACCCAAACCATGCTATGACTCCATGATGATTGCTCCATGGCTGTTTGAGAGGACAGAGCCTCAGCCCACCACAGTAAACTATGAAGTTGTGTATCCTGATAAGCACGTGCACCATGTTGGCAATGAGTTTCTACCTTTAGGAAAGAGTTTTCTGGTACAATAAGATATTTTCATCAAAACAAAAACTTGCATGGGGACTTTTTTTTTTAACACAGTGCTTATATGGGGTTTTTTAATACACAAAAGACAATTTCCTTTTGACAACTCAAAAATTGCTAGCAAAATCAAATGCTTTTCATTTGATCTATGTTTTAAAATATTTCAGTTTTCTAAAATGGGGGATGTAATCCCTGAAGATAGGCAAGTGCCTAACAAAACTTTTTAGAGAAAAATAGCTTCTTCCTCTTCACAGATTGTTAAAGAGAAAGTTTGGAGATTTTGTCAAAAATATCCACAAGAAAATATAAAACATTCCTGACTGCAGGAATTAATCAGGTCACCAGGTGGTGGTTAGTCAGTAGAAGCCTTCACAAGCACAGGGCTATGAAGAGACACTGCTCTCCTGCTTTGTCAACACAGGCTTTCAGATAAGGGGGTCGGACATTGTTTTTGAAGTTCATTTTATTTGGTTGCTTTTTAGTTTTGCGCCTTGTTTTTTTTTTCAATTTGCTTCTTCTGCACCTCAGCAACTGGCACAAACTACGTGGACTAGCTCGAATTAGGAAAGTAGACTAGATACTTGAGCAGAGCCCCATGTCCAGCTGAATTGTTTACAAGGATGCTGTATTCAATTCAGTAGGCATTTGGACATAAGGATTAGTGAGAACGTCATGGGTTGGCTGGTTTGCAGAGGACATGGCAACAGCTCCCATCCAAATTCCTTCTTCCCTTTCTTTCCCAAAGAGGTGGGACAAAGTGAGATGAATTTGCTACTTTTCCAAGGACAATCTTTTATGTTGCCATCTCAGCCCAGACTATGCTAGGCAGTAAGCAGCAATAAGCTCCACATGGCATGTGTGGGAGGTGAGACTCTGTCAAGACTCCACAGCTGACACCCGAGTCTTGCATGAGAAGTGTGGACTAGATTCCAAACCAAGAACATCTGAGTTACATTACATACAATTTGCATTAGACAAAAGCACTTTCCCTCACCCGACCACCTCCAAATCCTTAAAAAAAGCCATTCCTACCTAACAGCTGCCAAGCCATTTTCTGGCTTTGCTTCCAAGTCTGTAATCTGAAGAGGGGAAGAAAAAAATACATCAAACATATTTATTAATGTTGCCTTTCAACGATGTGGGCAGAAAATACTAATGTCTGTGGAGTTACACATGTGCTGCAAAGCCTGTGGAAATTGACTAGACTCTCACATAAACTTTACATCAGGCCACAGATGGGAAGTCTTGGTACAATGAAGTCAATGGCAAAATTTTGCTTCCACCAAGGGCTTGAGATGAGATCAGAACTTTTCTCCTCATCTCCTCTGTAACAAAGGCTACAGAGTTTTAGCCACTCATCCTTCTACTGAGGCATGTAATACCCTCCAAAAAAGTATCTGCCTTGACCTGAAGATAGCAAGAGAGCATTATCCACATTAGCATCTTTCAGTGATTAGGTACAATTAAACTTGAGCGCCTTACTCCTACAAAACCTGCAACTGTCTAACTTTCAGACCCTGATTCTTGTCATGTTCATAGACTTCACAGAAGTCTAAAGCAAAGAGGAACTGCTAGGTTACCATACTGATCATGTATCACTCATATTTTCCCTGACCCTCAATACTCAAGTGATTAAACTGTTGTATGGTGCAGGCAGAAAGGAGAGACCAGTACACACCAAGCTTGTTTGTGCTCAGTCTCTACAGACAGATCCCTGAAAGGGCCACCTGCATGGGCACATCGAGGAGTGAGAGTGTGTCTTCTGAAGACCACAGCTAGAGCAGCAGCTCAACAGTTAACGTGATCAACATTCATTTGAAGAAAGCCTATTTGCTGTACAATGCTGCAAAAACACAGTAAAGACACAGCTCTGCCCTAAAGATTGTATGTCATTCAAAACAAATACAAACCAAGGCTCTTGGCTAGTAGAAATCCAGAGTTGTGCCATGTCCAGTTAAGCTGGCAGGGCAATTTCAATTTGCACTGCCACAGATGGAACCCAGACAAGCCAAAACAGATTGATTCTACCTCCAGAAACTGGCTTTCTCTAAGAATTTTCTGGCCCTTCCTCCACGCTTTCTTCCTGATGCGAAACCCTGAGCTTCTGAGACCAAGGATCCAGAATTTCGGTATACCTATAAAACATCTATTGTAATTTAGTGTGATATGCTACTCACAAATATCATATGCCTTAAATAATATATAGCCATGGTGAATAATAAATGTCAGAGCAATAAATAATGAACAGCAACATAATTTTTTTTTCATGGGAGACACATGGGGATGAACACTCTAATTTGTTTCAGACAGGCCAGCCAAATTATTACTCGTTTTCATTGATGATCCCCAGAGCTCTCAAATTCATTTCCTGCCTACTCAACAGGCCACAAAGGAGAAGAAACCAATTTCAGATTGGATCCTTCCAGTAAAGCACTCCCACCTGAGTGAGTGGGCCAAACCCAGCAGTGAGGGAGGTTACTCTAGGGCAAGCACTGCAACACAGAAGTGATGTTGGCATTGCCTTCCTTGTATTGCAATGCCGGAAAAGTATAATTTACCACACTGTCTTCCATATCTCCCTTACCTACAGCATGAATGACAAGTCAATAGCATCACCCAACAAACAGCACATGGGAGCCTGCCCATGCCAGGGTGGGCATTAATTTAAGCACAGTCTAGGGCAGATAGATAGCTAGGGCAGCATACATGTACTGAAGCTCAGAGATTGCTTTGCTTCAGCCTGTCACAGGCTTTCACTTCTTAAGTAGTGTATGAAAATCACTGTACAAGTAACCATTTCTTAAGGCAACAGTGCACAGTCTTCAAGGTCACAGGGAAACTGAACAACATTGTGTGATAATGAGGCCCAGGCTCCAAACCATAAAAGAAGCAAACCCCCCCCCCATGTTATAACAAAATAAATTCTTAGAGCTCATTTTAAAAAACAATTATGTGATTTATACTATACAATATTCAATCATTGGTGTGGCGACCCTGTGAGGTAGGAGGCTGAGGAACTGCCATGAGAATGGATATTTTAGCATGAGGACAGATTCTGATGGCATTTACACACCTACCACAATGTGCAATAACACCATTAATTTCAAGAAAGCTTCTAAGGATGCAGCTACACATAAAAGATAGCAGAATCTGCCCTATACATCCCATATGCCCTTCTCTGATTGTTGCAGCAATACACAAAAGTCCACATGCAGCTGGCTCTGCTGCAGAGCCTGAAATGAGCTTAATCATTTATTCTGCTCAGCAAAACAAATGGGCCTTCTGCGCATTTTCACTAAACACTTGCAATAACTAAACCAGGAATCATTCCTCTGATGCTTTTATTCCATGGCCAGCCCTAGAGCCTCTTTAACATCTTTGCTTTATAGAACCATCTTTGAGGGGGGAATCTCTAGCTCTCTTTTGCCCTGGCTTTCTCAAGCTCTGCTGCCTAGCAGGCATGACTCTGCTCTCCCACTGCAGTGAAACATTTCACTGGATTAAAGTGTGCCCAGGAACTCTCAGATGTCAGAACACCTCTACTAATCAACCAGCAGAAATGTGTACGGATCCAGTGCTGCTAGCTAAGAAGTCAGGTTTAGAGCATCTGAGAGCAATCAGACAGACACTGCAACTGAGCAGATGAATTAATGAGCCTATTACCCCATTGTAGCATCACAGCCATTGAATTAATACTGTATTTACACTTCACTCCCACACTCACTAAGTGGCTTGATAGACTTCCTTCTGCCTCAAAAACAATTAAGCTGTATACTGATTTTTCCTTCACAGTGTAGTTAAAAGCAAGAGTCAATGCTTGATGTTGCAGGGTGAAATGAAGGCTCTGTTGCTCTCCATTCAATATTAATTTTGCATACTCAGCTGGGTTCTGTGGAAGAAAACAAACTTGGTTAAACTTTGTTCAGATCAGAAAGCATCTGTCTTTTCCCACTAAGTGCAACACTATCTCCTCTTCAAGATAGCCTGTAACCCTGTTATCCTTTATTCCTAATTACACGTGAATGTAAGGTGTACACTTTGCCACAGAAATGTGTGTCCATATATTAATTTTCTCTCTCATATAACAGAGCTAATATGCTCCATTTGTATAGCTATTCCCATGCAATTCTAAGGCAATGGAGGAGAACAAGTTTTTGCATCTGTGGGCTTTATTAAAAAATGCCTGAAAAAAAAGCCCATCCTTTCTTCAGTGCAAGTCAGGCCTTCCAGTTCCAAATACATGCTTACCTGAAAAGGCTCCACAGGCTGCTGAAATAGGTCCTTGTCTTGGATTGTCACTTGAACAGGGTTCTTTGCCAAATTCAGAACTCGAATTAAACTTTCTTCTGGGACAAGTCGAGGCATATCAGTTTCCTAATTAAAGTAAAAGGCTTTAAGTGCCATCTGTATGCTTTATTAGCACTTTAATATCTCTCCATTTTTAGCCATAATAGTCTTCCTCTCTGTAATGACACTTTTCCATCCCTTCCTCATCAAAAGTTGCACTCAGAGAAAACCGAACATAAATCATATTTAGGGAGGTTTCCTCATAGTAGCTCAATGGCCACCCCATCATTCCTCCCAAAAATCTCTCTTCACACCACTAAGTGTAGAGACTACACACCTACTGAATAGGCAGAACAATGTCACAGCTTTCATTATACAGCTCCCTAGTGCCTGGACTTAACCAACTGCCATATCAGGATGGAAAAAATTGTGCTTAGTTTTCAAAAGCAGTGACCAGAATAATTATTTCCCACTGCAGCCAGTGACTGGGAAAAGAATCAGACCAGAAGCTAAGCAGTTCTGAAAATCCCATTCCAGCTTCACGTCTGTAATCTGTTCTTTTGCATTGCTTGACACCATGCTATCTAACTGCCGACTGTATAGATCTTATTCCCTGTTTTCTGAGAAAAGGAAAATGATGCCTCCAGCACAGAGGTATCTCTTTCTGTCAGAAATAATTTCCTAGAAAGAGTACATCAATCAGTGCCAGTCTTGTACTACCTGCAGAGCTGATTTTTTTCAAAAATCTTCTCTCTTTTTCTCACTTTATTTTCAGGTAGCTGCCAGCAAGACTGCAGAGCTATTAATTTTTTTCCTATCTTATCCGATAATTTGGGTATTGCTGGCAGTGCATTTTGAACCTCACTTGGTAGGGAAACATACCGTCACAGCAGAGAGAGCTGATTTCCCTGTATTCACGTGCTGCTCTGCACCAGCAGGTCTCTTACCCAGCAAATTCCATTACTGTGGCTTTTCACTTTTGCTACCCATATCCAAGTGAATGTGGCCCATCTTATCTTCCTCTTTGCTAAAGCTTAAAGGGTAAATTTTTAGCCTTCAGTGTAAAATTTTCATGCACAGGCAGGGAGGAACCCCTAACTCACCTTACTTCTGCCTGGAGGAGTCACCCACAGCCAGAGCAAAGTTCAGCACTCAGCCAGAGCTGCTGTGGGTGGCAATGAGAGCATTTCTTTGCTCACAAAAAAAGATCAGAAAAAAGACCCTAACCCACAAAGTCTCATTTCAGTGGGAGACTCTTTAGTGGATTTACCTGAGGAACCAGCAGATGTTAATCCAGGGCTGTGCGCCAGCCACTCTAACAGAATATTTTAAGCATACATGAAAGCTTTAAAAATTAATCCTATAGTAACTTTCATGGAACAAAGGTCAGCCAAAGTCTGCACAATGCTGGTCATGGTCCAGAAACAAAGAGCACAAATCTGCAGGAGCTAACATGGAATTTACAAGAGGTTTACTGCCATCCTGTCTGAGGATGCCGGGCAGGCCATGATGCCTGTGACTGCATTCACCTGCCTTGCTAGAGAAACAATTTGGTTTGTAAAAAAACACATCCCCACCCTAAAATAGGAAAGAAATTAAAAAAACAAAACCACCACACACACACTAAAGACCCCAAACAGAAAAATATAGGCAAGCTATAGCAAAAAAACAGGAGAACAGACTACCTTTTGGGAATTAATCACTAGTATTAACTAGATGTCTGTCAAGTACTTTGATGATGGAAATCTAGAATATAGACCAATACAGATGACCAGGACAGCAAAACTGCAAAGACTAGAAAGAAAGACAGAGACAGAGAAAAAGAGAGGGAAAAGTAGACAAGGTAAGAATTATCATTAGCAACTGGATCAGTATGCTCAATTGTAAAGAAAACATTACAAATTATGATCAAGGAACACAATGGTTAAGAGGATTATCTAACAGATAATAAAAACAGTCAGTAAAAACACCCCAGGGAAAGAAAGTATTTCTGAGGAATTCCTTGTGCTTTACTTACATTTATTTTGATTTCTATAACAGCTGCAAGTCCAAACGCCAGCCCTGCAAGGATCATACCTGTTGCCATTTTCCTAATAGGTCTATGGAGCAAATGAAAGAGGTGCCATTAAGGAAAAAAAGTAATTTAAACTATAGAATACCATTCCTCAGAGCCAAAGATGTTCCAAAACCATGTAATAACTGTCCAACAGGTGGCACTAAGGATGACAGGCTGTTTAAATTGCCAATCATTTAACTTAAAACTATTTTATTATTCTGTATGAGGCCAGCTGAGGTCAATTAAAACTGATACGCCATGAAAAAAACTCTTTCCTTGCAAGTTTCATATTATCTCTTTCCCAGCTCTTCTACTGGGAATAGCTCATGGCATTATGTTAATCCGTGATATTGGATGGAGCCTTAGAATTAATGTATCTTCAAGTTTCTTTTGGGAAAGGCAAAAGAAAAGCAGCCTGCTATTTAGCAGTGGGAATGAGGAGCAGAAAAATGTGTAGTTTGTGTCATCAATGTTTCTGACCATCTGGGGCATCATTCTGGGTTATTTCTCATGCCAATACATTTACATTTCTAGAAAATAAAGAGCTTGCTTCTAAACTCAAGACAAAACTAGTGCAACTCCATCATAGTTACATGAGACAATCTGGTAAGAAGCAGACTAAAACAGGTCCAGTACAGCATGTTCAAAATAAGTATTGAGTGGTAGAGATTAGAAATATATCTGGTTGTAGATTCAGTGATCTCCACTCTTTTTAATGGTCTTTAGTCCTGGCATTCAGTCCTGATCAGTTCTTGAGTTTGTGCTGTTGAGAGAACGACTCTGTGAACTGGTCATCAAGCAGGAAGTTTTCTGTTAAGTCGGGACACAGTCCAGGCCATGGGCTCACACTGAGGCAGCAGGGAGAACCACAGCCTCTGAGGTGTGTCCTCTGAAAGGCATCATTGCAGGGCTGGACAATGTCTTTGTTATGTCTTCAGGTGTAAGTAATTCAGCATGATGGGAAAGGATCAGCAAGGTGAAGGGGTGGGTTTCTGAGGCCACTTCCATCCCCATTTTATGTGGTTTTGCTAGTCCAGCCTTTTAGCTTGGATTAGGAACAATGTCCCCACTCATTGCCCCTTCCCACACTGTGGTTCACAAGGAAAAGTGGTGCTGGAGCACAGAAACCTTGTTCTTTTCAGCTGAAATTGCAGTGGCAAAGGCACTCCATGAAGGCACATATCATACTCCCAGCGCTACAGGCGTTCAGTCCACAGAGGCAGAATACAGATACTTCAAAGTAAAATCACGCAAAATGCACAAAGTGGGTCTCAGAAACAACCTGGAGGTCTGTTCCTATTGCACTGCACTTCTTGCTAACATAGACTAGGGATAAAATGCTTAGGTCATGTGGAAAACCCCTTATGCACTCACTGGTTCAGATCCTAGTATGGAATCCTCTTCCACAATACTACATGTAGCCCACACGGGACTATGAATTTGGCCCCATAGGAACCTCTCAGGAGCATGGCATAGGAAACAAGGTGAAGAACATGTTGATCAAATTCAAAGTAAGAATATTCATATCTGCTTTTGGAGAAAATCTGAACAGAGCAGAATCCAACATCACAAAGTCTTCCTCTCTGGAATTTCCAGGATCAATGGAAGAGGGTGATGCTACCTCTTGGGGCTGAAGTAGACCTAAGTACTGAGAAAGGCGAATGGAAATTTGTATTTCTCCTCCTTAAAAGCTATTGTGCACACTTACTGCAAAAGAAAAAGCACTGAGGCATCTGCATTGTCCCCAAGTACTTACGTGAAATTAAATTTGCACATGTTTATCAGGGGGTAGAGCCCAAGGTCAAAAATTGGGATGAAGACAAGAATAAGAAGTGGATTTAAAAACTGCAATACAAAAGAATGGGAGTTTAGTGACTAGAAAGCAACTTTCAGTAATTAGACCCATAAAGCACTGTCCTCCAGAAATAATTCCATTACCGAGAGGACATGCACAAACACTTAAAAATCTCCTTTAAAATATAATCATAGTTTGCACTTAACAGCTTCTGGTATTTAGTTTTCACAGGCATGAATACATTTTGTTCATATCCTCCCCTCCAAGAGGTAAGCAAGCATCATTGGCCCAGTTTCCCTGGAGAGAGAACTGAAGCATGATGTTTTTAAGGAGTACAAACCCCACTGACAATAGAGACAGGTGACCTTTGGTGCTGTAGTAGGACCTTACAACAAATCAGCAACAATAGAAACATCTTGGGAATCAAGCAAAATCCCAGAGGAACAGGCACTATTCTGTGAGATTGGCAATTTCTCGCACTTCCACACATCTTGGTAATCCCCCAGGAACAAAATTTCTCCTGGGAGGGGCACAGCTTGTCTGCCTGCCAGCAGTGGCAGAGCAAGAAAATAGAGAGTGATGGAAAACAAGCAGAGAGAAATGTTTCAATTCCGAAGGAAGATTTCGGGGAAGAGAACAGCTATGAATTTCTCCAGAGCTGTTCAGCATAAGAATTGTAGTCAGCTGTGACAACACAGCACCATCTTGGAGCTTTCACATTTTCATCTGCCCTGCAGAAGGGGAGGAAACAACATATTTCAGGAACTACACTCGTCCCAACACAGAGGCCTCTGTTCAAAGGAGATACAGTTTGCATCCTCTACATGCCAGCACTAGTTCAAGAACTATTATGATGGCATGTTTTCCCACACCTCTGCACTATTCTGCAGAATTCAACCTCTGTGTTTTCTGAACCCCAAGACTAAGCCTGCAAACAGCTAAAGAACAGTAAGGCAGAGTCCACACCCCAGCAACCGGCAGCAGAACTGCTATGGCCTTCAAAATGAACAGAGAAAGGCCACTGGTCCCATGAGAAAAATAAAAATGAGAGGGAAAAAGAAAATACATTCTAAGCATTATTTCATACCCTGTAGTATCTTTTACCTGCATTTGGTCAGGCTGAAGAACATATATTCCCTGAAATAAAAAGATATTCCAAATGATTCATAAACACTATTATGTATCAGTGCATCTGGCAAATAAGCAACCAGTCCCATAGACACCTTAGCAGCCAAGGTGGTTTCCTCAAATGCTTTATGTTGGCTTTAGCAGCTGATATTATGCTCTTGACACTTGTCATCTAAGGACATAGTGTTTAATAAAATCATTTTGCAGAAGGAAGCTACACTCAATCCTTGATATTTGGCATCTGTGACACAGCCCATGACAAGTACTGAGGGCCCATCTTTCAGACTGGCTGAGCCATGCACTAGGTGAGTGGAGAAGAATGGGTGTGTTAGTGTCCAAGTTGGGATGTGGGCTTAGAGCTACCTCCCTCCCTGCTTCTATAATGGGAAAAGCCTAAATCCTATAAGTGAGTGCTCCCAAGGTTCGGGACCTTGTGAGCTCTGTTGGCATTTCTCCCAAGTCCCCAGAAGGATAACAAAAGACCATCATTGAGCCAGTGGGCTGCACAAACACCTCTTTCCTCCTTCCTTTTGCATCTAACAGGCTTTGGTCAACTCTGACTTCTTGGTTTGAGACCAGAGCTCTCAAGACTGTAAGAGGTGTCTCACCCTTGCATCGTTATATCCAGCCCTCACGAGCAGGCAAGGTCAACAGGGTCAGATGGAGGGATCCCAGACTCCAAAAGGGACTGATGACCTGTCTCCAGGGAGGGACTGGTGTTTGTCTGAGCTTCACGAAACACTTTTCATTAGAAATTAAATGAAGAGAAGAGGAGGCAGGGGGACAGGAGGAAATAATTAGAAAAGAAATAATATCTTTCCAAGAAGGTGCTGTGGGGCAGCACAAAGTCTCCTGTCTGCCAGGCTTGTACTGAGCTGAGTCTAGAATGGCTGCCTCTCTCTGCCTGCAGCTGCCTCCTGGGAGGAGGAAAACTGCTGGTCACGGCAAAGGAGCCAATTAAAAATATCAGGCAAATCCCCCCTCCTGCTACTTTGTGCACACTATACAAATGTGCCATTAGGAAACAAGACTGCAAATATTTTATCTGACACTAAATCATTCCCTGTTTGACACCAGACTTCCTAGCTGAGTCCTTGTCCATAGGACAGAAAGTCAGAGTATTACAAACATGAACTCCAGCAAGCCTAAAGGTGGGATCACTCAACTGTTGCAGTTAATTCTCACCTTCTTGAGTTGGAAAAACTCATGAGGGGAGAATGGATGGGACTGAAACAAAAGCCAAAAAGCTATCCAAGTTGGTGTGATGAAAAAAGGCCTGAATATGTCCTGCTCCACCTCGGAGAGTTTAATAGTGACATCTGGTGATTTTTAGCTCTCCTGCTAATGGATCACTAAGTGCATGTGAACAAAACAGAAGAAAACAAACGTTTTAGATAAACCTCACAAAGGCTGCGTGGACTCATTGTTTCGTCTTTCTGAGGGAATTAATATTATGCAAGGTGTAGTCTTTTTCATGCCTCATTTGAACTAATTAAGCATAATGAGTATCACATGTTAAGAGCCCAATTTTTAACAGGAGTGACATAGAAGGGCTCAAATTTTGGGCTTAAGTCAATTTAAACTGTAAAATGGGCATTTATTATCCTAGATTCTGATGTGAGCATCTACAGGTAAGATCTAAATGTTCTGTTAAAACATAAATGGCTGGAAACCAGCCCTGTATTGTAGCATCTTTGGGCAGACAGCTGATCTACATTTATCTGCAACTGCAGCCTGCACCATTTGCCATTCACACCTTTGAAGAACTTTATGGCAACTAACTAGTTAATCCTCATCTTCTCTCTACCCTATACACAAGATTCCTGCTGGTTTTGGGAGGCTTCATTAGATGTATCACCAAGTAAGCCAGTGCAGAAATATACAACTCTAGTTACACCTTAAAAGAGCCAAGTGACTTCTTGTGTGTCTTCACTGGGGGCAGCAGGCAGAAAATCCCACCTGCTCGAGGTCACAGAGTGACTGGTTGCCAGAAGGTCAGCACTTCTGACCTTGTAGGCTGCCCTCAGCTCTTGATAAGATGAGCTGTGCTGAACTGAACAAGGCTGCACAGAGCCTCTTGCTTCTGATCACCAAAAGTGAAACTCACCCAGATTCACCAAGCAGATGCTCTTAGTACTGCAAGACTCCGGTTAAAAAGCAAGAGCAGTGATGTTACTACTAGTCTTACCAGCCCTGGTGACATTAAGTACTTACAAAATCAGCATTCATTTTTGTGGCTTGCAAAGTCCACCTGGATCCCTAAGGAGAAAAAAGACAGCTGTGAAGCCTTTAAGATGTCCTATAGGACTAGAAAACATGGGGACAGAGAAAATGACCATGCTGGAGGTCTTATTTCCCATCTTTTCCTCCCCTATGGCACCAGTCAGTAGGCAGGACATATTCTCCCTTCTCACTGCCAGACACTTGGCAGGACTGTGAAAGGATGGCCAGCAGTGATGATGGAAGCCCCTGGACACCTGCTAAGAGCATGGCCCCTGTGTCCCCAGGATGCTTTGGTGTTCCCTGGAAGGACAAAGGTGCAAACCCAGGCTGGCAGGCAGACCTGTACACACTGTACTGTACCTGCTGATCAAACAGGGCCCAGAACATTGGCAGCGGTATGAAGAGGAAGAGAACACGTGTCACCATTTTAACCTCCCCAATCAGCTGTTTCTAAAATGGGAACAGGCAAAGAGTTAAGGTGGGAGTGTAAAGTCAACAGGTGATTCAAGACACAAAGCATGAGAACTCCTAATTCTTTCTGCATGGCAGTTCTTCTCTGCACTTATTCATGACATTGGACACGTTTGCTTTTCTGCATTTCAGTGCAGCTCCTAAACTGACCATTAAGGGTCAGGAGAGTACAGATGTAGGAAGGGACAAGAAAATGTGAGATGTGCATGTGAGGAGTGGTGTGGCCAGGTCACTCTTACTGTCTCCCCTGTCTGTCTGCCCACCTTCCTCTTCCCCCTCCAAACCTGCCAGGTAGAGCATTGCTTACAGAGTATTTTTCTGATGCCCAGTCCAGCCAGTGATCTCTCTTTGGAATCTCCTGGGAGCGGTTTTTCAGCCGGTTTTTAATAGCAAACTCTCGAGAAAAACAAGTAAGTAACAAGTAACTCACTCGTGCTGTACCTACTCTTGTCACATTCCCAACTCGAGGCTGCCTTCCCCATCCCCAAATAGTGCCAGAAAATCATGAAGGGTTTTGCTGGATACTTCTAGAATCTTGGATTGGATGCTTTATGATGAATTCTCTGCAGGGAAGTTTCTGTGATATTGGTTGATTAAAGGCATGATGTGGGAGTGAATCACAGCATCACTGAATCTTAGAATATCCTGAGTTGGAAGGGACCCACGAGGACCATAGAAATCCAACTCTTGAACTGTTTATGCTGTGTGCTCCAGTCACTGGACACACTGAACACAGCCACACTGGCAAAGAGTGGCAGACCTCACTTAGAAATCCTATCTTTAAGATCTTGCCTGTTTTCCCAAGGTAAATCTAGCACTAGGATTGACCCAGATAAAAAGAAAACATCTGCTGTTAGCAACAGCTTCCTGAAATAGAAACATCATTATCTACCTAATAATAAGAGTATTTTTTCACATACTGTATTCAGCTCACACGCTATGAAAAACAATTGATGAGGCTCTAATGCAACTTCAGCAGGTGTCTCTGGCATTTACATGAACATGTTGAATCTGCATAATATGAATGTGTGCCATTACTGTCTGCTGAACTGATAAACTTCAATAAACTTATTCAGCTGAAAAAAGTAGAGTCATATATCTGATACGCTATAAGTTTTTGTATTTTCCTTTCAGTTCAGCCTCCAGCATCTGTCACTAGTGATTCTACTGGCATCAACTGAACAGTCCAGAGAGCTAAGGAAACACAATTCAAATGCTGAAAGAATAAACTAGGACCTAAATGTGTTTCTTATTCCTTACAGCTCATCAGCAAGATATCCAGAAGCAGCACACAGAACTCTGTGAACTTTTGTGTTCTGGAACCTCAGAGTCATGCATGAAAAAGAGAATGACACACACTTACACTGATGCATTTGCACACTTCCAGTAAGACGTTCCCTTGTGGTGGTGTTTTTCTGTACAGTCCACTTCCAGCAATGAACACAACTGAAAAAATATTATAATCCAAATGAGAATTCACATGACTGAAGCTCAGTCCTGCACCCTGAGTTGGGAAGGATCCCTCCTCCCCCCCCCAACCCGTATTCAACAGAAATGCTCTGCTCTTCGGGCTCACAGGATTGCACTTACAACTAAGTAAATACGCAGGAATCCTTTAATGTGTTCAGATGGAAGAAAAGGTAACATCCTGCAAGAGACAGTGTGATCCCTAGGAGGTCACCACTGTCTTCTCATGATCTGCTCTGGCACAACAGGCACCTCCACATTTGATTCATGTTGGGAATCAAAACTGAAAATTCACTCCCATCTGTGCTTTTTTAGACCAAACTTAAAATACAATCCACACTGAATTGCTGCACCTGATGTTAGAAATCAGCCCTTACTCATAGCAAACGTGTGAAGGTTAATCCAGATACAACAATGGCTTTGTGTCCTTGCATCTCCCACACATTTCAACACAAACTGCCCCGAAGGTCACTGCATCACATACAAGTGTTAACAAAAATTGCCCCTATTTATGGTTTCCACAAAGGGTTATACAATTTAAGATATTGTTTTGTCTCAGTTTTCTGCCTCAAAGCACAAAGCATATCAGACTAAGACCTCAAAATCCTGTCAGAGATGGAGCTGTCTGATTATGTATCATTTATCCTGTTCTGTGAGAGCCTCTGAGCACATTGCAATTCCAAAGACATTAGCAGGGAGAGGCACAATAAAAGCTGAGCATGAAATCCATATAATAAACCAACATCAACTTTTGAAACTAACCCAAATTTTTTGCTCTGTCCACAGTGAGTGGAGAATAGCAGGCACCTTTGTCCTAACACAGGAGGCCTGGGACACTCCAGTGGACTCACTGTTGTTCTTTTTTGACTATGAAGACTTTTAGCATCTAGGTGTGACTTGCAGAACTGTGAGAGACCTGTGAAGTCAGTTTAGATGAGTTGCACTGTAAGACACTTGTGCAAAGTCACCCACAGTGGGTAGCTGCCTTACCTAATTTTCTCCTTGTGAAGCTATTGGTGCCTCTAAAAGGTGATTCATAAGGTTTGCTGAAATACCTTCTGCTGCTGCCATTGACACCTTTGGGAGCTGAAGTCCCTTCAGTAGGTTTGGCGTTTGGAATTTAATATTCTTAATCTACCTCATCTTTCAGAAACTGAAACAACCCAGAAAATCTTGCTTTATAAGATTTTCATTCTGCCTCTAAAGCTACCTTTGTTTTCCATCATCATGGGGAGAGGGCCAGTCAGGGCCGAAAGAGTATTTTATCCAGTTCTGCATGCTGCTCACATAGTCAAATATATCACTTCCCAGAGCATTTTACCATGTTAAAAAAGAACACAGAGCAGCTTTGCTGGGCAGGCCATGGAATCTGGCAGCAGGACACCAGCTAAAAACACATTTCAATTGATGCCCTCACTAAAACTGCAATATTTACACGTTCGTCTTCTCCTGGACAACTACTACTCTGATAGAAACATTCATCACACAATGGTGCACAGAGGAGCCTGAGCTGCCTTAAACTGATAGGAACAGGCCACAGGGGAAAATAGAAACTTTGCAGGCCCGTGACCATGCAGTTTTTAGGAAATAATTGCTGTAACGTTAGCTGATGACATTTCTTCAGCTTCCTGATTCTGTTCCCTGATGGAAATTTGAGTGGAGACAGCGACATTCACATTCTCTGGGGAATGCACTTGTCAGATCACAGATGCTGTGGTGAAATCACACAATTGCTTGGTCTTCCAACTAACAATATGAATTGGAAGTCACCCCATGCTGTGTCAAAACCTCACAAATGTAGCATAATAAGGGGACTACTCTCTTCAGCAGCTTGCAGCTGTGAAACTAAAGCTAATGGTGTGTCCTCTGTACTGGCTACCAAGGAGCAACAGTAAGAATTTGGAGACTGCTGAGTAGTTTATAGGGGTTGAAGAGGGAATCTTGACAAGTACATTAATGGGGCTAAGATGCAAGCTTTAGGAAGCAGAGGGATTGTGGCTGCCTCCCGACACTTGGACAATAAGGACTTTTTATTGCAACATAATAATAAGTTGTCACTATAATTGTGGGAATTACTTCAGCCATGCAAAGTGAGACAGCAAAAGTAACATCTCATTCAGCTCCTTCTGTGATTTCTGTGGCACATGGATCCTGAAGCAAGATTCTGAGCCATTAAGGATGGCCCCAAGCTGCAAAGAGCCCATGGAAAGGTTAGAAGCGGCATATTAAGCCTCTCTTCTATAGCATGGGTGACTCTGAGGACTGCCCAGATGGAAATTCAAAGGCCAAGCCTGTTCATAGGCAAAGCTGCAAGTCACCACAAGAATTTTGGTGCCTTCCTTTGCATTAGAGCAAAGCAACTGTACTGTGAAATGTACATCAGGCCATCTCCTTAACAGTAACATGATAAAGGACTGCCATAAAACTGTGGTCTGCCCGCCATCAGTGAACTACTCATTTTTCTTGCTGTTCTGAACTATGAAATTGTTGGATGACCTTGAACCCTTGCATTTCCCATCTCAGTATCCATCCAGAATTAGTGAATTTGTGCATTTTCTCATCTATCTGCAGATTCAAGAATGGTAATTTCTGTTACAAGCATTACTATTTCCACTTACCAAGCGCCAACACCATCAGTGCTGCTGGGACACCAAAAGCCAGTGCATAACAATCCTCTCCAAAACATTTCACATCCCCTGAAAAAGAAGTCAGAAATAAAAGCATCTCATTACAGACAGACTTATGTTACTTGGGCTTTTGATTTGGTTCCCTAAATCAGTCACTTCCCCTGGCTTTAAATCTTCTTTCCTGGTACTTGACACTGTGAATTGAATCTCCTTGAAACAGTTGTCCTCCCTTGATGAAGACAATTTGGAAGCAGGGTTAGTGTCTGCCAGCAAAAACAGCTGATAATGGGATATTGACGTGAATGATAGAAGGGAGGGGGGAAACAAACAGGTATAAAAAAGTACTAGGAACTGTAATTTGGAAAAAAGCAACATTTAAAATATTAAAATGAAACCATTCTGTATTTGCTTAAATCTAAATAACCAGTACTGTGTTTCCCCATTACTTGTGCCAGCTGCATGAATTGTTGAGTGAAAAACATGAATCTCATTTCATAGCAACCTACAGTGGACAAAGTGGAAGCCAATGACCATAACTGTGTAAGTGGGAGCACAAGATCAGTCTTAGAGCTCCAGTTCTCTTTCTTGCCACCTTCCCAATCTCACTAAGGGCAGCCTGCTCCAAATGTCAGGTCCTGCAGCAACCCATCAGGAAGCCAGGTGTGTTACAGCATAGTTTTGAGCAATCTGAGTTATGGTTCACTGAAACTGCGCCTCTTGGACCAGATCAGTTCTTGAACCATATGAATTTAGAAGTCCATCTGCATGAACCATATGAATTTAGAACTCCAGTAGCAAACAGCAAGCCAGCAGTGGGGTCTGTGTTTCTATGCCAGTGGCTAGAAATTACTGCATTCTGACATGGAGTAATAACAAAATGGCCAAAATAAGCCAACACAGTTAACATGATACCAACCCATTATGCCTTTGTTGCTCCTGTTTGTTGTAGCTGGGCAGTCACATTCAGCTGCATAGCTGTGTGCATGCATAGCATTTATTTACTTATTTTCAGCGAATTAGCTGAAATCCAATAAAGTTGGGAGAGACATTATGGGCACGCTGAACTTTGGACATGATAAATGAGTTGGATTTCTCCACCTAAAAGTATATATTTCACATTTCTGCCAAATGTCTACAAACTGCATTTCTTGCTCTTCCAAGAAAAGCTTTCACCCTTACCAAAAATGTTACTCTTTCCCCATCCTCTCCATCTCAATTCCATGCTGCAACTAGTTTATTGCTAGGCAATATTGCAACAGCTTTTGATGTTTGAAGGGGATTGGATTTTCATCTGCCCATTGACTACATCAAGCAAAAGCCCTTCCCAACTGACCACTTTGAGCAAATGCCCTTCCCAACTGAATGCTGACCTGGGGACACCAGAGAGAGAATGAATAAGAGATACAGCATTTGTCTTTGCTCCTATGCATGGTATAAACATAAGACAAGCACAATTGTTCACAACCTTGTAAAATGAATAGCCTGTTAAAACAACCACTGCAAACAAAGAAAGCTTCCTGGAGCCATGGGACAGAATGAAAAAATCACTACTAAATATGAAATCTACCTTGTCCCCATCACCTATGGTCTGCTGCTCTGCCTCTGTGCCTGTACTTAGAGTGTGCCAGTCTCCCTGGTTTCAACACTGTGATACAATGAAGAAAGTGCAGCAAGACTCGGGAAATATAAAGGGTTGTGCAAGCTGGCTAGAATATAAAGTAGGTCTTAAATGGGGCATAGGCCTGTGCTTTGTCTTCAAGGCTAGTTGCTCAGGGCTGCAACTTTGCAAGCAGACCCCCACAGAGATGCCTGGGTGCCAGGACAGAGCCCTCTAGAACCCAGTCCCTCTCCTGTGGGAAGGAGAAGGTAGGACCACAAAACCAACTCTGCTAAGTTTTTCAGCCCTGACAGCTGCACAGGACAGCAGAGATCATTTGTCATCCACAGTTTACCTGCAGGCGTGACGGGGAAATAGTCCTTCACTGGCAATGGGGATTAGATGACCATATAGGTCCTTCTACTTTTTGTGATTTAATTCTGCAGTTCAGGCTGGCTTTGAAATACAACCAGAAATATAGTGTCTGTGACTTGTCTGCCTGTATTATAAATCTGTTATGCTGCTACAGCAGGATTAACAAGGCATAAATGCAATACACTGACCACTCCACAAATAATATAATTTCTGCCATTCAGTTGTCATAAGAGCCTAACTATGCACAGCAGAGTAGTTAGAGGGCAGCTAATTTATTGTTTTATTCTAAATCAACACTGACCTCTTAACACAGGAGTTACAAACGTGGAGATCAAACTTCCAGCATTAATGGATAAATAGAAGATGGAAAAAAACTTGCTTCTTTCCGAGGTCTAAAACAGGAGAAGACAGTATCAATGTCATGGCTAACACACAGCATTGGGCTTGCAAATTGAACACTATCAATTCTCTTGTTAGGAAGGCTGGATAAATATTGACACAAAGTGCATAAAATGTTAAGCAAACAAGCTTGTGTTCAGGTGATGGTAAATGCTCACACAAATCAACTCATGCTACTTGAGAAGCGCTTTGGGGCTTTTTGGCATTTCACAGGAAAAGCCACTGCTTTGAGCGTGTTGTGAAATTGGAAGGAGGGGAGCGCATTTACTTATTCAGAACAAGTAGCATGATTCAGATCCTTTGTCACCTAATTCAATCCAATTTGGCATGGTTTGACAAGCTCATAATTTCTTCCCATGTTTGAGCTCTTTATTTTTCTTCTCTCCTCCTCTCCTGTGTAGAAATAGAAAAAGAAACCTGTATATTTTAAGAAGCTGGTAATTACAGCATAGATGGAAGAGTGCCAGAAAATGAGAACTATCCATCAGACGGGAGATTACTAAGTTGAGGACAGTCAGCCTCAAACTAGAAGGGTAAATTAAATCCAGGAGAGCAAATTCAAGAGTCTGATGGAGGGGTGAACTCCAAGAGAGAGTTCAGACTTTAACTTATGTTGTAACATGTTATAATTCATACAGTCAAAGGATTCCGATTGATCTTCTTTCTTCCAGCATGGTTCCTAATTTGTAAGGAATCAAGAACTTCATTCAGAGTCCTCTCTGCAGGAGTAATATGTGAGGGCATTTGACTGAGACCAGTCTCTCCTTGCTTACAGGAGTGACATAGGTGCACAGTCACGTGCATAGACAGTGCTAAATGCCAGCAGAGTGGAGAAACAAGGGCAGAGTACCTGACCCAGCCCACACTCGTCTGTGTCACCAGCTCTGGGACACTTGAGTCATTAAAGGTAGTGGGGAAAATTGTTTCAGACACGGCATAGTGCTGGGCAGAGAGCTCCTTAGGGCGCCTTGAGCCACATCTCTATGACCTAAGCATCATTTGAACGTGAAGCTTTAACTTAGTTGAGCATGAGAAACTCCTCAGGGACCTTATTCTGTCTCCTTTCTTCTAATATGTCCTGCTTCCTTCTGCTCCCTGAGTCAACAATATTCACAAGGCTAGAAAACTGGAGAAAATGTGAAGAATTGCAGGCAGCTAAAACAAGACAGCTCTTAAGTAATGAGTCCTGGGATTCAAAAATGTAACAAAACTTTCTGTAACTGATGGTGCAGCCAACAAGAAATATTGCTACTTCATATGGCAAGAAGACTCTTATCATAGGGGATCACTGTAGAGAAGGGGGGAGGTGGGAGAGAATGGGAGGGCTTTCCTTTATGTCCCCTTGTAAAGTGGGTAGAGAGAAGGTGAGGGTGAGAGCCCCATCACCTCCCACTGCCACCACCTAAGAGTCTGGGGTCTGCTTACTTGGAATAAGGGTTTTCTATCTTGACCCAACACAGTTATGAAGACCTCATCCACTTGAGCTTTTGGCTTTTCCAGAGTTTTATTTCCTAGAGTGTTCAAGGTTATCTAATCCATACATTACTCATAAATTATTTATGCTGGACTAAAGGATTTGAAAGCCTTATAAAAATCACCTCTATAGCATGTTCCAATAGTTAATAGAAAAAAGCACATAGTCTTCTATCTGTTTTACTCTTTTTCTGTCCATGTCTCTAACCCTTCATATCTGAGCAGCAACTAAGAATTTCTGAGAGCTGTGATAAAATCAGCCATGCAGTTCTTGACATGATAAAGTCTAGAGCGACAATTACCAAAAAGAATGTGGTGTTAGGAGAAGAGGATAGTAATATATAAAGAATTTAGAGCATTTTATTTCACGTGTTTTCAGATTTGTGATGGAAAAAAAAGAGAAAGAGAAAGGCTGCAAAAATAATGGCCCAGAATCTTACGAATTATACTGATTAGAAAAAAATCCCTCCCTAATGTCTTAATCTTTGGGAAAGATGTACATTAACAACATGATCTGGATTAGCTAATTTGAGAAAATGTACAATACATGATAATCCTGATCTCCGTGGCAACCAGAAAATAAAGAAACAAAGAGCAAGCTATTTAGCACCTTAAACACCATACTGCACTGTTTGAAAGCAGCTTCGGTCCCTAATTAATATGCATAGCAGCTTCACATTCATATAACATATCATAAATATCACTTTGTTCAGGCATTTTTAACTTGGAGTTCTAATCCCATAGACAAAGATGTTTGGAAATCTCCTGTAGATAAATCTACTTTCCCTATCTGACCTCCTGTCAAATCACTCTCCATCACTGTTTGTAGTAGTACTGTTCTCAAAGTGGCAGATCCAAGACTGTTGCACTCGTGAAGTACTTAATAGAGGATCAGACTGATGTTGTGCATTTACATCAAAACATAAACTTGTCCCAGGGGCAATTTATTTTTTTTATACACAAAACTACCTCATCCCCAGTTTTCAGATGGAACAATTAAGCCTGTGCACTTAAGGACTCGGCTGAAGTTTATTGGTGTCCTGAAAAACTAAGGGAGAATCAAATGCTTCAGTTCATAGGGAATTTTCAAAACTTATTTCATCCTATGCAGAGTGGAAGAAGAAAAACATAAGTCCCCTCAAATACCACTCTAGAGGGAAGAAATATTCTGGTGGCCTCAAACCTTTCACTCCTTATAAATTCTCATTCCAATTCTGAAGACTTAAACTTCCTATCACATAGCATAAAACATTTGTTTCTTCTGAAAGGCCAAGTCATTTCAAAATGGCAAAATAGAAAACTTTCTATTCTGAAAAGAATGAATAGCACAGAACACACTGTCCTTATCAGAATGCTTTTTACAGTTTTCTTTCTCTAAATTAGTTTTTCTTGAAGGTAACACACAGGTAAATGTGTGAACCTCACTATTTTATAAATTTGTTGGAGAGATGTAGACTGAGTGCTGGAGAATAGGTATAGGTCTACACAACCATAGGCAATTCAAGTTTTTTCTCTGTAACTCAGTTGTGGTTGTAAGTTTGGGATAATAATATGTATGTGCCTGACTGCAGTGCTGAGATTCATTAGCTGGAGTCTATAAAGCACTCTGAAGATAAGTGGTACATATTATCATACTGTAATTAGGTGATAATTGAAAGATGCTGGATAAACATTATTAATCATTAATATTCATAGAAGTAGCACTTCTGTAAATGCTGTTCTAACACCTGCTAGAATCCTTTTGGATCCAACTGACAGCATGGGATGGTCATGCCTGCAGAAGGATCTGCTTTGGACAAGTGACCATGAAACATCCTGTGTTTTGTTCCTCCTTACTAACCATAAGCTTCATTACCTCAGCATCACAGAGCTCACATGCAGAAATCTTCTCAAAATTTTAAATCTAGTCTATATTATTTCATTAAATGCTGACTACATACTGGTGCATTGCAAAAGAGAAAGAGAAAACTGCCCTACAGGGCTTCTTGGCCAAGGGGCGAACTCTGGTCCAACTCTATCAGTGCCTTTCCTGACTGACTAATATAGTCTAATGTCCTTCTTTAATGAAGGACCAGAAGTCTATTGATGGGAATTCCCGTCTCCCAAATGTCCTAATATTTTCCAGTATTTCTCTAGATCTATTTCTGGAAAAATTTTTCATACCATCACTCTAAAATAATCCTCCTTGAATTTAATTCTACTCATCACAGACCCCAACGCTTCTTTTATTTTTTGAAGCACTGGCCTTCAACATATTGGAGGACACACGCCATGCACAGAACTCGCTGATTTGAATACTGTCATTGAGAAAATGGAAATGTTTATTTGTGTGTTAGGTCAACAAAAATCTGTTTAATTTCTGGTCAATTTTAAAATTCAGCATTTTGCCTGAGGATTAGCACTTGCTGACCTGCTTCGCTTCTTTAAGCACTACCTTATCCCTGGTTGAGCCCCTGTGCTGCATAATGGGAATTTGAGATTAGTGCAGATGAGGGGCTAAGCACTCATGACAGAGAATGAGGACATAAAGCAACTGGACTACACAGGATATAGAGCACAAACAAAGCTAAAAAGAAATATTTTCACAGCTCCTCAGAACTTTCCATTCTGGAATATCTAGAAAACAGCCAGTGACTATTTTCAAAAGACTGGAATTTCCTACAGTTCTTTCTGAACTACATCTATGATCTGAAGAAAAATTCTCACAGAAGCATAGGCTGGGGATAATATTGTTTTCTTTCATTTGCTGTATTGCATTGCAGTGCATTATAATCACCCTTGTTAAGCTGGTTCAGGAATGGATACAGTTCCATGATAGGTGAAACAGGATTTTTCAATTTCTCTGATGTCCAATTACATCTAGATGATTTGAAGCAAGTATGACCTATCTTTTCCAGTGTCAGTCCTGTTCTGCTGTCATTTTCCTTTCCTGAAGCATCTAGATTCCCTCAAGTCTTATTCAAACCATCCTACTTCACATCTTACTACCTCCTTTCCAGCAAACTGGCCCTTATTCTTCTAGCAAAAGAGGATTTGATCACATAAACAGCCCCATAAAGTAAGCAAACACTGCAGATTTTAGGAAAGAAAAGAAATCTTACATGTTCCTCTTCAAACTGGTCCCCACCAAATGCAGAGACACAGGGCTTGATACCTCCTGTTCCAAGGGCGATCAAAAACAGACCAACCATAGACAGGACCCTTCATGCAAGAACAAAAATATCACCATTGCAAAACCTTTCCAGTGCTTGTGAGAGCATTTTAGTGTCACCCAACCATGATTCCTCTGATAACGTTGCCTTTTGCACATGGGTAGTGATGATGACCCAGCTAAGTGTAAAAAACAATTTAATTATCCTAATTTCTGCATTAAGTACCAGTCAATTAACCAAACTGGGGTTTTTTTCAGTTTCTTGTCATTCTGAGGCCCAATGGACATACAGGAGATCAAAGGTCTGTGGGATTATTTTTCACTCATATGACAACAAAAGATTTCAGAGGTCAATTGAGAAAAATTTAAAAAAAAGAAAAAAGAGGGGGGAAAGAGCCTTTTCCCATAGCCTTTCAGCCTGGGTAAATGCAAACAAACTGTTTAAATTAGGCTCATTCCTGGGTGTTTTCTACGTCCCAGTGGTCTTCACAATACCATTGTTGGCTTGACAGATTATGTCCGTAAGGCAACATAATCAGGAATGTCAGGACTGGCCAGGTCTGGGACAAAAGAAAACTGTTTGTAAAACTACATGTCCTCCTGCCTGCATGTGCATATTTTTAGAACTGTGACAACACACAGGCAAAACCAGCTTGGTGGTTTCAGAGACACCAGCTGGGAGACTACTGTGACAAGCTTATCGATTCAGAATCTAGAGCGCAAGAAGGGTTATTGCCAGTGGAAGAAACAGACCCTTCCCCTGTCATCAGAAAATGTATTTTCAGTTTTGTGTTCCCATGTACACAAGGGAACATTGCTGAGCTGGGCAGCTGCGCTGATGAAATGAGGGAGGAATGAGCCTGGTGCAAGCAGTTGGATGGCAGAGAAAAAACTTCAGTAGCATGGTATAGCAGAGAGGGGTGATCATAGGGTCAAAGGGTTTAGAGTCTCTGTGGTGATTTCCAACTCCATCTGGTGTATTCACACACTAGATCCACCCTTCAGCTCTTACGCAGACATCCCTAACCCTTCCCTGATCAAAGTAATCCATGCACAGCCCCCAAAGTGCTGGCCTGATGAAGGTGAAACAAATTACAGACCTGAGTAAACCAACTACCATTGCAACCTGCTACAGCACAGTGGCTTCAACAGTTACTTACACATGAACCGCCTGGTTGCCCAGGGATGGAATGGCACCGACTGACTTTATCAGATGGCCAACAACATACACAATGGAGAGGTAGATGATCGTCCTGTGAGGAAAGCAAACAGCAATGACTGAAGGTGCTGGGTGACGTACAATCCGAAAACAGAGTGCGCCCGTGCTTCCTGATATGGCAGCTCTACTTGGCAGACACGCAAGAACTGGTTTGTTGCACCACTGGTACAGCAGGCAGCTACAATTCCTTTGTGTCAACTCTGATTGCACTAGAAGAAACAGATAGGCAAATGGGTTCAGATTAAGGAGGGATAGCCTCTGTCTTGTTTGCAGACCAGCAGAGTAAACTAAAAGTGTTCCAGTCTTGTCATGCATGGAAGGCTGCAAAGAGGAGGGTACTGTTCAGGTGCAACTGAGTTACCAGATTACTAATAACTAGACTTTTGTAGCATGTGCCTGACTGGAAGGCATCCCTAGAGAGATTCAACCTAACTGACCAACACATCTGAATTAGGAGTGTGGTTTCCCCGTTGTAAGTCTGGTTTAGATCCCAAGTACCTCTGAAGGACTGAGCTCATCTATCTTCCTCTCATATATTGGTATGGGAGAAGAAGAAATCTGAGTAGGATGATTAGCCTCTTGAGTGTATTCTATTCCTTCATCACCCTCAGGATTAAGAGAGATCTACATATTTATGTGCAGACAACACATACAGAGGGAATGGAAAGACTTGTTAGGACAGAGACACTAGAAGTCCTATGAGCTTTGAGTATGGAAGTGGTCCCCAATGCATTCAAACCCTGGTTTCAACAGCTAATTTACAGCCACATCAGATCATTTCTAAAAGCCCCTCTAATCTGTTACCCTGTCCTTGGTATTGGCCAAGGTCCAGCTTCTACGGCAAAAGCCATCTCCCTTTAAGTCATAGGGATTACTTCAGGGAAAGTCTCTTGCCTGACATACCAGAGTCTGTATAAGGATTTACCTTCTCACAAGATCATGCTGCAAGATAGACATTCTCAAATACCAATGAACGTTGTTAGGTGACCTTAAATAATGAAGTCAATAAACCCCTACTGTTATTTTTTTCGTTTAAAGGAAGAAGAGAATGACTAAAACTGAGCATGGAGAAAACAAGAACATTGACATCTCCTTAAGGACTTTCTTCTAGAAAAGCATATGGCAGCTATTTATTTCCTATTGAGACTCTTCTGCCAGATGTGCTTATTTGTAGAGAGAAGGGTTTGGCTGCACTTCACCACCCTGACAGCCAAGATTCCTCAGAGAATGAACAGTGTCAAGCAAAGAAAGTCCTATATCCTATATCCAGCTGCTCACCACCACTTTGGGGCAGATGTTGGCTCCACAACTTATCACCAGAAGGGAAGACTGCTTAAGGACTTTTACTCAGGAAGAGTTTACCTGGTTATGTGCTGATGGAGATGATTTGAGTGAACCCAGGTTTCTTGGGCATAAAAATGGGTGTTCTCACACATTCCCTGTACTGTGAAAAGCCTAAGTACCATATAGCTAGTGAAATTTCATCTGATACAGCAAGATCTAAATAATGACGCCACTTCCTTATTATCTTTGAATCCTTCTCAGAAGCAGACCTTGGCAAAGTGAGGGTTAATCACCCCATACCTCAGCTTCCTGAATCCGGGTAGGGAAGGACAGTGGAGGAAAAGTGTGCTTGTTGCATTTAGTTTGTTCCAACTAGTTTGCCTCTTGGCCCTTGGGTGTAAGAGGAGCACAGAACAGCATGAGCAAACAGATCAACTGTTCATCTGTTAACAGAGGGGAGCTGAGCTTCACAAGTGTGCCTTTGCTGCACTCTGAGCTAGCTCAGACCTGGGAGCACACACAGCACTGCCTTTGCACACACTGCATGGTGTCAATGCATGCCACGGAATTAGAGAAGTGTCTTCACTTACTTGTATTTCCCCAGCCATGAGTCTGCCATGATGGCTCCAATGACAGGTGTGAAATAACATAGCGCGGAAAAGGCATGGTACACAGCGGTGGAGAGATTCTCATCCCAGTGGAAGAAGCTTAAGAAATATAGTGTCAGAACAGCTAAAAGGAAACAACAAATCACATCAGGTAATTAATATGTATATCTGCAAGTAAGAAGGATCATGGTGGCAAGAAAACCACTGATTTGTCTAGCAACTGTGAGCACTCCTGTGGAAAGATTTGTGCTTTCATACCTTTCCTTATAATCTCTGATATGCGAAAAGCTAAAATGAGATAATATGAGTATCAGGCATTCTTTGCTCACAAACATTTATGCTTACCTGAAAAATATATTTTCTAGCTTACCTTACTGTAACCTATAGTTTGTTTATGCACATTTTCTATTTGCAGATTAGGTGCCTGTAAGATTCAATTCCCAAACACACTGATTGCACACAACCATGAAAGACATCACACACTAGAAAACCAGGTCTGATATATAGACTCATATAAAAATTTAGACTGGAAGGTACATTTCAAACCCCTTGGTCCCAACTTCTGCTCAGAGGAGATATAGCAACAGTGTTAAGGTACACTGTTCATACCTGCATTCCAAAATACCAATTTACTTTGAAAGACGGCTGAGACCACATACAGCACAGCTGTGGAACACCAGGCCAGTGTGTACAGAAACCCTATAATGGGAAAGTCACTTTCTAGGCCGCATACCTCGCATGCCATAGTAGGAGAAGCGCTCGCAGAACTCATTCACCACAATGAAGGCAATGCTCAGGGGATAGTTTGAGCCACAGAGTTTCTGTGGAAGATAAACAAGAACATATCAGCTCTGTGAAAGTCTTTACCTCAGCAACACATCCCCACAGTTCCTGGGTGGGTGGTAGAGAGGAGTCCAGTCCAAAGCCAGGTGTCCACTGCTTCTTGACTGGATTGTGAGTTGGACTCAAAGGAGAGAGGGAATTCAATTAAGGGTCCTCAGTGAATCAGCCTGGCTGACATGGGCCCAGTAAGGACTGCCATGGAAATTTGTGGGCTGTCAGCAGCCCACCATGCTTGTAGCTCCAGCAACTCCACTGGAAGGATGCTACCACCTCTCCATTGCAATGCAAAAAGTCACCGAGATGAAAAACACCTTTGGATGCTTTTCTTCTATACTTCATATAAAGCTACCACCCTGCCTGAAAACTGCTTCCTCTTCTAGTACCAGACCTTGCCTCAAGAAGCTGGGAGACCCCAAGGATCTGCTATATGCTTCCATGTGTGAAGCTGCTCCCTCCCATGCAACAGCTGCCCCCAGTCTCTGCACCTCACTTGTGCAGAACTGTGCCACCACATTCACTGAAGCAGAGCATCAGCCCTGTATGCAGTACTCCCTCAAGTATGCCATCCATTTCATATTCCAAGATTGATGGCATAGCTATCGATAATTCAATTTATTAATCAAAACATAAAAAACAGCAATGAGACTGTCAAACCTGTCTGACCGTGGCCACTCTCTCACTGAACCTGACTTAACCCCAGCTAAAATCAGCAGTTCCCAAGTGAAATACAAGGCATTAACAGACGAGTCTTGGCATGACCTTGTGTGGGCCCCTGTTCCTCTTGCTACCCCACAGTGGTCCGAGCTAAGCAGCTTTCAGCTTCCAGCTGCTTAGTAGCTCCACTGCCTCGCAACAGGAAAGCAGGTTTACACAGCACTGCCCAGTCTCTGCCAATTAGTGGGAGAGAGGGGCTGGCCATGCATTTGGCGAGAGATTGTGGAGAGTGTGATATTAACCGCCGCATCTATATTTATGATTTTAAACAGCCACAGTCACATGAAATGAACTCTTCACATGCATTTCTGTGCCTTGAATGGAAATAATGAATTCCTGTATTTCTTCCCAGCGTTCCCAGTGCAAATACAGGCACCAAAATAGATGTATTTGTTCAGGTTTACTTCACCACCAAGAGACCTAAGCTTATTTGGATTCCCAAAGCTATGGCATCAAGTTTAGAAGAGTTTAGCTTAATGATACTGTCTTGCTCAACATTACAAAAGAGCGACAAAAGAGATTGTAAAAAAAAATGAAAAAAAGCAAAACCAGAAAACCCCAAACCACAAACACATCCTCACCACTTTCCACTACTTAACCCAACATCTCTAAAGACAAATATTTTTGTCCCTTTTTGCATCATTTTTTCTCTCACTGTTTATGGGTTGTGAAAAATATGAAGTTGTATTTTGCTTATCACATACTTTTGTTAAAAAGTAGTTAAAAATAGTTAAATAAATATTTTATTGAGTTAGATTAGAAGCAGACCAAAGTAGCATTGGTGTGTTAAGAATTTATGATGAGTAGTTAAGAATAAGAGTGTTTAGAGAAACATATATTTACTCTAAAGACCTTTGTTTAAGAAGATGCTTGCCAGACACCTATTTGACAAGGGGTAATAAAATTCGAGCCCTATATCAACCATTGACATTGAAATGTAACTTTCTGTTTAGAAATAAGGAAAGTTAAAAATGCTTTTAGAAAGTTTTTCTTTTTTTGTCACAAGCTGAGGACTGCCCTCTGTGTGAAAAATTGTATAAAATGTATTACATTTTATAGTTCGAGTGTGCATTCGCTCTGGGATGCACCCAGCTGTGTTAATTCTTTGCTTCCTGAATTTGTCCCAATAAAACAATTTGCATCTTATATAGTGAGCAGTTGTTTCTCACAGGGCTGCCTTTTAATAAGAAACCCTTGCTTTACTAGAGTAAAGCCTTTTTGCTTTACTAAAGTAAACACATAATCCATTTCATTTATTAGTTACTCTGAAACCATCATGTTCAGCACATGGCTTGTAAGAAAGAGTGGGCTCCCTTGGAACCAGCACTAGGGCCTCCTGTTTTTAGACTAGCCTAAAACTGGTGGCATATATAAACTATAAATGCACAAACACAAGCACACACAAAATACCTTTCTACAACAAGCTTTTCATAATAAAAGAAGAAAAGTCGTAAGAGACAAATTATGTTTCCTGTGGGTGCTAGGAGGCATTTTCTGAACTTTGAAGTAAAATTGTACAGCGGGGATTTTTTTTCATCCTCTCTTTCACAGAACTCGCTATAAGTGCTCATGACATTTAATAACATTTGATGGAGGTGCAGAGAGTGGCTGTTCAAACCCGGGCGTCAGGAGCGCTGCTGCCTGAGCTCATCCCTTCGCACCCAAGGCACAAGCCCAATGGATTTAGCTGCAGCAGTTCGGAGCGCAGTGACCCATTTCAGCCACCGGGATGGGCACCTCCTACAGACGAGCAGGGGCAAGGAGGGAAAGGAGAGCAGGGGGCGGTGACTTCCCAGCTAAATCTCCCGAAGCGCCTGAGCCAGGAGCCTGAGTAAATGGTTACAAACACAGAGCAACGACTTACAAGCAGGGGTACTTCCATCTGGTTTGTACGTCATGAGATTGCATCAGCACTTGCAGAAACCCTCATGTATTCTCTCCGCTGTATCACTGACCTGCCTGTGGCCTGCCTGGACATCCAAAAGTGGGAAGCTTTCATCCATGAGGAGAGTCAGGTGTGGTTTGCTCGCTTTCGCAGAGGACCTTGCTCAGCAGAGAGCCCCAGCAAAAGCAAAGAGGTTAAGCCTGGATTCATGAACGCACAGATAGTCTGCTGTGCTTAGCTACCACAGCAAGCCTGGGATCTGCGGGATTATGGACCTCTTAAAGATACTGTGGAAGTTGATAGTCTGTGTCTTTGGAAAAAAGAAAGTTTGTGTAAAGTGCTCACTACGAGCACCTCTCCTTATTGCTGACTAGCTGCAAAATGGGATAAAGATTAGTATTTCCCAGGACCTCTGGATATCCAATAGTTAATGTCTGCACAGTACTTATAATTGTGAGTTAAATAGTTGGCTTGCTAATGACATGACTGTGAGTTTTAAGACCAAGTATTACATATTATCCTGCAAGTCAAAGCAGCTACAATACAAGCCAAGTTCCCCATGAAGCCAATGAAGTGTATAGTTTTTAGGGGTCAAGCACTCAACCTGAAAACCTGAACAAACATCAAACCTGCCAGGCAGCAACATATTCACCTGAATCAAGATTTAAATCAGAACCAAAGATGTAAACAGAAGGCTGTGACACAGTTGGGCTCTGTAACGTTCATCAGCGGCCTGTCCTCTATTGCTGTCCTTCCTTCTGCTTTGCCACATCTGGGGACCCTTCCCTGGCGAGTTTCATCAAACTAAGCAAATCCAAAGGTCAACTCTCTTCACCCCATGCACAACATCCCCCTCCACTTCAGAAGAGTAAGTCTTTTCCCACGAGGAAAGTAGTGTTCAGGAAAAAGACAGCAATCAAACCCTTACCCTTTTCTCCAAACATTCGGACAGTTTGTGTTTCCCCTTTAAGCTGCACTTCATTAACTTAATCAGGTTAGAGAAGGGATTTTTGCCTTGAGTTGTTAATGCTTATTTCAATGTTCTGCAAGAAAGGGTGTTTGTCTCTAGCCAGAGCACAACAGAGGAGAGAACAGAGAGATCTTGCAATGTTTAGAGCAAGCTGGGCAGAAAGCAAAGCA
The DNA here is from genome assembly GCA_013390005.1 of Calyptomena viridis. Taxonomy (NCBI): domain Eukaryota; kingdom Metazoa; phylum Chordata; class Aves; order Passeriformes; family Eurylaimidae; genus Calyptomena; species Calyptomena viridis. The sequence continues at coordinate 76,271 of WEIV01025091.1, read as the reverse complement.
AAGGAAACCAGCAGTAACACTCACCGGGGATTTTTTCTGAAGAGAGAAATCTCCTTTGGGGGGATCATCTCCTGCAGAAATAAAATTGAACAAAGTTTCCTTGGATTCGTTTCTCTGAAAAGCGTTCATCTCCCCTCTCGCCTTGTCTCCCACCATGCTATGTGGCTGTGGTGAGTTGACTGGGAAGATTTCCAACCTCAGGCACGAAGTTTGATTCAGTTTGAGTTAACCCTAATTGAGCACATTTGTGCAGCCAGGGCAGAAAGGGGAGGGAGATGCTACCAGGAAAGACAACTCCAGAGTTCAAGAAGAGTCAGGGAACACAGCCTAAATCATTCACAGGTTGGGGCTGTCAGCACTTCATGGCACAGACCTCCCTGTTGTTTGGCAAGACCCCAGCTATGGTACGTGCACCAGCCCAGCACAGCACTGTACACTGCACAGATGTGAGCTGAATAAAAATCCCAGGTCCCAGATATACCTACAGCCTGTGGATTTAAGAGCAGAGTGTGCATCTCCCTCCTGATGTGGTAATGACAGGTTTACTCTGCGGGGATCTCATTCCACTGAAAAGACACACATTCCAAGTAATAACTACTAAAATGCTCATCATGCCAAACCCTTGGACACTGGATGTCATGGATGCCTGCACTGTGCTAAATCATTACTTTGCTATCCTAGGAGTGAAGTGATGCAGGGTTCATTCCCATACCAATTCCCTGGAATGACCTTGCCTTTTCTCATGGGGCAGTTTAATCAAGGGGGCACAACCAGCACCCAGGAGCAGCTCCAAATCCCATTTCTACTTTCGACTATCCAAAAGACCACCTTGGGGCTCCTTATGTGGCAAATGCAGCCTATCTGTGCTGGGAGTCCCAGAAATCCCCTTGCAGCTATGTGGGCTCAGCTCCCTGCATGTACTGTTGTCCCTCCTTCCATACCCTTCCCACAGGAATAGTGGAGTTCTTCATCAGTATTCTTCCAGTGCCAGTTGCAATTAGAAAGCAAAATTCACAACCTCCCCAGAAACTATCCTCAGTGCTTGTGGCTCCGTAGTATCTTCAGTGCAGAGCAGAGGTTTTTTCTTCCCCTTACATGTGGCTTCTCTAAAAGAATTTTCCCAAATATTTCTCTCTTCTCTTATCAGCAAACCACAGACCACACCCAGAATCCATAGCTGGTTTATGGAGTCTCCATAAACTCATCTTTAACTCCAGCACCACTTTGCTGATAGGACTTGGGTGTCACAAGAACCAGGTTTGCAGCTGACAAACCAGGAAAGAGACCTTTGCTTACACCACAGATCCTTAATCTGGCTTCAGTTATTGCTAACAAGACATGGAAAACACTTAGACAAGGGAACCAGATGTGACAGAGTGCACTGAGGAAGCATAATTATTCTCCACATTCCCTTATGGGCTCTGGCATTGCTTCCTCTGAAAATCCCCAGGCATCCTGTTTCACTCCTGCTCTCTGGGCAACTAAACATGGGGTCACCTGGGCAGCTAAACATGAAACCCAAACTTCAGGTGGGGCCAGGAAGGTCTCCCCATTTCTTACTCCCTTTTTCTTCTACAGCAGTGGCAAAGCAACAGTTTGGTACCTCCCCTGTAGTGCCAGACAAGCTCTTCATCTTCAGCACACTGGCCCTGTCTCCTGAACACCAGGTTAGCATATACTCTTCTGTCCTGCGAGTCTGACCTTGTGCTAGAGACAGCAGGAATATTTCTGAACCCTCTGGTGGCATCTCTTACTGCCTCAAGTATTTCTATACAACTCCCAGTAGAAACCTGATGTATTCTGCCATACACAAGTGAGAAGAGCAAACACAGCGCCAGAGTTATTAAAGGAGTAATACAAAAGGAAGACAGAAAAGGTTTTACTGTCCCTTGCACAGGGCTCCCACACTGCTGCAATGTGATGCCTTAATATTTTCAGCCTTCTGCCACTATATTTCCTCTGTGTGTATAGAGACCTGTGTGTCACATAAGCTAAATGATTAATTTTTTTAATACTAGCATGAAAAAAATCTATGAGTCAGTAGGATTAACATACTACTTGTCTAATATACTGCAGAGCTGTTTAGACCATTAGCTGCCAGAAGGTCTTCTCAGACAGAAAGGGAAAAAAGGAATTCAAATGTCTAGCAATAAATGTTAACTTGTAGCAAAAAGCAAAAACAAGTTAAGGAGAATAAATTTGCAAGCAGCTCAGATACAATACTTGATAGAGGGACACCTGTGCAGTTGGGCTGAAAACCAGGAAGGAATTGTACCACAAATGGAAATAAGGTGGCATTTCTAAAGACAAATATAAACAAACAGATCAAACATGAAGTGGCAGAGGCTGCAAAGCTGAGGCACAAAATGAATTACAGCTAGCAAGGGAACACAAAAGGCAATAAGAAAAGGTGTTAGAAATACTGCCAATATTGAAGAAAGAAGAAGGAAAATGAAAGGCTGTTATTTAAAGCAGAAAACAAGCGAACTAAAGCTCATCCAAAGAAGCCAGAAAAGTTGTGTCTTTTTTGTTTGTTTTCACTAAAAAAATTAAATGGCTACAAGATGCACAACACCATTAAAATGAACCAGTAGGAATAGGGGCGAAATCAGACAAAAACAGCTTAAGTAATATTTGGATACCTTAGATGTGCTCATGTGATGAAATTCACCTTCAAGTGCTGAGTATGATATATTCAGCCACCTCCCCTGTGAAGGGCAGGAGCAGGACAAGCATCACCACTGTCTTTAAAAAGGCAGGTTAAGACAACCCAGGTGTGTTCCTCCATAGCCAGAGAGATACTTGATCGGATAATCCCTTCTAAGCACCAAAAGGAGAATAAGGATTACAAACCAGCCATTTCAGATTGAAAAAAATGCTCTCAAACCAGACTGTTGTATTCTTTGGTGACAGAGTAAGTGTTGTAACAGCTAGAGCAGCTCTCTATGTGATATATCTTAATTCTAGTATCTCCCATGTCTCACAAGGAAATAGGGTCCAGCTGAAATGCCCATGTAGTGGACAACTGGGAAATCCCTCCAAGAGTAGCTGTCCATGATTTTCCATCAGATTAGAAAAGCATGAAACATGCAGGTCCTCAGGTTTTCCATGAGTAAAGAGAACACCAGCACAGCCAGTGTGCTGCCCTCCTTTTTGCCTGAAAACTGGATAGAGAAGCCTGGAGGAGAACAGAGTATAAATTCAAAGTGGTGGTGTGAAATGGGAGCAACCATTTTGCTGCTCTGGAATGAAAAAGATTAAATTTGGGGAAAAAAACTACCAAACACTAGTCCTATCCATTGACAGGAAAAACAGCCACAGAGATGAAATACTCTCAATTTTCATCAAGGATAAGATGAGAGAAATAACTGACTTCATTTTTCAGCAAAGATGATTTGGGGCTCTTTTTTCCATTTCCCTTTCAGCAAGGACAGATGAGCACTGGAACAGAGATGGTGTGGCTGAGGCTGCAGGATTCAGGGAACCCATGAATGTATGTATGTTATGTAAGAATGTATTAGGGACTGGATAAATATCGGGTCCTGCCCCAGAGTAGGCAGATGGATGGGCTGTCCTCCTGAATTTCTGTGAAAATCTTGTGCCAAAAAACTTCACCTAGTAAGCACAAAAGCAAGGACGGCTTTCTGTAAAATTTCCTCTTCTCAGAGTTATCCTTTCTGCAAGTGGGGAATCCGCAGGATGATTCATGCTTAAATGTAATATTCAGCTACCAGACACCTTGCATACCCAGAAGTCCCCATGAATACATTTTACTATGACTTTCAGTTCTTAATTTAATTTTTTCTGGTTCCCAAATCCTAAGGAAGAAAATCTCCATTTTCTCATAGCTTTTACAATCCTCATGTTCTCACTGCTCCCTGCTGCAGTACTGTGCACCTTAATCTGTTTATACTCAACTAATCTCTTCATTTTTACCTGCATTCATCTTGTGGTACAATTCCTTTCTAATTTTCAGCTCAGCCACACTCATCTCTTAATAATGAGTCTTATTTTTAATTCATAGACCCTGGCAACACTCTTATAGCCCTTTTACCATATATGTATTTGTCCCCTCTTTCTCTATTTCCTAGATAAGGTTTTAAGAAGCTAGATGAATATGTGCCAGCAACACTTAGGGCTTAATGACCAGACCCTGGAAGGACATAATAACCTCTCCAGGTCTCTTCTGGTTTATTTTCTCCAATTCTTTGATCACAAGAAAGAGCAGGGCTTAACTGATTTAGACAGATCAAGACTGGTTTCCATTGCCTGCAGAATTCTCCCAAACTTCAAAGTAATTTAAGAAATTGATGTATAAAATCATTTGAACAACCAAGAAAATATGCCAGAGGCCTTCAAACCCACATCTCCCCTCTATTCCCCAGCCTTTATACACTCAAAACTGTAAAGGTATTTAGATTAATACCACTAATAATATCAAGTACCTAATCTGTATTTAAGTGCCTCTCATCTGATCTCTAGTCAACCTGTAACAATCCAAGAAAATTCTCATCCCTTCTCATGCCTTTTTACTTTCAGTTTCTCCTACGATTAGCAAGAAGAAATCTTTCAAAATTCTCTCACCAGCTTGGGCTTCCTTGTTAGCCCTCGGCGTGCCGTCCCCCTCTGCCATGCCGGCTGATTCCTGTGCACTGGACGACCCCAGATCTCATGTGCCTGAAGATGAACCTTGTTGAGCAATCCTGGCTCACTCTCACCCTGTTAATGTTTCACTTCACAACAGCGCTCCTTTGGCCACAATAAAATACTTAAATTTTCATCTGTTTTTGATCTGAAGTCACCTCTGCTCAGCTCTCAAATGTCATAGGGAATCTGCCTTTCTTGAACACAGCCTCTGAGGCTGCGTGGCACCTTTCATGGATGTTCACGATCAATCATTTTGCACTGCAGCTACATTATCTTTCAATGAAATTACTACTTCTGGATGTGGACGAGGACTAGCTCTGTGACTAGACAGGATCTATAGCTGACCATAAATCCAAATTTTTGACACTGTACACCAGCTACAGAGCTGACCTTAACTATACATGTCTTTCCATGTCATAGAATAATAGAACAGTTTGGGCTGGAAGGGACCTTTAAAGGCCACCCAGTCCAACCCCCCTGCAATGAGCAGGAACATCTTCAACTAGATCAGGTTGCTCAGAGGTCTGTCCCACCTGATCATGAATGTTTCCAGGGATGAGGCATCTAGTAGTTAGGGTTGTGAGAAAACACAGGGTTTCACCACTTTTTGACAGACTGGCTTCAGTTCTTGGTTCTTCACATATCACATAGGAATGCACATATAACACTGACATGCTGTTCCCCCAGACCCCACAGACCCTTTTCCACTTTAAAACCATGAGCTGCCTGAAGGAGGGTCAACAATTTTTGTATTGTGCTTCGGCTGTTTACTCCGTTCTGCTTTCCCCCATAACCTCCCCTAAACTGCTGTGACTTTCTTTCAGAGAGGCAACTTAAGGCAACTTCTCTGCAGGGGAAAACCCCAGATATTTTCTGCAGATACAGAAATGGTTTAAAGTGAAATTCTGTGGGTTCAGCAGTAGAGCAAAATGGGGTCTCCATCACCACTTATTGTGACCCTGAAGCCACCTGCACCCTTCCCATTTTCACTGCACTGAAGTCCCACCTACTTCATGGCTCTATCTCGCTCATCATCACCTCAACACACATGAGACAGTCAAGGCTACAAACAGGTTACAGTTCCTGATGAACTCTGTTATTAGCTGGACAGAGACTGACCCAGGGAAATTGGGCAGGAGGACTAGAAAGGTGCACTAGGGAAACACTGAGAAACATTGAAACTTAAGAGTGAAGAGAAACACGCAGCAGTAGCTACTTATATGTCAATAGTGAGCAGCCTAAGCCAATCACAGAAAAATTTCAAAATGAAATGAGGAATAAATTCTTACAGGTGATGATTCATTTGATAGAGCAACAAGGGATGCACAGACTGAAGTGAAAGGAAGAAGAACAGCATGAACAACTCATAAAAAGATGATGGCATGTTATAAGGGGTTTGTGAAAGGAGGATTGAAGCAAACTTTAATAATGGCTACAAAAAAACAGGCTATTCAGAGAAGAGATGTTAAAGAAAAGATAGATGGTAAGAAGGATTTAAATCTAGAATGTAGGAAGTATGGCCAGGATTCAGGGAGCGCTAGCCATATTATAAGAAGATATAGCATAGGTAAATACAGAGCACAGCATGGCAAAGCCAGCAGTATGAGACTCTGGGCAAGCACTGTGAAAAACAAGCAGAAAAGATGTGTGAGCACTACAGGCCAGACAATGCAATACGGAAGAAAAGCTGGAGGGAGAATAGTTGTTGGGAAAAATAAAAAGCCTCAGTTGGTAATGCTTGTGACTTCTATTAGAAGATTGGGGGGGTGGGGAGGAAACATCAGGATGGGCTTTTATTTGTGAACAACTTTTTAAGAGGCTGTCAGAGCAAGGAAAAATTAGGATTTTTCTCTTCATTGGAGGGAATGTTCAAGCAAAACACGGGGTGTGAGAGAGCTGAGGCAGGAAATGAAGAAAACTCAGCACAAACAAAATACAACCATGAATTTAAATTACTTTCTAGGCTCTCAAGATGAGAGTACCACAAAATCACTGGAAAAAAAAGGAAGTTGGCTCCAGAATAAGACTTGTGATCTTTCAGAACAGACCATTGATTAACAGTAAATGAATACCAAGTAAGTGAATACTATATATTGCATAGAGAATCAGGAATAATTTAACTATTCAGGCTGTCAGTAAGGAGATGGGCTATGTCACCCCTTGAATTCTTTTCCAGCTATTTTCCCCTCCAGTTCTAAGCTGTACTCACTGCTATGGTATAAGATACCATGCACTGACTCAGAGCTGACTGGTAGCACTGGTTTCAGTAAGTTCAAGACACAGAAAAAATGTACATTCAAGTGCCCCAGGCAATGGGAACATGTCCAGTCCCTGGGATGTTTGTATATTCTGCCTTTATTGCTAGTCCATTGTTTCTCCTTTATAGCAATTTAAAGCATTTTAGGAATGCTGCCCACTTCCTAGAGACAGTCCCTAGTAGAAACAATTGCTAGTTTTACTGTTCACATAGGTATGCAAAGTCAGCAATGGAGAGAGTGCTCTGAAAAAACACATCCAGAAAAGAAGAGCCAAGATAGGTGTGTGAAGGCATGTGAGCTCAGATTCTAACACACTAATTAGTGCTGTTTGACAACTAGGGTGCAACTGATCAATTTGGATTGTCACAAGGTGTGCCAGTCCCTCAGATACAAAATGACACACCTGTGTGGCTCGGGCCACATTCAAAACCTCTCAATAAGCGAGAAAGCCTGGAAACAGAAAAATCTGAAGGTTTACCCAGTCCACTTGCCTGGAGCTGAGGCTGAGTCATCCCCTTCATGGAATGAGAAGGTGGGAGGTCCCTGCAGCTGGAAGAAAGATGTATGTGGCGAGGCAGAACTTTGGAAAAACACTTGAGGACCATTTGGTATCCCAAGAACATTTTCTCCCTGGGGGTTTCAGAAGCAGGATCATAACACAGTGCTTTTCAGCAGCAGGTCTTGGGGCATCTCGCTGAGCAGGTATCAGTATCGACATTTCAGAGAAGAGCAAAAGAGGGGAAAAAACATCCTGATGAAGGTAGATTCCACTGCAGTCTCTTGCATGCCAGCAGTCTATCCAGTAAGCTGCCCTTCCTGTAGTATTATCACAGCAAATGAAAAACAGCTACTGATTTATTGTGGCGCAGGCACTGAGGGACTGAGCTACTGAAGACATCACAGCTTGCTGCAGCCTTGGGTCTGGAGGAATGGCAAAAGACGGTCAAATCCAGTGTCTCAGTCACCCCCCGGGTGCATTGCCCTACTCTCTGTGCTCACTTCCAGATTCTGGGACAAATACTGCCCTGAGAATTGCTCTTTCTACACTGATCCCTCAGGTGACCAGTAGCTCCTTCAGTGATATGTCCCACACCCTTTCCCACCCAACTCCTGAGTAAAATACTGTTTTTACAAGCTTCAGGGAGAGGCAGTTGGTAACGAGAAAGCAGAGATCCTATAACTACTCTATTCCTCACAAACAGCTCAAAGGGATGCCTGGAACTGGAGGGGGTCTATTGGGCAGTGAAGGAGGGGGCACAGCTACAGGATAGGACAGCAAAACCCAGGACTTCAGCTCTGACTATGCTACTTGTAAAGCCCCTTGAGCGTTTATTTCAAGTTTCCTAACCTTAACTCTACTGGCCATAAAACAAGAGTCAAGCAGCACTAATCTTCTGTACATCTGGGGAGAGTGGTTTCATTCAGTAATCCAGCTACAGAACTAGAAGAATCTCAGGGAAGGCATTAATTCCAGTTTTTCCAATTTTTTTTCCACACACCCACAGTAAATAGCCTGTTTATTGTTCTTTGCAAGTTTCCCTGTATCAGGAGACATAACGCACTGCACAATTTCAGATCTTTGCCATCACTGAGAGGGTATTCTCACCATAACCCAGCACACAGCCGATTTTTTTACTACAGTTTGTGTCAGATTGCACTTGTGTAATCGGTATTTCATCAGTGCAAGCTGCCAGGGACAGAGAACATGTAAATCCCCAAAATACCTCTGTTCTGATAAAAAACCCTCCAGATCTAATCTGAGCTTTCTGACAGTGGCTCCTCCCAGATGCAAGCACTGACAGATACAACATGACCTTCTGCATTCTAGGGACTGTCATTTCCACTGAGATATTAATCAGATCCTCCCCAACCAGCTTTCTCCACCAAGGGCCAGGCAGATTAGGGGCTCATCCAAGATTCATTAACTCTGGTTCCCTGCATTTTCATAACGAGCTTTCATTCTTTTCAGCCTCCCCCCGCAGCGAAGATGGGGATCAATTTGCAAACACAGTGAGTGGGAGCAGCTCTCACCAGTTCCAGGGGGAAGCTCAGTCATGTGGGTTTTCCCTGCATCAGGTCCCAGAGGGACTGGCATGAAACTAGAGATTTTTTTTGCCTTTTCTTTAATGTTAATCTAAACATACAGCTTTTGGGTCCCCAGGGACCCTAACACTTTGTAGCGCAATTTCTTTTGTCCTGACCATCCTTTGCCCAGGGCCGTCTGTTCTCCACTGGCGCTCGCGACAAATCCCCTCAGAGTTTGGCAAGGAGAAAGGTTATGCTCATAGAAAAAATAATTCATCTGTGACTCTTCATCCTTATATTAACTCCCCAATAAAGGTCCAGTTTCCCTAGAAGCTGAGTGGCATTTGATCCATCTGACATCAGTGGGACCAGGAGTGCTCAGCCTTCCCCCAGTGCCACTCTGGAACACATGTTGTCTTCCTTCTGGTCAACATGCCTTTCTCCCAGGACTCCAGTCACAGTAGCTTAACTGGAGCACATCTTTTGGCTATGACTGAATGCTTCAACCCTCCTCTTCCATCCCCAGCCTGTCTCCTTCTTTCTAGGATCTTGCATGGGGTTGTGCCCGTCCTATAACAGCTGAGTCCTGCATCACACACCTGCAAACACTCCACGTGCTTCTCTTGTGCAAACTGCAACCACGAACACAGAAATGGTTTTCCCATGGGCACAAAAAACCACCTCTGATGTTTTCCAGCTTGTGGCCACCCAGAAGCTATAGAGCATTGCTGAACTTGCTGGGCAGCAGGATGGCACATGCCTGAGCAGCAGGCAATGGTGTACATTAATACATCCACTGCAGTCTCATCTGTGGTGCGTGACAAGGGGAGATGATGTCTGCACCCCAGCTGAGGAGCAGCAGTACTGAGGATATGCTGGTACAGGCTTTTCACCACTCTTTCCACCTCCTGTGCCCACAGCTGTCTTTGCTGTCTGGCATTCAGTCTTTACACATCTCCAAGTGAATAGAGGAGAGCACACTGGTACTCACTGTCAGAGAAATCTATTAGTGCCAACGTTATTAGCTTTCATAAACTCATGCCAAAAAAATGCAATCACCTTTTCCATGACCTTCAGCTATGCCCAGGCTCCAGGAGAAGTCCTTTAATATGCAGATTAGTAATATATACCACATGAGAGGTATATATTCAATTGAGTTCAAAGAACCTTTGAGTGCTCAGCAACTTGCAAGAAATTTTTTTATAGAAATAATCACTTTCAGAAGCAAAGTGTACATGGCACTTTTTCTCCATCTCCCATTCAGTTTTACCTCTAACAATGAATCACTGGAGACTCAACATGGAATGCCTTAGCATTGTATTCTTCTAGAAACATTTCTTTCCTGTATAAACTCAGATTAATATTAATTCTCTCTGAGATAAAAGCAGCTAGAAATAATTTGAGGGAATAAAACCAGTTTCCAGCATTCCTGACACTTCCCATTGTTAACAAACAGATGATCTTATAATGGTAAAGTCAGAGGAATAATTCCTCTCTTATACAAGATCTGATTGACTAGACATGACAGATGGTGTTTTTATTACTTTCCATTCTAAAAGAGGCCTCATCTAATACAGTCAAGGCCGTGTTTTGAGTCTTAACCTCTCAGATAAGCAAACTCTGTTTCATCAGGTTAATGGATCCTTACTTGATTCAGGAAGGCAATTTTCCTTAAAGTTATTCTAATCAAGTGCTCAGAGCCCAAATTGTCCTAGCTGATTGACTGCCAGCAATGGGTAAATCTCTCTACTAAGGACTATATTTATTTTCAAAGAGGGAAAGCAAGTTATTATTATTATTACAGAAGCAATTCTACCCTGTATTCAGTGGCTTCTCATATACTGGCTTTAACTGCAGTCACAGAATTAAAGATAAAAGTAAAGTTAATGCAGCCTTTCTCTCAGTAGTTTTGTTAAATAATAGACAGGGGGGGAAAATTAGAGATGGCCTGCTGTCTATTGATATCCCTTCAGTTCACTGCCCCTACAGTAATGATATCTGACCCTAATCAGCACAGACCCTTTCAAACAGGCTCACTCCAACCTGTCTTTCTGCATCAGCTCCCAAATTGAGGGCTGTCAGCCCAAGCAACTTTGTCACCAGGCTGAGAAGTGACAGAGGACTATCCATCTTCTAAAAGAAAAGCTCTGAAGGAAAACCAGTGCCTGAAGGATGCTCCCTGTAAGTTCCACCTCTTGTATGGCATCTGGCCCCACAAGAACGGTTTGGTGCTACATCTGTGTGGGAGCACAGTGACAGCCCATATGGGATCACAGTGCTCTGCTGCCTTGGCTCCTTGCTGGCTCAAGTCACTCCAGGCAGAAACCTTGCCAGCTGTGGAGCCATCCAGGCTGCTTAGAGGAGCAGATGGGAGGCCTGACCTCTCTTTTTCTCTTCCACCTACTACAAGTCTGGTCCAGCAGCTGAGCCCGTGTGAGGACAAGGCTAAAGAGCAACCATCCCAATGTTGTGCAGAAAACCAGCCACAGAAACAAGAACTGGGCACAGAACTCCTGAAGGATCGTTCAGTCAGTGCTTTTACTTCTCAATGCACATACTAGCTTTTCACACAGCCTCACAAGCAGAGTTGGATGCCCCATCAGATATTCAATACTAGATTTCCCCCTCCAGAAAATCTGGCCCTGAGGACCATCAGCTGGAGTTTGCAGAGCAGGCAAAGTGAGCTACTTAACATAAAGAAGTTTCCTTTACCATTTCCAGAGCTTTTTCCCTAATCGCTCTGATGAAGTTATTGATGCCACAAATGAAACAATTATTCTCAATGATTTTTATTTACCAGCCACCAGATTTTAGGATTTCATCAGGCAGAGTATTACATTGTAATATCAAGGGAGGCATCTTTAAAACTGAATATTCTGCAGGAATGATAAAGATATGGATACCAGGTGAAAATGGTGTGTTTGAATCAGAGGCTCCCAAACCAAATTAGGAAGTGTGGCTGAGCTCAGGCTCAAGATTAGAAGTTCCCAAGCTTTCTCACATGTCTCTATTTCAGGTCCTGTCATGTAGCCTGTCACATTTAAAGCACACAGCACAATTTGGAAGAGGCAGCCTTTTAAAATAGTGCTGTCCTTAAATATCATTGTGGGGTTGATTGCAGACACCTTTGGGCTCAGAGCAAACACCTCTGGCAACTGTTTAGACAGGGGATAAATAGAGAGGCATAACTTAAAAAACATTTTACTTGTGGAGACAGCCTTGGGGGGCAGCACTGAAACTGTTAATTACTGCTGAGAAATATGGGATCAGAGCAGCAGGAGGAAAAGGTGGGCTTGACTCTTACTAGGTCCCATCTGTTACACCAGTTTTATAAATAAGCAGTAGAGAAGTTGTCCCTGATGCAAACCTCCATAAATCAGGACCATAAGCAAATTCCACTTCCATCCAGTTTCCAGTGCCTGGGAATAGCTGACTCCAGCTGCTTTGGAACTGCCAAGTAGCTTCACAGCTATTGGATAAGCTGCCCCGGTAGGTTTCTCATTGCCTTTATTGACTCTTGGGTCAGACGCCAGGCACAAAATTGTCTGTGATCAACGAACCCATCATTTCCTAGTTCTGCCCAAGGATTTATTCACAGTTAATCCAAACCAACTTCATTCATGAAACTGGCTAGAAATCTCATCAAAACAGGCTTTCCAGAGAGATTTCTGACATTTTTGCTTCCTGCACCTGCTGAAAACAGAGCAAAAAGAGACACCAGCTTCCTCTGAGTTATTTTGTCAGATCTGAAGATGGGTGATTAATTCACAAAAACATAATAGTAGCTTGCTCATTTTCTGCCTTTTACTTTTTTCCCCTCTATGAACAGAGGTGCTTTTTCCTTAGGTTTATATGTTTTTCAGAACAATTCGTCAAGAATTTTCTGCAAACAATTTCAGTTACTTAACAGCATTAGTGATCTGCAATATATGCGAGCACAACGGGACACAGGTTACATCTTACACTTCTCAGTTTTTCCCCTGGATAAGCACACACTTTTGAAATAGGTTCCTGTAGTAGTACAGATTTGCACAACTCCCATTCTGAAGCTCTCTCACGGATATTTTGGACAATTGCCTCAAAACAGCCCACTCCCATGAACATTCCACACACAACGTCTGCCTGCTCAAGCACTCCCAGCTAGGAACGCGGAAACAACAGGAACACAATCAAAGCACATTACTTACGGAAATCTCTGCAGTAAGTCTCAAACAAAAGTGTCGGTGGAGTGTCCCCTGATGGAGGGATTTCCATTAAGAAAGGAGTGAAATGGTCCAATACAAAAGAAGAGCACTACGAACTGTTTAAACTTCAAGATGTGTCCGAGATAAATGTGGGGTATGAATATAAGGTTATTTCTTCTTGTACCCAGAGCAGCATTTGTATTCCATGGTAAAATACAGGGAACAACTGGCAAAATAAGCACTTGGCCTCACAGTAACATTGTTCTCTTTGTTGTCCCTGAAGACTTTCAGTTAATCTTCATCTGTGGGTTTGGCCAGAGAAATGTATTGGTGAAACTCCCCTCTCTGATTTCTCTGTGAAAACTTAAAGCTTCTTGAGGATTTATTAACTCTTTACTTCACCATTTCATGTATTTCAGAGTAGTCTTCTGTATTTTCTGTACCACTTAGTGGCTTTGTAAGTGTGGAGTTACTGGCGAGGTCTCTTCCCAACTTGCACTCATTCCAGAGCAGGGCTCCTAAGAAACAGCTGATCCTACAGGGAGAATAGAGAGCCAAAACAAGTACATTGTCGGAGCTGGCTTGGCCAGAGCTGGTCTCTCTGAGCCCTAGAGCTTCCTTCTTTTTTCACATTCCCTGTTGAGGAAAGCAACTCAAAGGATTTGGCTGTATCAAGCCAACTTAACAAAAGTGATCAGCAATCAGAATTGATGCCATATGTTTTCCAGAATTCATATTCAGCTTAATGCCTAAAATTAACTTTGGTGAATGGCAAGCAGGGGAAAAACTCGCTGTGCTGACTATTCAGCTTCTCCAAAAAGCCAGTCCTCCCATGAGTGCTGAACACCTCTCACACACCCCCACTTTCTACACATACGAGAATCACTTTGCCATTCAATTGCAGCTTGCAGTGAAGTCAGAGCAAGTCAGGCAGGTAGAGCTGTGTTCCTAAGGCAAAATCACCTTAAACTCCTTAATTGTCTGAGAGAGAAAAGAAGTTTTTACTTTCTTCAGCTTTGCCTTCATAATCTACCGTAAAACTGAAATTTGTTGCTCCTGAGAGTTGCCATGCTGTACAAGGATAGAGCCTGGCACAGGTGGCTGGCTGCCCATCCACCCAAGCACTCTGTTCCCCCATCCCCACAGCACCTAAACATCTCAAAGGCACCAGCATCTTCCCCCCTGTTCAGGCACAGGGCTCCAGAGAGTGCAATTATTTCAGTCCAAACGCTCATATTGCCAAACCACCTGCAGCATGTTAGTTGTGAAATAAGGATGATTGATGAACAGCATACTGATCATTTTAGAGAAGATAAACCAGACATTCAAGATGCTTGTGGCAGAATAATTCAGAGGACATGATAAAATGCCATTGCACCCCTTGAGATTAAAAGTCTGATGCTCTGCTCACCTAGGCTCTGCATAGCCTGTGGAGCCAAACCTGCAGTAAAATGGTTTGATTGGAAGATTCTCCTCCTCGGGTGTTGGCAGGATTGCACTAGAGTGAGGACATCTGGATCCCAAACCTCAGCAGCATCTGGCTGCCCAGGGAACTCAGCTCATTCCCTGTAAACCCTTGGGATCCGGGGGCTTCCAGGCACCCCAGCATAGAGGCAAGAGCCTGAAAGCCCCAAACCAAGGTTGCCATTTCCACTGTTTCTTCTGGTAGGGAATTCCAGACTTCTGGGACCTCCTACACATTTAAATAGGCCCAAATCTGTTCATGCCATGTGAACTGCCCTTCGGACTGCAGTAACTAGCATTAAAGCCACATATACTGGGTCATGGATATGGAGCCCTCCTCAGACAGCAGAGAGAGAAAATGAGGTGTGTACAGGCAGGAATTCAGGCACTGATGGCTCTGAGGAAGGAAAAGAAGAGATATAACATGAAGGGAGCTCAATTGGCCGTAAAAATCATAGACAGTGAAATAAAAAGCTTTATAAAATACTCCTTCTGCCTCAGAGTTCATGAACAGGAAGAAATCAGTCAAGGCAAACATGCCTCAAGCAAACACCACCTGGGAAATGTTGAGGCAGTTCTGCCCAGTCCCCTCAGCACATTAATACGTCAGGTCAGTGAAAACAGGGCTGGACAATACTTTGGTTTATAAAAAGGTCAAGGCTATTTTCAACCAGCAGCCCTTGGTATGCAGAGCAGCTCCAGCTCATTACATCTGTCTGCCTCTAATGCTCCATCCCTATGGGATTTCAGAATAGCTGTTTTGACCAGAGTCAGTAAAAGCAAATAAATCTGTGTTTTCAAAAAGAGCTGCATAGGAAAGCTGCTGTGTGTAGGTCCAGAATAAACAGGACACTGTAGAACAATTGTGTCTGGTGGTTGCCATACAGAAATAAACCCTAAGAATGAACAACATAGGGCAACTAAGGAAGAAATTATCATAACTGAAACTGAACAGAGGAGACCTTGCTGAGGCACTGCAGTGGGAATGAGGACTGAGAGGGATTTAGCTACAAGCTTGAGCAGTGAACCTGAGGCCAAGGACACTGACTCTTGACTTGTTTGGAGGTAGAAATCCTAGCAGGTTCTCTCACGTCTTTCTCTTTTACCCCAGTGCTACCCACAGCCAGGGAGACAAGCAGGAACCCAGCCTGCCTCCACATCAGTGAAGAAACAGGGATTCAGTGGAGAAAATTGACATTTAGGCACAAACATCTTCCTCAAGCCCCTCACGTCACCAGGGTGGAAGATGGATCATTACTTATAAAAACAGAATGTTTTGGTTCCAAAATGATCTCCAGAAGTCAACATCTGCTAGAGCAAAAAGCCTATTTCATGAGAATTTAGCAGGGGAATAATTTAATGGAGCTCAGATAAAAGGCAGTCACCTGGAACTCGGATTTAGAAGAAATTGCCTTTTTTTTTCTGAATTACTGGTTTGGAGGTTAAATAAGGAATATTCATCTGATTTCACTTTTCTTGCACATTTTCCCTGATGAGGACACTAATCAATTCAAAACTGTCTGGGGAAATGCTCTCAGTCCATCCCCTGACCTCCCAAGGAACAAATTACTTATTAAAAACTAGCATCTGCAAATTTGGGGGAACTTCAACCCTGGAATAAAAAGGAGAAATTCCCTTTGCACTGATTAGGAGTTCCTCCTTCTCAAAAAAATCCAAAGGGTCTCTTACACTGATTGTCTTGATTAAAGATGTGTTTAGTTTTAATTGAGTAATTGCTGT
Source organism: Calyptomena viridis (assembly GCA_013390005.1). NCBI lineage: Eukaryota > Metazoa > Chordata > Aves > Passeriformes > Eurylaimidae > Calyptomena > Calyptomena viridis. Next base: position 59,953 of record WEIV01025091.1, on the reverse strand, counting down.
GGTTTGTTACCACTGGTTATGGCAGAGATTTCCTCTGCTGTATCTTGGCCAGGAACGGTTGCTTCCTTTGCACCTCAGTTCAGCCCTTCTCAGGCTGAACTGTTCAAACAATTATATGTATCATGTATTATCAAAATACCTATGAATATGTACATACCCAGAAAGTTTAATATGCTGGCACTGGAGGAGGCATTGGCCTGCCCAGAGGCAGGTCACACCCCAGGATGATGTTGTGCCATGGGATACAAGGCTGCATAAGACCACAAGGAGCCTGTAGGACCAGCTCCACAGCAAAGAAAGAGAACTGAGCTAGAAGGAAGGAAAAACTAGTGCTGGGGTTAATTCTATATCCAGTGGTGACCTCTCTCACCATTTATCATACAAGAGATACATTCCCTGACTTCGCAGCTCCCTAAAAGCTCTTTCTAATTGAATAAAGCAGATTTACATTATACCAGCTCATTTTTTTAAAGCAGGAAGTAGGGATTCACTTAAATCACTGAAAAATGTGGGCTTGCAAAGGAAAGGAATTGAGGTTATCTTTATATAAGAAATCAGAGAGAGAATGAAGTTTCACCATTATTCAAATATGCCATTTCAAAGATTTTAGTTGTTGTAGATAAAAAATCTGCAAACACATCATAAAAGCTTACAACTGAAATAAAACACGTCCAAAACATTTTGACTGACTCTAGCCATGTTTTTCATGTTTTCACTCTTCAAAATACAGGCAGCTTGTTCTGCCTCAGGATAGGAAGATTTTCTGAATCGCAGACATTCTGGTGAGGGAGAAATGTGCATCTCTAAGTCTCTAAGGCCATTACATTCCTAGATCTTCTAGAGACAGAGACATAAAAGTTTCTAGAGTGCATTGACAGTGCACTCTCCTTCCCCTTCTCCACACTGCCAATGATCCACTGGCCCAGACAAAGCGCATGCAATGAGGCAGGTTATTGCCAGCGAGTGGCAATACAAGTTAACACTGCCTTGGTTGCCTCCTCAGTGGACATGGTTCATTTACCAGGCAGCCAAGGCCAAGCTCCAGGGTTGTGTTTGTTGTTAGGGAAGAGCAGAGTCAAAAGGATATCTACTTGCCACCTGCATAGGCCAGATCTGCCCCACCTGTCCACCCCACCCAGCCCTTCCTGGCTGGGGCAGACTCTCAGATACCTGTTATGTGCTGCACACCAGANAAACATAGCTTAGACAGCACAGAAAGCAGCTCCTCTTCTCCACCACAGTCTGGATGGGTGGCCTGGAGAGAGACAAGTCTGTGTTACTTAACACCTTGCAGTAGGACAAGTCACAAAGGGCTTTCTTAGGCAAGAGTCATTGAAGGCAATAGGTTCACTCTCTGCTTAGAGGCTAAGGAAAGAGCTTTGGGACCACCGGCTTGGACTGGTCAGTGAAAGCAGGCTGTGGTACCTTTTGCTCTACTGTATTTGTGGCCCTTGCCCCATCCTGGCAGGCAAGAAGAATGAAAGTAATCTGACATGTGATGAACCAAGGGGAGCCAGAAATGGGAAGGCAAAGAAAGCCAAAACCAAGACAAAGGATGGGCTGACATAGAGCACCAGAGCCAAGTACCAGCCCCATAGGCTATGATATGAAAGGTCACTCCTAACACTGGGTTGTTCCTGAAATAAATACTCTTTGGCTTCAGGGCATGCAACAGAAGCTCAAGTCAATGAACCTTTTGCTTCAGGCATGCAGATGGAGACGGCCTGCAAGACCCCAGGTCTCAGAGCTACAAGCTCACCAAAGGAGCTTTACTTTAAAAATATACAGGGCTCCAACAATATCCACCCTCCGGATTATTAGAAGAGCCTTCAGTTCTTTTAACACCTTAACAGAGAGTGCAAAGGAGAAAAGTTGCACACATCTTTACTGGAAAACCTCAGGAAATAAGAGATCTTGGCAAAAGTTTAAAGGGTGACAAGCAACCAAAACAACAGCTGTGGAAGTCTCCGTGCTCATTCTAGCCCTGATGGGTAAGGTAACCAACCCTACATTTCCCCACTGGTAACAAAATACAATTACACTGCCTTTCAGCCGCAATCCAGCAGCCCACCTAAAATGAGCTGCTGATTCCATTTCAGTTCACAAGGGAAAGCAAGCAGACATCAAATGCATGCCCAGCTGTCACTGATTGCAGAAAATATGAGGTAGGAGACCCTGGAGACACAGCTCTCCAGGACAAAGCAAACTAGGCTGCTATACCCACACTACCGTTTAACTAAGCAACTCAGGAAGTTGCAGCCCCTCCCCAGGGAAAAGGGTAATTCTGCAAATTTGATCAGGCCTCAGAAACCAGATCATTGCTTAGCCCATTCCTGTTGGCTACAAAGGAGGCTATTTCTACCATAGGATCTGAACTTGCATTGTTAAGAACTGATTTATGAGGAATCTTTCAGACTGGCAAACATACAAGTCTTAACATTTAAAATGTCTGGGAGGCCATCACATAGCCATTGCTTGAAACACTCTCATGGCCCTTCAGGCAGGAGCAGTCAACCTGAGCTGACTTATTGTCAGCTTACTGGTCATAAAGAAAAGAAAGGGCCAGAGATAAAAAGGCCAGCAATAATGTAATGCATGTCACCACCTTCAGTTATACTGCACTGAATCTGGCACCACCATTTCTCTCCTTTTTACTTGAAAATTGGAATGATAGCACTTTGCAACCAAATTTCACGAGAGTTTACACAAGAGCAGTCAGATGGGAGGGTGGTTTGAAAGGTCACAGAAGGGAAAACACAGGGCAGTGACTCCTATTTGAGATGGGTCATCCTGAGGATCTCAGTAACTTTTTCCACTGCGCAGCCATGCACACAGAACAACTGCCCCTAGTCAGGCAGGAGCAACACATTATGTACAGCATTCAAACTGATTTAAGAGTGGTATGGTGCTGGAAGAAGACAGCAAGAGACTATTCAGACATTAAGGGAGCAAAAAGGATCATAATTAACATGTCTGTCTAGTTATTCAATTGAACAGATTCTGTCAGAACCAAAAGAAATTCCATTCCTAATGTAAGGAAAGTGGTGATCCTCAGATCAACCACAAACATAAATCTATCTAGAGTTTCCAGAGAGAAGCATGATGAGCATTCTGTGACTGATCCAGGCTCTTTGGGCTGGACGTAAAAAAGAGGAAAAACAAAGGTCCCCCTTGGAAGCCATGCAAGTGTGAACAGCCACCATGTTGTTTGTCTGAGCCAGTGCAGCTTGGAAATAGAGTCATGTGGAGCAACAAGAATTTCCACGCCATGAGTATTCATGAAATTTTAGCCCAGAAACATCTCAGTGATTTCTTTCAACTTTTTAAAGCAACACCGTCAAGAGAATGGAAAAATGAAACCGGCTGCCCTACATTTTTGGTACCTCTTGAAAGCATCAAACCAGAGCTTTCTGGAGTTGCTCTTCTCTCTGCATAATGTATGTCATAAAGGTACAAAGCCATTTCCCTTGTTTCCCTCATTTCTCCTACACCTGGTCACAGCTGAAGGCAGACCAGGACTGAAGGATGAAGACAAGACACAGCTGAGGGAGCCTGGATCTGACACAGAAGCAAGTCCTCAACCTCATGCGAGACGATTCCTCTTTCCCACACCATTCACCCACTGGGTGTGCCTCATACTGCAGTAATTTTTCCCCACCATTCTCCCTCCCAAATTCCCTGACACATTCATATAGAAAACATCCCGCCACACTTTGAACACCCCCCAGTCAAGATTTTCTTTTTCAGCTCCCTGCCAGACCCAGCAGAGCAGGGTTGCCCATTTGCAGAACTTGGCACTCTAATCCATTGACCTTTTACACATTGTACAAGATTGTCTATTTCTTATCACCATAACCCATTTTAAGTAATCTTCTAGATATTCAGTTCATTTTTCTGCTTGCCTAAGGAAATATAAAAATTTACACCTATTGTAAAAGCACGAATAAAAGCTGATTGCAGGAAGTAAAGACAATAACGTGCCCATAATACTAACTAGCTTACTTGCACTGCATTTCTCTTTAAAGGAAGATTTGTCTGATTATCAACGGGGTGTTGATTTAGATTGCTGCTAAAATTACCACCGTAAAAGTAAACTCACTTCTATTGCATTAGTACAGAAAACAGTTATGTACTGTTTAAACTTTTATGTCTGTTGCTGAGGATGATCAATCTCTTAATTATCAAGCCAAAAGCATTCTCTGGCAGGAGATAACATATTTAGTGGTAACAGAATCAGGCAGAGAATTTATGGCATTCTGAGATCAGGCTTTTTGAGAAAGCAAAGTGAGGGCAATGCTCTAGGACTTAAAAGATTCATATTAACTTTCCAGTTCTGAACAGACTTATGGTGTGACTGTGGCTATCTTTTGGTTTTGGGGAATGTTTTTTGCATTGATATTGTGCAATTTTTCCAAATACAACAGTGAGAGGAAGATCTTCAATTCCTACTAAGTCACAATAAGTGGTAGGTATATGCATTTTGGTTACTCTTTACACTGTTCTTTGGTGACCTGATACTCAGGATGCAGAACACAAGTTTTCTTTGGCAGTAATGTCACTTTCCTCACACTCATGCATGTCTAATCTCAATTCTGTAATAGGTAATCACTAACAGCAAAGAAATAGTTTAGAAAAGGTAGGTGTACAGGAGGAAGTTTGTCTGCATTCTGCATGGGTTTTGCTGTATACACACCATCCCAAGAAATAAAACAAGAGGAAAACATTTTATATGAACAAGCAGATAGTTGCTTGGATCTCCTAGTGTCCAGGTGCCACCAGTTTCTGCTCAGTGGAGAACATTAACACTGGAAACGTCTTTGGCTTCAGCACACTCAGTATTGATTCACTCCTCACTCAGTGTTCAAACTACTCAACAAGAAGAGGAAGACGTGCTCCGGACATTGTGAATCCTGAGACTTTGGGACTGTTTTCCTCTCATTCAGCTGAGAGTGGCTGCACTATGGGCTTTTCAGCCCCACATTAGCTGAAGACCATTTCATGAGTGAGAAAGTCACTTGCAAGCACTGGTGGGGAGAGCTCTGGAGAACACTCAGGATCCAGTTCTTTTCAGTACAGCTTCAGTCTGAGATTTGCATAGACTTGCTTTCTAGTGGGTGATGTTGCCATGTGGGAGCATTGGTTTGCCTGACTGATAACCCTGATGATGCAGGCTGTGTGGGAAGACCAAGTGCTTGGAATGGGCATCATAGGGACTGTCCTTCAGACTGCAGTTATGGACCAATTAAATCACCTCTGAAGGAAACCCATTGGCTAAAACTCCTAAAAAAGTGAGATCATGCAGATTTACTGACTGACCAAAGAAATTTCTAAAAGACAGCTCCCTCACCAAAGTAACAGAACCACCAGCAGACAGACTGTATGAAAGAGAGAAAATCCTGTAATTCAGCCTGTTACAGTGCATGAGAGGTGGCACACAAGGAAAATCTGGTCGTTAAGGTACCAAAGCAGGAGCTTGGTTTCAGTTCTCAGCTGTGTCTCATCTTTCTGTCACGATCTTGGTCAAATGACTTGACCTCCCATAACTTCAGTGCCTCAGTTTTGGAATAGTGAAGATTCTGCTGCCTTAATTACTTGCCTCTTAAACAACTTAAGTGAGAATCTCTTTGTGAGAGTTTTTACAGTACTTAACACATACTCTCCCTGGTTGTTTTGAAGGGGGAAGCTCCATCCTTTATGTACCATTGTAAACACCACTAAATAATAGTCACTGGACATTTTTCACTGCATCTGTATAGTTCAAGAGGGGTGTTCTCATTCCCAGGCCACAGAAATGAGCAGAACAGACTGAATTCCTCATGCCTACATCAAAGGGCTTCAGATGGGACATTGGATGTCAAGGGGTTAAAGGTTTTCAGCAATCCTTCGAAGGCCCTGGCATTGCCTGTGGAGTCTTCAGCCCAGACAAAAGAGCAAAGACCCTCCAGGTCTTCTGGGACTTAGAGGAAAAGGAATCTTCCTTTGAGCCGAGGAAATCTTTAGAGAAGGGACTTCAGACCTATAGTGATAAAGGAAATAAAAAGCATCTACACTGACAGCTCCAGTTAGGAGCAAACAGGCACAAAGGACTTTGAAAAATAACCAGCTTTTCATCTTCAATAGCAAACTGAACATCTCTGCACCAGCTGCTCTGTAAACAGTATAGCAAGGGAAAGAAAATCATTGGCATCAAATGCATTAAACATGGCAGTGTCTTCAAGTGACATATTTTATAAACTTCCTCCTTAAAAGTTATGCCATTTCTTAAATCTACAGGATTAGCTGCTGTGTAGCAGCAGAGTCATTCTTCCAGGCAGCTGGGCAGCTTCATTACCCTTGTTTCTTGTTGAGTTTTCCATGATGCAGGTAGACAGTTCAGGTAAGATGGAATGTCAGGTGACTTGGGTTCATCTTCTATCTTAGCTTTATGTTTTCTGAGGGACCTTCAGCAAAAGATTCATCTGTGGGACAAGTTTTCATCTGGAAAAGGAAAGGAATTATTCTTTTATTTTAAAGCCGTCAGCTCTTTATAACACTTGTTTGCAAGTTTTATTGACTGTGAATCCATAAGAACTTTTTCAGGAGACAAGTAGACACTGCTTGGGAAATTAAAATCTGATAACAGAGTGACTTTTCTTAGTTCTAGACTGCACAGGAATAGCCCAGGAGCACACAAAAGCTTGCTTACAGGCTTAACTTATTCTAAAGTATAAGCTCCTAAACATCAAATAAGGGAAACTTCAGCCTAGATTTTGTATTGTTTAATTCAGTCATCTCACATGAAATATAAACAACTATATGCAAGGGGTTAAAAGAGAGCACTTAAAATCACCATACGATATTTTGGGTGCTGAAACAATTGAACACAGAATCTATGTAGATGTATGAGAAGAGATTGCATCCTCTGAGTGGCTTGGTTCTTGTGATGTATTAACACTGAAGTCACATTTTCTCTAATTTCCAATTTTGTTTCTATTACAAAAACTATGTTAGAAATGTAGAAGAAGGACAGTTAAAGAACATTCAGTCATCACTTCTAATGCCTGTAGTGAGGCATGAAAACACCCCCACCTCTCCACTTTCCCTTCATGCAGAAATCTATTGGGATTCTGGTCACTTAAACTTCCTAAACCTCATTTTGCTAACAGAAGAATAAGAATGCCAGACATTTCCAGAGTGCACCAAGGCCTAACAGTAACATGACATATTTAATACATATGTACTGCTTAAAAACCACTACAGGCTCCTTAAGTAGCTGCCTGGATTTGCAGGGATGCAGCTGAAGATTGTTCCTGCAGCCAGGTTCTTGAGGTTCACTCTGCTGATGGTAACTCAGAGTCATAATCAACAGTGAACAAATCTCACTGAACAGCTGACACCCACAGCCACTGAGCCCTAGAAGCCCTACTGCTCACCTGACACATGACAGTCCTGTGAAAGGTACCTAACACTGCTTAGTGGGGAGTGTTTGGGACTCACATCTGTCCCTTGGTCTTTGCCAAGGTGCCATGCAAAGATTTCCTCCACTTCTGACTAACTGGCTGTTGCTAGGCCAGATGCTTTCCCCTCCATCAAGCACGGATAGGTGGCTTCTCAGAGCTTGCTTGAGAAGAGCACAGCTGTCTCAGTGTGCTCAAATAGGCACTTTAATTTGTTCTCCCCACTTTGACCAGTGAAGTAACATATGGGCTTCTGCTCTCTTCTTTAATTTGTGCAAAGCAACCCAGGGTTTCAGGAGATGGCATTCGGTGATTGCACTTGTAAGAATCCTGAACACTTGTCCAGCTGGTATCTGCACACTCTCTAACCATTCCAGTGTGCAGGAGAGCAACACTACATCCCACATGCTCTCAGGTCTGCAACTCATGTCTTAGAGCAGGTAGCACTGGTGGCTCAACCCTACATACTGCACTGCAGAGCAATTTTGCTGGCAAAGTCCTTTAGCAGTTTAGTTGCTGTTCAGTACCTGGAAGGCAGGGGCAAGGTTTGCTCCCACTCAACATAAAAATTCTTATCTTCTTTCCACAAAGTTGACTCCCAAAGCAACTATAGCCTGTGGAAAGCCAGTGTTTTACATACCTTGCTGTGGTGGGTCCTTATGACTTGACTCAAAGAACCTCTTTTAGCCAAAGGCATGACAATTTAAAATGAAGACCACAGACTGGCTGGCACAGAGCTAAGCTTAAAAAGTCCTTGGTGCTATTTGGAGATGGTGGAATCTGCTTTCCTGTTTTAAGGTAACAGCATTAAGAGGTGTCATCCTGTAGCCAGAGATAGCCACTAGTTTAACGGCAAAGGCAACTATCCTTCTGCCTTAGTCTCAAAACAACCTCCTTTCACTATCTGGGAACAGCAGCCCCTCAGGCAGCAACAACCATAATGACACAAACATCCTCCTCCACCTCCTCTCTCCCTTTAGTATTATTATCCCAATATAAAAAAGGGAAACTGAGGCACACGGTAAGGTGGAAACTTGTCCATGCCTGTTCAGGGCATTGCAGACAGTCAGAAGGCTACATGAACTGCTGGTCTATGGGCAGTGTGTTTGCCTGCAGCTGCCTCCAGAAGCCAAGCTCTATGACTGAGAGGATGACTTTTTGGATATCTACATGAGGTCTGAAGAAGACCAGGGTGACCAGACCCTGATCTGCAGCAGGGTTGAGGACCTCTTAAGAGTCTGGCTTTCCCAGGGACAGTCAGTGGAAGCAGGTTTGATCCCCATTGCCTTGGAGGCCTCTTCCCCCAGCCAGGCAGAAGAGGGGGATGTCTTTCCTGCTCCCTCAGCCCAGCCTGCTTCTCCCTGCAGCACAACTGACCCCAATTCAAGTTGCTGACACTTATGCTCAGGGTGTTTCAGAGCTTCATTATTTGTGAAAGCCTTTTTGTGTAGCGCCATTGGCACTGGCACAGCCTGTTCCCAGCCTGTTCCAGCAGCTCCCCAATGACTGAGGTGACAGATTCAAAACAAGGCATGGGCTCTAAGCAGGTCCTCAAGTGGGTCAGTCAGAGACATCAGACATCCTGGCGGATCTTCCTTCCTATTTCAGCTTCCCCTCCCTGTACACCTCCATGCACACAGCCTTCAGTTGCTGCTCTCCAAGAGCTCAGTGAAGAGCTTCTTGGTTTAAAAACACACATATACATTTTTAAATCCACAGCAGCAGGCTGGGTATTGACAAACTGCACAGCACTGGGAGAAAAGCAGCAGAAAAGGCTGAGAGCCTTCTGGGATTGATTTGTGAGGATCAGATTAAAACAGACTAAACATCTATATCCTGACTAAGTAGTGGGCCTGCCAGGCTCAGAGCAGGGAACTGGCTGCACACATCAGGGAGATAAATGCTCTGAGGAACAATCCAGAATATCTGCAGGTACCATGAAAATACTGTATTTAAGAAAGGGAGGCTTCTCCTACAGGGTTGCTGCATAAATTGGCAGACAGGGACCAGTACCTGAAATGCTCAATGCCCTCTTCACATCCTGCCTGTAGATGCTGCCCGGCCCAAGTTAGAGAAGAGACCAAGGTATATGCTCAATCAACTTCTCAGCACAAAGATTAGGTGGTGAAATTATGGGATAGAAAATAAAACCAAAAATAACTAAAAAGGCATTGCCAGGATACACGTGTCCATTTTGGTCAGCAGCCTGCCTCCAACTGTGGCCAAAGATGCCCAGGGAAAAATGCAGCAACAGGACCAGTGGCACAATCCCAAATGTTCCTCCAGCTCTTCCAGCATCCGAGTTTGTTGCTCAGGTGCTACTGTTCAAGAGGAAATTAATGACAAAAAGAACCCCTGGTGGGAGATCAGAGCAGAGCAAAGTCTACTGAAGGCTGAAAACCTGCGAAAGCATGCCAGGTGAGTGGCAATGCTTTGGAAGAACACTGATCTCTGTATACAAGCAATGTCATCTGTTCCAAAGAAAACTGCTGTGACCTGAGTACAAGTCTTAGTGAACATCTCAGTCTCTACAACAGGGACAATGTACAATGTTTCTCTTAAAGATATTTCACATTTGAAATTATATCAAAACTATTAGGCATGCTTTTCCTGTTCCACATAATTTGGAGAATTCCCCCTTAGTAAGCATGGCTGGGAATTGTGGTACATGAGCCATTTTGCACAGTATCTGCTTTCTGCAAGGTGTCATCCAGGACAGTGGCTCCAGCAAGCAGAGTCTGCATTTTAACAGGACTGTTCTGCTCCTGCACACCAACATGTACATAATCCAGCTCCGCTGCCTTTCTGTCAAACCCTTGCTATCTGCAGGCACAGCACTGCTCCCAGACCTCAATTTACAAATCTCACCTTCTTCACTGCCAGAAGGGGAATTACTTTTTTCCAACAACAATAAACACCATTTATTGAATACTGAATACAGTTATCAATGTTGGCTAGCCTTGACTGCTCAGGAATAAAGACAAGGAGCTTTCACACATCCAAGTAGGAGGTCCAGTCCTGACTATGCTGTTGAGAGGGGACAAAGCTAAAAAGCATCCTCAGAAATATCCAGAGTCAGCTGAACTTGTTCTTGCTGTCAAAGGCTAAATTTCCCTATTTATGATGTTCAACATGAATGTCTTATTTTTCTATAGAGTGCGACATTTGAATTTCTCTACTGCAATTTTACAAGTAGCTTTCTGTGTCAATCAATGGAAAACTATTAAAAAAAACCTGCTTCAAAATCAGGCAATAATAATACAGGCCAAAGCACAAGAAAACAGCCTATATCATTGCTACAATAAAAATCAGACTTGTATTGAAAAATACCCCATGTTTTTAATTTTCTCCTGACAGTGTTAACAAATCTATGCAGTTATTCTACTGGTAAGGATCTGGAGGGCAATGCAGCTAAGCAGGCACTTACCAAATCTGCTGTCATGGGATGTGGGTGATGGGTCACAGAAGTACCCAAAAGCAGTCCACAGCTTAACATTGGAAAGCACCATAAATCAAGGAAGAAATTGCTGCCTTCATTATCCTCAAATAACTGAGGAAGAAGAGCATTTAAATAGTACTGGAAGCTGCAAAGTTTAGCCTTGAATATCAACAACAAAGCCTGTTTCATCCCTTCCCAACACAAGCAGCCCCTCTAACAGATGCTCACCCCAGTAAGCACTGAGGTGACACACTGGTGTAAAGAGACACATGGGGTCAGACGTAAACCTAGGGACAACTGGGGCCCCAGGATTGTCCCCCTCTTTTGCCACCACAAGTTTCTGCACAGAGAAACTACATCACCAATACAATGAGTGGTGAAAAGCAACACAATGAATGTCACCCCAGACAAAACACAGGAATGAGGGATGGTTTTTTCCTGATCCCAGGTGCGTCCTTAGTGACCTTCAAAATCAAACCAGAGCAGGGTAAAGGAACTGAACCCCATGACTAGTGCAGGATGGACAAATGGATTCCTGTTGCCAATGTTGATACCACATCTCATATAGTTGATGCAATGTTGTGAGAAACCTCTTGTTTTCCTTTCCTCATCTTCCCTTGTTTTCCTTTGCTCTCCTCTGCCTATGGCTATTACAGAGGATTTAACTACTTCTCAATTTAATTGCTTTCAACCCATTTCTTTTCCCACTCTAATATCCCGAGCTGTACAATCAGAAGTGAGAAAGGGAAGACCACAAGGAACATGGTCAGTCATGGCCACATTATTGCTGTCACTCTCCATAGGATGACTTTTCAGTGCATTAGAGGCATTTCTGAATTAAAGCAGGTATGGTGTCAGCATCTTGCACCAGTCACCTCTGCCAAGGGATGGTGAGAAATCAGCCATATCACACCCACTCCACAGATGTGCAGAGGATACTGAACATGAACAGCCCTCAGAGGGGCAGTGGGCACTGTTTCACGTCTGACAGCAGAGTACTGATCAGCAGGAGATGTAATGGATTAGTGTTAACAGTAAAACCCTCCAGGAAGAATGCCCAGTCATGCAGTGATACCAAACAGGCATCACAAGGATAATTCCATCTAGTGGGCCCTTATAGAAGTACCTACTAAAGTTTTGCTCTGGCAATCAGGCCCTCAGGAGACTGATTTCTGTCCTCTCAAAGATTTAATACAAAGCCGCACAGTTTTATAAGGAAAGGACTCAGACCTCATTGGAGGAGCAGGTCTGAATCTGCAGTGGGATTTGAGGCGCCAGTAGCTGTAAAGCAGACTTTTCTTAACACCATGCATCCTGCATTTGAAGCACTGCAGACATCAGAAGGAAAGTGGACTGCTATGATCTCAAGTGGGGGGGTCATTAAAACATTAAAACAAATGAAGAAGTATTTCTGACTGTTTTCCCAGACATAAATAAATCAATATAGTCTCTGCCCAAGAAAAGCAGGACAATGCTACCTTGTCAGGACTGCAGGAATGGATTTAGCTGCTTCGCCTCTGCAACCAAACAGCATGTCTGAGATGATCCAGCCTCATCCGGACATGAGCAGAATGAGAGCTGCACTGTCCCACAACACCAGTTCAATAAGGCTCTTCCCAGGTGAAAAACTGGCTTAATTTCAGGGGTCAACACATGAGCCCAGGGTAGCAAACACTGCACAGGGCAGCTTTCACTAACAGTCTCCTGTGGCAGAGGAAACTTATTTCCTTTACCTGAACAAAGAAGATAAACCCCAACTAAGATTTTATAGTCCTTAATGCATGTGATGGGCTGGACTGAGAAGTAGGGAACAGCCAGCCATGAGTGTTTGACTCTGGATCTTTTCCTAGCAATGCCAGACACCAGCTGCTATACCTCAAAGCTCTGTTTTGTTTCATGGAGCAATGGGATTGGGTAAGCAGTGAGGACCAGGTATAGGAAGACTCTGCTGAGCCTCAACAGTTGTTTCTACACACAGACCCATCACAAACTTTTGGATCTCAAATCACCCTTGTCAGTCACACCAAACCTCCAGGGAGAGGCAGCAGCCAGGCTGTGAATTACTGTCCAGCTTTCCCTGTCCTCATTGGTGCCTGCATGCCTGCAGGAACAAGGGATGGACACACTTAACCTCCCTAAAACTAGGCAGCAAAATTGTGATCCTTCCAATGCAGATGAGTCACTTCCAACTGGGTTATTAAGTTATTACATTGTATTATTATATTAACGTCATTGCCATTTTCAGAAGATAAACCTAATTTTAATCTGCTCTTAATTGAAAGCTTATCAAGAGACTGGCTCCATCCCTACACAGTCAGACAGATTTTTTTTCTTCTCCTTCCCTTCCCTCTCTCCATAAACTGCACTCTACGCTGATGAAAAGAAACATCTCTATTCATTAGAGGAAAATCATCTTGGAGTCGATCAAGTCCGTTAACCTACAGCCTGGGCTGTTATCACAGAGCAGACCTTTCCTAAACTAAAAAGCTGTTGAGGGGTGTGGTTTGGCAGCCTGTTGCAGGGGTTTTGCTAGTGGCTCTTTTTTATGTTGGGGTACTTGACAGTTTCCATTAGAGGACGTGAGCATATTAAAGATATTTGAGCAGCTCTGGAAGAAAGTTAAGTATATAATGCAAGTTGACTGTGCAGATTTTAATTACAGATTCCCCCAAAAATCCATAGAAACTCTGATTAAACTCCTAATTACTTTTAAAGAAGTGATAAGCAGTCAATAAGATGAACAGCAGTCTCTCTCCTTCTTTCTTCTTCTTTCTTCTTCTTGCAAGCAAGCTCTGCATTGATACTGTAGATGTATTATCACAGGCAAGTTAACAGAAGAGCAAGGGGGAAGCATTTCTCTAAAGAGTCCTTCTAAAGAACTTTTTGTGACATCTTCAATACCAAGGCTGGCCCTGAAATCAATCAGGTCACAGTGATTTACGCCACCAAAGGATATGCCCGTTGCCTCCAGTTGTGATTTCATTTTGCAGGATTACATGGGCTTTTCCAGCAGAGCTCTACCTCCACACACAACTAGTGCTGGCTTCAGGGAGCTGTGGAAGGGTTTCACACCTTGTCTAGTCCTTGTCTAGGAGGTGATGCTCACAGAGAGGTAGGTCTTGTTCCAGGGGGCTTGAGACAGCCCTCCTGGTTGTGTTATGCTAACAGCCTTCCCAAACATGTCACATAATCACATGGAGCTACCTTATTTATCCTGTCTCTGTCAGACAATTAAGCTGGCAGCGTGTATATCCTGAAAGCCATGGTCCAAGGTCATGATTTAGCCACAAATAATACCTCCACAGCTGAAGACGTGAGTGCCTCTGTGCTAAGCAGAGCACCAGCCCCTGGCATAGAAAATGACTCTTACTCCAAGGAAATCTCTTACCAGGTGGGGAGAAACTTCTTAGTCCCAGACCTGTGGGCCATGTTTCAGCCTCTCCACCCAGGTCCAGCCCTGCAATGTGGATGCACTAATACCCACACTTACGCTAAAAAACAAAAACAGTTTCCCAGTGAGACATTTTAGTGCCTCCTCAGAACTTGTTCAAACATGCTGGATTTGCAAAGAAATTTCTTTTTTCTGAGTTTAGCTGAGATCCACAGCTAAACCCATGTTCCTCACCCCCATGAGCATCACCCCTCTTCTATGACAGTCTCTGGCTCTCACGTAGCCAGAGCTTTGCTACAGCTGCGCCAGAGCAGGACAAGCCCTGCTTTCTCTCTCCAGGCACAATTGTGCTAAGAACAGTAAAAATAAATACTTCCGCTAAAGTAATTCAAAGTCTGAAGGTGGGACTCACTCTGAGCTGGTGCACAGCAGCAAGACATGCTGTGCAAGCAGTGACTGTTCCCAAGGCGCAGCCATGCTTCATCTTCCTGTCTTCTCTCCAAGCCATTATTGTTTGTTTTGCTGTCTCCAATGCCCGTAACTTTAACTCTGCAAATAGCTTTCATTTTCTCATCTCAGGAAGGAGAATGGGGGCGCTTCTGGGGTGGGCATCTGTGCCTGTGTTTGAAGGTTGTCATTCTCCTTCTGTAAGTATCACCATACTTTGTCCCTCACATGATTTTTTTACATTTTCCCCCAGAGAAGACTCGCAGTTACCAAAACCACCCCCCATACCACTGCCAGCCATTTTCTAGCTAACACACAGGTCTGTGAAGCAACCCCTCAGCTCCTGAGGGGCACTAAGCACCCATCTCCCCATCCCTGCCCATAGTGCCAATACCTATATTCCACAGTGCCAATTTTATATTCCATGATGTGGCCAGAACTGTCCTCACTGTATCTGACTGCCCAGGCCCCAAAGCTTTATCTTTCACAGACCTTTCAGACTAGTCCCCAGATATGGAGAGACCATAATAACTAGAGGATGCAGATCCCCTCTATAGAATTGTTGGTTCGAGGTGACTAAAGCCGTATTATATGCACTGGGTACAGCACCCGAGAGAGCAGAGCTCAGTGCTGGCCGGGAGCTCTAAAGGCTTTTGCCATAGAAATAATTTTGGCAGAGGAAAGATGGCTAACATAGTAAGGCTATAGGGCATGTACATTCAAAGCCTGGTTTTTGTTTTAAAAAATCTGCAGTGATTTTAAAAAATCTGAGATTTTAAAAAATCTCAGTAGGATACTTCTGTCAGAAAGAGGAGATTTTGGGGTGCGTTCGAGAGTTCAGTTAATTCCCAAGCCTTGAGCCAAGTGGATGGAAGGAGGAAGAAAGAAGCTTGGAAAGGGAAGGAGGGAAGGAGTTTGCTCTGCAACCAAAGCTGGGTAGTAAGGCATATGTGGCTTCCAGTGACAGTGTGAGAATTTACAGGATAATAAAGATATATATGGCCATTTGGAACAAGCTATTTCTAACATAAAACGACTCTGTATATTGATTGCCCAAGGAATTTGTACAGAACACTATTTCCAGATATAACTGAGCATATTATTTACTCACTATAAAAGCCAGATAAATGGCCAGGCTCCAGGAGGGTGTGAGGCAATGGTATTTGTTCATTGACAGATGAATGGAAGGAGGTTTGAGTGTGACAGAAAACATCAGGATACCAGGAACTATAACACCAGCTTTCACAATTCACCACAATGATCAGCTGTATCGGCTTGTTCTTCAAAAAGGTGAGGCCACTTCAAGGCCCTCTTGAGAAGGCAGAAGCCAAACATATAAAATAAATATGATTTCTCCTCTGGAGCAGCACTTAGAAATGAGGGTTCTGAGGCCAGCAAGTCCAGAAAAAAGGGTCTGAAGCAGAGAAGGCTCTTACACAGCAGCATACAAGCAATCACTTGAGGTCCCCAACCATGGATCTCCATTTAGGTCCCACATCAGTCACTTAAGGTGAGAGAAAGACAACAGTCATAGTTCAGCCTCTGCCTTGCTTCCCACAAGCCCAAGGCCAGCCTAGCCTGAAGCAGGTCCCTGTTGCGTTGCAGGGGTCTGAGAGGCAGGAAATATAATGAGAAGGCTGGATTTCATGAAGTTTCTCAGGTGTTTATTTAACTATCTGCATGCCGGCATTCCACAGTCTAATCCTAAGCTAACTACCTCTAGTGCATCCAAACCTAATTCTAAGCATAGCTTACCTTCCTAGCAGACTGTGTCCATGCCCCCAGACAGTGTGTCTAGGGGAGCCTGCCTGGACACGTCTCTCTGCCTGGCCATGTCTCACAGCCAGGCAGAGGGTCTGCTCTCTAAGAAGTCTACAAGATGTCTGCCTTCTTCTTCCTATAGCAGTTCCAGCTATATATCACACTATATTGTTTACATTAATCACCCAATGACCTAGAGATCAGTTTCTCCTTGTCCAGTCACAAGAATCAAGCCATGTCCAGTCACAGCCTCACTTCTACACATGCCCGGGCAAAAATTAACCTGCAGCATGGGCCTACAGGTCCCCCTCAGTACTTAGAGTTCCTGGCTCACTTCCAGCTGGATGGAAGTGCCTGAATGGCATTCTGTGGAGCTCAGAGGGCTGACACTTCCAGATCCCTGTTCCTCATTCCAAGAGACCCCAAGGCATACTGGTGTTCAAAGGAAAATGGTGTTGCAGACTTCAAAAGCATTTCCCAAGGAATGTGATGGACACATCAGCTGGGAATTTCCTTCCAAAGCAAACAAGACATGAAGGAAGAGTCTGAAAATGAGGGGAGGAATAGAGAAATATCTTATGGCCTCTCAGAAGCTAAGTTAGAAGTAGGGCCATCCCAGAGATGGGGAATTCTGCAAAGTTTAGCAGCTCTAGTCCAATTGTATTTAGCTTATAGATAGTTTTGCCTCAACTCCTGAAACAGGTGAATGTACACAGTCTTGAGCATTCTCCTCCCCATCTCCTTGCTTTTCACACTCCATCACAATGTTATGTGTAGGCAATATCAAGTCCAAACATCTCCTAGGCAAGGTCTGCATAATTTCCATATTATTAAGGTCCAGACTGACCCAAAGGACTGCCCAGACAGGTGATGGGGTCTTGACTCATGACTTCAGCTCATCAGCAAGTTGCTCTAATAACGAAAATAAACTCTCATGTGTGTTAGGCAATGAAAGGGTTGTAAAACTGGAATTACATTCTTCAGCATGCAGCAGCACAGAGGACTGTGAAGGCTGAATATTCTTGTACTCCTGCTGCCACCTAAAGGAAATGTCTCAAAAATGTCCTTAAATATCTTGGGATGAACGTGTTCTGAAATATTCTGAAATAATCCAGGCTGGAGTGGGCTTTTAGGTGAAGAAGGATCTGTTTGGAAAAAGGGCTGTTACGAACAGGATATTTCTGTCTCCAGGAATCAGACCCAGTGTTCTAGCAGATTTTCAGTACAATCATGATGGCAATTGGATGGGGGTCAGGGGACTTCTGCTGTCAGACTGTGAGGACTCCAGCTGTGACTGTCCTGACGGCCATGGTCTAAGGTTACAGATGAGAGAAAGTTTGTATATTACATGAGCCAACCAACAGAAAACCAAGATACTTTTAGGATCATAAAAATCATCCTCAAATCATTTAGGGCTGAACAAGAATACCACCAGTTCTTGTTTAATGGTTCCCCCTGAAATAGTTTTCTTAAAGGCACCTGGTTCCTCTGTTTGAATTCTTCCCATTATTCAAGAGAGACACCGGATCCTTTGGTGCTTTTGAAGAGATGGTAACAAGGTCAGGCCATCTTTAGAAATCTGACACCATGTCCTTTTTGGGCCAGGTGTTCCTGATGTTGGGTGCTTATGCAACTCGCTTAGATTGATCCATCCCTTTTGGATTTGTTTGCTAAAATTGGGTGTATTCCAATGGTGCTGGTGGTAGCTGGGCAAAGAGGAGATTTCTAAAAGAAAATGTTCCCATATTGTGCATAAAACAGCAATAACTTTGTTCAAGCTTCTATGCTGAATAAATGCCCAACACCAGAAGTTCTGTACAGTCAGCACTAGTGAGCCCAGGGAAATATTAAATTGCCTCATAAACTAGAAGCCAAGTGGAAGTATTACTTAAATGCTCAAAAAGTATAATTTGCTCCTGCAGATCAACGAATCGCCTTATTAAATAGAGGGAACATTACTACATAAGTTATGAAACTGGCTTTACAACTTTAGCTATGGAGTTCACATTTAATAACCTTCTGCTTCAGGGGTACAAGAATGTAGCCTCTTTAGTTTTCCCTGTTTGCAAATGAGGGCATGCATGGAAAAATGTGCATATGGCATTCAGAGTAGTTAGGTACAGAAATTTCATTGGCACGTACCAGGGTCAGGAGCACTCCTCATGAATGGGACAGCACCTCCCACTCAGGACACTGTCAAAACTTCTCCAGTCCAGGATGATTAGGTAGATGCTTCCAAATATCTCCATATGAGATGGTATGTTTGTCAAGAACAGGCAGCAGTGCATAAGCTTGAGTGTACAGTACTTTCTGATGTATCATTCCATGACACAAATATCTAGCAAACTTATTACCTTCCCTACATGTTTACTTTTTGGGATGAGTGAACACTATGTTGTCCTTATTTCACAGTGAGTGAAGCCGAAATGCATATGCATTAAGCAATTTGCCCCCAACTATCATATTGTGATGTGTCATTTGATGATAGCTGCTGTTTCCTGGTGTTATTCAGGAAGGCATTTGACTCCAGGCCTGTGAATAATGTCTTGCCTGAGCAGTCTTGTCAGGAGATGCGATTTCTACATATGCTTTCCTTCTGCCTGTGTTCCACAGAAACTGTGTCTACCCAATTTGGTCTAATACTTTCCCAATTTATCCTCACTAGGGAATTTCAGCTTCTCTTGAAAGTGCAGGGAGCTATCTAGGTCACCCAGTATAGAGAGATATGACCTTTTAATTAAATGTTCTGAAACTGCTGAGGAATTGGGAATGGAAGACAATATGGATTATTTTGAAAAGCAGAATGAAAAAAGAAGAAATAATCCTTTCAAAAAGATCATCTCCTTGTGCTGCCTGTCTTGGTTGCTCTCCCAGACTGCATCTCAGGTCTGGAATTCCTACGAATCCTCAAAAGTGAGACAGCACAGGAATGCTGTTATGCTCTGCTCCAAGGCATTGTGCATCATTAATTCCACAGCCAGCAGTTCTCATCACTAATGTCAGAACACACTTGACATCAGAAGATGGAAACCAACAGGGAAATTGGAATGATGGGATTTTGTTTTACCATTTAATTCCTCAAATGCTCAAATTGGAATTGGAAAGTGGGGTTTTTTCTCCAGTACTCAGGAGTATGTATTTTTAGCTACTTAAAATGGGTTGCATGGACATCCTCAGCTGCCCTCAAGGTGTTGCCTACAGAATTCCTAGAGCCCTTAAGTACAGAAGCAGTCAGGTAACTCCCACTAAATATTTCCACAAATGTGACTAAAGGTGTGAGACACCTCTCACTTACCTTCAGCTAAACAAGTGACACCTGTAGACTAACATATGCATTGAGATGATTTCTCTAGTTAGCAGAGGGAGACCAGACAATTTATCTGCTTATCTCCAACTCTTTCCTTGGGAGGAGCGGAAGTCTTCTCAGCCTACCTTTAGGTGGCCTGCAGGGAGGGGAGAGGACCCCTGGCCCACAAGATTCAGAAGGCAGTGTGCCGAAATCCTTTAGTTTTACAGGCTTGGGAACACTTGGGAACACTACTCAGAACACTTCTCATTTCTGGTTTTGCCTCTTCCAGCAAGACAAAGTAAATATACACATTAATAATCAAGAAAAGAAAACCAGATGTATAGCCCCCTCTCTGAGGCAGGAGCATGCCTTTCATATTCGAACCATTCAAAATATGTCCCTGAAGCCTTGGGGTTTACTTCCCACATAACTGAAATTAATTTTGCTTGCAACTTCTCATGAAACAGTGTCTCTAATACTTTATTTGACACACTGTGTTCTTACCTATATCTATTAATTTCTGTAAAGGCATCCAGGGAAAAAGGCAAGCAGGTTTGAATGGCACACTTTGGTTCTGAAAACAAAAAAACCTCAGGGGTTCTCAGCACCAATCTCCCCTCCAAAGCCAATCCTCACTGCCTCTTGTTGTTATGCCAGAATCATAAATACTCCACTTCAATGCCTTTCTGTATTACTTGGTCTTGGTCTCCTCCACTTTAATACAAGCTTTTGAGTTTCAAACTAAGCAGAGCATTACAAGGTAAAATACAAGCTATGCACATGCCAAAGCTTGTAGGGCCTTAAAAACACATCTGCAGCTTTTGCACACCAACAAGATTAAATTGCTGGCACAGCTTTCTTTTTTTCTTTTTTTCCCTTGAAAAGAGATGTAAGTGTTCCTCAAGATCCTTGCTTCTCTGAATAACCTCACAATATTTCAAGTATCTGGCCTGTCTTGGGTCTTCAATGGAAAGTCATCCTGCTGGATCATTTATTATCATTATTGTCACAGACAAAAAGGCAAGATGTGAAGTTGGGTGATAGGTCAGGGACATGGTGAGCACTTTATTTTATCTTGGCAATGTGAAGGAAAAAAGATTTTTATATTCGCTTTGTTAACCTGTTGCCTGCAGAGATGTTCCCTTTCTGTTAGCAGCCCTGAGTCCATCTGAAGAATTGCACATATAATCAATGACATGAAATATAAAAGAGATCCACGAAGCAGAACAAACTATCATGAGGATTCACAACTGCTTTGAGAGACCCCGATCTACAGAACACCCTAGTATCCATTTCTATCAGCCTTGAATTTCCTCAGTTCTTCCCAGCTTTAGTGCAATAGTGGAATACCCTCAGATTTTTTTCTAACTTACACATTTAACGTTTGAAAAGTGTCCATATAGAGAGACCAATGTTAATTTCCACATGCTTCAGAGCACAAAGTCAAATCCACCCCTCTGTTTCCACTGAGCTGGCATTGGACTTTCTGCAGATATAAGGCCAAAAATGAGAGGTAACAGCCCTCCTAGTACTACCAGGGAAGCATCTTTCTGATCTGTACACAGGAGACACCTGCATGCCAAGCTCCACTGTGGTAAATGCCAAACAGGCCGAATAAGAGTCCAAGTTAGTACTTAAAATACTTCTGTTAGCACAGAAAAGGAAAGGAACAGCAGGGTCCAAGAGGAGCCTTTGGAACATCAAGGGCAGAAAGTTTGAGGAGCAAAGAAACTCAGGCTCTGCCCGTGGATGCTCTCTCACATGCACAGGTCCATGGACAGGTCTGTAAAATTACTGTTTCACCTTCTATGAGCTCAGTGCTCAAATTACAGGAGTCTACACTAGGAGCAAAACCCAAGGCATTAGAGGCCAGTGTGTTTAGGCCAGAAGGTAAAGAGGAGTATAAGCAATAAAGAGAATTGCATTAAAGTTATGAACTACCTGCAAGGGGACTAGAAGACCTATAAAAACAAGGTAAAGTGAGTTAGGACGATTATTAAGGAACCAGAAAGAGATATTGAGTATCAGACTTACAGAGAGGTTCCCAAGAAGCATAATGCACTATGGACAAGTCTGTACCAGACAGAGGGTAAACAAGATGATTACTCCAGTAATAATGATAGGGGTGAACTAAAGTCAGGAGGGGATGAAATTGAGGAATTTATGAAGTGATTTTTTTCTGCCTCTTTGCAGGGAGTGGAGTACCCAATGCCATTACAGGAATGATATCTCTGGGAGGAAGAGGAATAAATAAGGTGCAGATAGTACCAAAAGTGGTTCTGGGAAATATAGGGCATTCTCCATTAGATACATGAAACACACGGTTAAAGAAGAAAATGCACCTAACAGCTGTGTGGGAAATGGAGATATTAGCCAGAGAGGATCAGATTTAAGGAAACTAGCAGTGCTAGCAAAGGAACACAATGGAAGGTGTATTTTGATTAGTACTAGAATATTGCTACTGCATCTGCACAGTGCTGAGATACCCAAGCAGGACCAGGGGAACTGGCAGGCAAGCAGAAGCCCTGACAGTCCCAGGACTAAGAGTGTGCTGCAGTTGCCCTGTAAAGCCCCTTTTCATCAGGCCCTGCTGAGCTTCTAGGTATGGTTGATCCATGTACACACAGGAAGAATGGAAGATCCAGAGCACAGAGAAATTTGGCAATATGCTTGTAATTTTACTTTGATGCAGCCCCAGACAAATAGGCAAAGTCTTCTCATATTTCATTGTAATATCCAAGTAGGAAAAAAATATCTGCTTCAGATATGTGAGAGGCAGCCTTACAGCAAGACAGCCAGAAGGCTCACGCCATAGCCTTTAGTGGGGACTCTGATGACCTGTCAGCTCTGCCCGTCAGCCAGAGCAGACACTGGGGATTTACTGTACTTGCTGCTTTCCAATCACAGCAAGGAACTGTGAAGATGGTAGAGGAGAGACTGAGGCATAAAGTATTACAGAGGCTTGTCTTTTTCCTTCACATAAGAAGTCCAAGGCACAACTGGCAATCTCCTCTTTTAGATCAGAACAAGACATTCTCAAAGCAGTACAATTACTAGAATTAAAAGGGAATCAAATCCATGTAACTAGATCTATTGACTTCCACATTAGCCCTCAAAAATCCGTATTTCAGATGGAAAGCAAATTTGCAAGGAAAACAGACTAAGTACACAAAATAGCAATATTTCACCTCTTCCTTAAACTCATTATGTGGGTGGTAAGCACTAGGTATGGGGGAATGATGACAATAAAACAGCAGAGTATTTGTAAAGGTAAAGAACAGTCCCTCACCACACCTGCTATTACAAATGCTTCAGCATGGGATGAGTTCCATGGAACAACACTGCCCTCATAAAAGTGTCCAGAAAGGAAGAATTACAAAAATTCTAAGGCCTCACACACACACATACAGACACATACACACAAACACGCACACTTTATCTCACGTAATGATCATATTCCCACATACACAAGCATAAGACTTTTCTTTAGAAATAAGGCAGAATTGTTTTCCAGATAAATTCTAAAATTTGAGTAGTCTCATGCTTACTAAAAGCAGGGAGTACACTTTCAGTTTTATGTGATCAGTTAGGGAATAAATGCCCAATGCTGTCATGCTTATTTGGCAGTTTGTTCACTTCTCCTGACCCACAGTTAGCCCTTAATTAGTCCTTAACTAGTCACCAGCAGCAGTGATTAATAAGGTGAATTGCTACTCAGGAGACCTAATTTCCCTCCTGCTTCCTCTGTTGTGTCTGTATGAACAGTAAATTCTTTATAGGAAGGATGGTATGGGTTAGGGTTAGAGTATGGAGTGCATCCACCTATTTTCAGATTTTGTACCTATTTCCATGGCAGTGCTGTTCAGGCTCAGTTCTCTAGGAAAAATGAATGTTTTGAATTACATTTCCCCTAAGCATTAGCTCAAGGGACTATATATGGCAAATTTACAACTCTTTCCATTTGTCTACAGGAAGATGAAGAACATGACTGCTTGTAAATAACAGGTTTGAGCTCATAAATCATCCTTCTGCTTCCATCCCTCTGTCCCAGAGACTGAAGCTAAAAACACACAGTTCATTACCACTTAGTTGTTATTTGTCTGAGTTTCGAATGGCATTAATGTGCATATTCATGTGACAGATGAGGATGATCAGTCAGCCCTGTGCTACGCGTGGCAGAAGAGGTCATGCTGGCTGGTAGAGAACCTTCACAGGTCCTGCATGTGCTCAGGACAACTCGAGATCAGCACAAGAGGGGAAGAGATAGGCTAAACCAAGCCCAGTATGGGACTCGGAATAAAGTTATTGTCCTGCCTTTTCTTCTGAGCCCTGCAGAGCCAGGATCTTGCCCAAGATCACTGGCATCACAAGTCTGAGGGATCCAAAACAACAAAACCCACATCCAGCTGTACCACAGACATGACCTTTCCCTCCATTCCTCCTTTTGTGGTAAGGCAGCTGTGCAACTTTTACCTCCTTCCCAAATGCACTGAGGCTTAGTGTTTGAATTGTGCCAGGAAGAGGGCACAGCAGACACAGCTCAAAGTGCAAGGCAGAGTCTAGCAGGCTCGGGTAACCGGCTGAGTGATGGGTGCTACAGGAACACTTGCAGGTAAATAATAAATCTGTCTTGGCTGTGATGCATGTTGCACAACTAATGCCTTCCCCTCTGCAGAGATGCTGCTGAAGTACAGTGCCTGGCTACGTGCTCAGCCATGACCTGTCCCTGCATACAGGAGAGCTGTGTGGGGCCCCTCCACGCTATCCTGACTTTGAAGAATATTATAGTAGCTTTAAAGCTCTCAGATATTAAGAGATCATTACTCACTGTCTCCTCAGAGCTGATGGAGTCCTTGCCCTACGTGTTCTCCATTTAACAAATGTCACTGTTTTACAACACACCCTGCCGAGGAACAGAGGAATCTTTCAATTCACACAGAACTGCGATAGATTTAAACCACCAGGAGCACTTCTCACTTGCTTGGGAGCAAAGAGGTTCCACAGGCCAGTGCCAGGGTAACAAGCCCTGGGAGAAACTGCCCTGAACAGAAAGGCTTTCTGCAGGCAAACCCTGTTACACGTGGCTGCACAGCGGACCCAGCAAGGAGGCTGAGGTGTGTCCAACATCATGCAGGAAGTCTGTAGCAGATTTAGGGCTCACATGCTCCAGCTCCTGCTCAGCTGAGCAGAACCATATGGGATGAGCTCTGGATAGATACTGCAGTCAGGCCTCTGAGGCAGGAGGAGAGGAGAGGATAGAATGGAGCTGAGAGGGATCTCAGCTCATGCGGGCAGCACTGGCTCAACCATGATGCTGTTTCAAGATCTATGCAGTGGGTGATTGACTTAACATCAAATCATCACCATTTCTAGAAAACATGAATGTTTTCTCTATGCTAATCCAGGAGATAATGTGAAAGTCTACAAATTTAGTCAATGGTAACCATGAACATATATCCAGGTAATATTGCAAAGGACAATTAAAAATTGTACTCCTTTTAATACAGAAAAAATGTTTTATCATAACTAAGTTGGGGCTTTTTTACATCTGAATTCAAAAAGGATAAAATGGCATAGCAAATCTACATTATCATAAAAACTTCCATTCCAATCCACAATGTATTTAATAACATTAACTAAAGATAGTATGTGTTCCTATTCTTCTGAAATCATCCATTTCTCTATGGTTAATTACTTTTACGAGAGATGCTTGAAAATTATTTCCCCTGTGTGGAAAACTTGGATTAAAATAAGAACATTCTGGTTTAGAATCAAAGTCCTCAGTAGAAAACTTAGGGTTTTTTTTTTTTTGTTCTCCTCAGCTGCTCAAAGCACTGTATGAAAAGTTTTGGGGTTTAGTTTTCTAAGGAAAAGTATCAGCTCTCCCAGGTTTTTTTCAAAGAAAGCAAATGCTCTCCATGATTTGCTGTTTGCTATGTCAAAACCAGAATTTTCTTGGCATTAGGTCTAACCATGCACTGCACGGGTATCAGTGCTATCATGGCTGGCTAATATCCAAAAGAATTCAGAATCACTGACAAACACTTTTGTTTAAATGCTCTGCACTGTGCCTTGCACCAATAGCCTGGATTGTGCTCATCAAAACAAGCTCAGTGGAGGGGAGATGGATTTGCAGAATCAGATCCAGGGATGAGAATACATAGCATTTTTGAACACACCTCCTTGTTTCTTCAGGATTGTCCCAGGGCAGTTTGGCAGTTCTCAGCACTGGTTTCTGGAGGCAGAGTGATTCTCTGCAACCACAGCTGGAACAGACTTATTCACCTTTTACCCTAGGACCAAACAACCTTCCCCTGGGCCTTGTTGGAGCCATCCATTTGTGAAATGGTTGTGCAAAAGGGGCCCAAGAGGCAGGAGGAACTTGGATGTTATTCCAGCTCTAATGTAATAACAGAGGTGCTGCTGTAGTGATGTACTCTGTGTCCCTCAGTCCCTCCAAGATCCCAATTAATACAATTCCATTAACTTCAAAAGGTGTGCTAAGTAGTAATGCTCTGGGCCATTAATTTCAACAACGTCAGCACGCTCTTGCTATGACATTTGCCTTAATTAGTATTATAACCCACTACCTGACTGCAAGCTTCGCAGGTAATAATTCATACCTAGGTCCCCCATAAACAGAATTTTGGGTGCTCTCTGCTAGAAACTGCACAAATTGGGGCATGGTAAAAAACGGCACAGGGGAAGAGGATTTAAAATGTAAGAGAAAAGAAAAGGATTTTAAAAGGTGTTGCCAGAGTTATTGTAACTCTTTGAACCTCAGTTATCTTCTAGGGGTCTGTTAGGCTCCAAAACAGACAGTTTATTACGTTCTTTACATATCCACTGAAAGCAATAGACTCCAGAAAGTATCCCTGGGTGGCTATAGACCATCTATATATCTCTAGGCATCTTGTAAAATCTTTACATGGGTTAGATTGAGCTTAAAGGGATTTGGTCCCTTGAAAATTAGAAGCAAAGTCCTCATCCACCCTGAAAAGAGCCCCTGAACTACTCAGAGTGCTGCCAGAAATCCGTATGATGTGTGATTTTGGTTCTGCCTCTGTGGTAACAATGTGGTCCCTGGGGAGACAGCCCTCAGGGGGTATTTGCAATTTGGAATGGGGCAATTACATATACCATGAGAGGACACATATCTGAAAGATGAAAAAGAAACAATGGCAACTTTACCATAACTTCTTCATTTCTGCTGTAATTTTAAACAAATTCTTACAGAAGGGATGTGGGGATAAATGGAACCCAAGAACATCACTGTAATAAGAATAGGTGAGAACCACTGGTACACAAGGAAACAAGCAGCCCAGGCCTTTCCAGCCACCAGACACCCATGTACATGGTCTTTACACTTATTGGCAGCAGCAGCAGCACCCAGAACTCCCGTCTTACTACCAAAACAAGAACAATTTCCACAGGCCAAATGATAAGGATACCTAACTTCACCTTAGGGTCCCTTACAGGTATGAGCTTAGTTCACTTTTCCCCCAACTTGTAAAACTTGAGAAGCATTAAGTACTGAAAACAGTCAGCAAAGCAAATGCTAATCTAAGCAGCATTTCTGAATGAGCCAACTGCAAATAACTTAGGAAAGAGCAGATGATGCTCTGTAACATCCAAACCCTTGAAACAGGTATAGTCTGGCCAGAAGTCTTCAATGGTCAAGTCTCCCAGAACATGCAGTGCTGCTAAATGGCCAGATCTTCAGCAAGGCAGGCTGGCAAGGTATCAGCACAAGAGGACAGTGATGCAGAAACAGTCATGCAGAAAGATGTAGGCTGATGGCAGGATGTTGGATACTGAGTAAAGATAGGAAATGAAAACAAAAGATATCATCTCCTTCAAAGATGGGCTGTTTGGGATTGGCTCTAGAAAGTGACAAGAGTTTGGGATGCATAGTGTGTCTTCCAAACATTATCTCATTCTCCACCTAGACACCACAATCCTCCTGGTAACAATCCTCTTGAGATAGCACGGACGGCTGAGAGGTGCTGAAAATATTGTTCCCAGATCACTAATTCCTTGTTTTTCCAGCTGAGACTGCCAAGAAGAGAGGCACCAACTGCCAGTTAGAGTTTCTAGAGGCAATAATATTTCAGAAAGAATTCAGGTAAGACCAAACCATTCATTTTCATCACCAGGGAGGAAAATGTAATCCAACTCTGCAGGCCTTTGACACCAAAGTCTGAGGATCCCAGTTTGATCTCTATTATACTCACGTAAATCAAGGCCTGCTTGTGCCACAGAGTCAGTGACATTTCATCACTGCGGTATTAATAAGCCCCTAGATATCCCCTTCCCTGACATGTATTCTGAAAGGAGATGGAAGATGCCTTGATTATAATTCACTGCCTTTTCCCTTACATCTGTGACTTGGCCAGTTGCTAACAGAAAGGAAGAAAAAGTCCTGATGTCAAAAAGAAGGTCTGTGCTGGTGGTGTAGCTGGAGCAGGTCTTCCCCATTCTAGACCCATGCCAATTCACTGGATGAGAGGCTAACGGAGACAAGAAAGGACATAAGTCTCCATCTCCCACCTCCTTGCCACAACACTTGGACTTCACCTTACTAGCACAGTCTCTTGCCTTCCCTCCAGCTTCACGACCTATGAAGGACAGGAAGAGAATGTAGCAATGACTGGAATCTGGGTAGCAGCAATCCTGCACTTACCCTCCCATAGCACAAACCCTCCTGCTCATCACTCACAGTGTGTTTGGACTGGGGCAGCATCCACCCCACCAGACCAACACCCTCCACACACCAGCACTCTTTCTCTTTCCCATCAAGACTCTGAGAGCCTCAGTGACTCTGGTCATTCTCCAGCTTTCTGGAAGCAGATTGAGGAATAGACCAGAAAAAAATACTTGCTTGAACCACACTGAGAGTTATGTTTTGATGAAGCATGATGGGGTTTGCAACCACCAAGGGATCAGTCATAAACATCCATTCCCACTAATGCAGTCACAACCAGTTACTCTCAGTAGATCTGAAAAGCAATACAAAACAGCACCATCAGCAGATTAAATAAAAAATAAGCAAAAGGCATAATCTAAATTATTGCTCCAGTCCCAGTGTTTTTAGTGCTAGAAATAGCTCAAACTGAGGTTCAAGACACAGGATTTCTGAACAGCTCCCTGACCCCTCACACTTTAGGAAGGCTGAGACTGGCTTCTGTGGCTTGACTTTTAGTGCCAAAGATTTTTTTTTCTCAGGGGCTGAGCCAAGCCTGTGGACTGTGCAGCCTGCAGGATCCAAAAATCCACTACAAACCACTTCACCTCTCCTTTTGAGTGCAAGGCCGGTTTCCCAGCAAGGGAGGCAATTTAATGCCACCCATACTTTAGGTGAAAAGGTTATGCAATTTTTTTAAAGTTCTCCTTCTACCTTCTCCTGCTGGGGAGAGAGAAAAGTGGAAACGTGAGGAGCCATTGGGTCTCCTCATTTAATGTGGGACCACGAATGGGTCAGATCTCTCATGGCTGATTAGAAGAACCTGCAGCAAAAAGCTATCCAAGCTCAATAACAGCTCCTGGTCAAAACCACCCATAAGCATCAGGAGCCGCAACCTGGATTTTGGTGAGAATGGCAATGGCTCAACTACACAATTTTCCACAACACTCTGGAAACACCCTATCTGCTGAGAAGAGAGTCAATAAACAGAAACGCCACTTGTTCAGACACACATAGCCAGTTCTGGAAGACGTCAGCTCTCATATAAATTAGTCACTACAAAACAGAGAACCCAACACTAGGAAAAAAAAGTAGGAGCTAATATGAGAGGTTTTTCTTGGTTCATGACTGGAACAGCTACCGTCATTTAAATTTTATTAGGAAAGATTAAAAGGAGCCTTGGAGTGAAGCTGCTGTGATGAAGTGGTCCCAGGGTCTCTATAACTGTGATTGGCACCATACTGATGTGTCAGCCTGACAAAGTTATGATAGTTATTACGCTGGTCCTAAAACAGACCCTTCTGCCTGAGGCAAAATAATAAAAAATGGGGAAAAAACCTTCAGAATGCAGGAAAACTCAATCCACCTGGGCACAGAGATAGACATTTACCTCAGCTTTATGGGTTTTTTGGAGGAGGCATGAAGTAGACAGTCAATACTGCCAAATCTGTATATGGATGACTCTTCTCATAGATATTTTTGTATCCTGGCCTGTAAGTGAGGCTTGATGTATGGCCAGTCCACGACTGCCCTCCCCTATGGAAGTGGGGCCCCCAGGACACAGGAGGGAGCAGGATGAGGAGCGTCTCAACAGTTCATGACAGTGCCTGCCTTGCTTATACTGGCTATTTCTGTCCCCACAAAACAGCACTGCAAGAGGCTCTGTGAGGCAGGCTTAGCACTCACTTAGCAGGGTCTATGGTTTTACACCCATCTTCACCCTCAGCCACAGATAAGGAACAACAACAAAGGGTCCTTGGGCTGGTGCCACCGCTCTGAACCTCTCTGGAGACAGCAGTCACCTGGGAGTCACAAATGCCTGACTCCCACTTGCCAGCCCTCACAGTGGAGCTGTAAATATCTCAATTTCTGCAGGCTGCTGCCTTTGAAATCTCTGCCTGCCCTCGAGATGCCTTTTGATGCATGCAACCTACTGCCTGACCGAGTTACACCACACACTGAGCGTTATCTCCGGCCCCAAGAGGCACTGTCTGCACAAGCACAGCCAACAAACAGAAACTTAATGAGCCCTTCTCACTAACCCGAAGCTGAAGGTGAGATCCCTTTTTAATAATAGGGTATTTGGAAGGATTTATAGGCTCTGGTTGTCTCAATACACAAATGACAGCATCAATCAGATACAGACAGCAGAGGAGGAAAGCAATATACCTGTTAGATGAGGAGAATGCTGATGTAAGGCACAGGCAGCATGGGCTGTGACTGGCAGGAGCTGAGGTTTGTGCCTGCACCTTCCCACCTGGCAAGAGGCATGGAGTGTCACTGAAATAAAAACTGCATTCTGCATTACAAGCAGGTTTGGCTTTTATTTTAGGACAGAATAAGCCCTTTTGGGTCCATCCCCTCCTGTCTTTGGGACTCTCTACCTGCTGCCTACATAAAGCCACAGGATATTAAAGGCTGAAGAAGAGGCTCCTTCCAGGTCTGTTTGCACCCCACAGCCCCTCACTGCCACAGAGATGGTAGATGCAGAGTGCACACCATTGCTAACTGAAACCCCTATGACTCCTCTGCTAATTTAAAGGCCAAACACATCAGACAAAATCAATTTCTTGTTCAGAGGTTGGAAAAGCAGAGGAAGTCAAGTTGCAATAACTGCATTCCTCAAAGACACCTTGAAGAAAGAACAGCACTTTGAGGAAACTAGAGGTGGGCGAGCAGATAGT
This sequence comes from Calyptomena viridis, assembly GCA_013390005.1. Classification (NCBI taxonomy): domain Eukaryota; kingdom Metazoa; phylum Chordata; class Aves; order Passeriformes; family Eurylaimidae; genus Calyptomena; species Calyptomena viridis. The sequence continues at coordinate 28,823 of WEIV01025091.1, read as the reverse complement.
AATCCCAGGCTGCATTAAAGACATCCCAAAGAACATTGCATATGAACTCAGACAGTCTAGGGCAGTAGGTGATCTGCCAATGAAGTCAGCTGGCAACCCACAGTACATCTGCACTGGTCCACTACCTTTTCTGTCTCCAGATATGCAACAGAGGTAGCTGTAGTACCAGCGTGGGAGATACTGTACAAGAACAAGGCAAATGGTGCTCTGAAATGGGGCACAAGGTTGGAGAGACTGTTTTCACAGTGAAATTTTGATCTGCAGAGCCAAAGCAGAAAGGTAGCCTGCCAATCCAGTGGGATTATTTTAATTCAGATTCATCCAGAGAGACTTTTTAATTTGAGCAGGTCAGAGGTTCAGCTTGCTCTGTGCTTGCCTAGTTATTTCACAGATAATAAACTAATACAGTTTGAAAGGAAACTTACGCTCATGTATTTTCAAAGATTTCCAGCAAGTCTTCCAGGCAAGGCTCCCTATTTAGAATTTATCTGTAAACTAGAGAAACTTACTGAGTTGGGGTTTAATTGTCCTATTCCATTAGGGACTTCATGAACATGAACACACTGTGTAGTATATCCTGCACTGTGGATGCTCTACTGAAACAAGTACTGGGCAGGAAATGGGTTACCAACCCAAGAGAGATTTTTGCAACTTTGAAAAATCCCATTTTAAAATAAAACTAAGGCCTTTCAAATCCTTTCTAGAAAAAAGTGCATGTATACCTCAGTGGTGAGGGGCTATCAGCTGGGAGAGGGTGAGACTCTTCAATTCCAAGCTGACTTCTCAGCAGGTCTCCTTCAAGCAGGGTACTGATCATACCACCATCCCTGCTGCTGGAGCTTCTTTGCACTCCATGAACATCAACCAAACTGTGACTTGAATCCAGCATTCTTAGGGCTAATGAGTATTTCTCTTCTACAAAGTTGAACAGTTTCAATAGAACGAATTGATAAAAACCTGCCCCAAAAGATGCAGCCGGGTACATGAAGTTGGGATACATTCATCCAAGCTTGCATTCAGCATTGTCTCAGAGCTCCTGCTGGCCTGATATGTGCTGTTAACTCCCATGCTATGCACTGTAATAGAGTGTGCAATCATTTCTCCTTATGTCCTTGATGCAAGCAGAGTTTAATCAAAACCAACTCCCTTTTGAGAAGTATATTCTGAACAAAGCTATTTCATCAAAATATTTTCAGCCATTTCAAACACAACAGCTCAAACCCATTTGTTGCATTGTGCATACTCTGCAATTTAGCAGATCAATAGACAATCTTTGCCTTTGTCACTAGCTACAGTGAGAATCTTTGCCATGCAGACACTCCCTTCCTTTCATGTGCTTTTAACAACATTTCTGCTTTCAGCTCCTCTTTGCTTCCACACTCTTTACAGAGACACTCATGAGCCAAGTCAGTATCTCATCCGTGGGACAGACAAAGCAGAATAAGAAGAGGGCTGAAAATACACCTTTCTTGCAGAACAGAAAGCTGAAGTCTCTGTCATTCTGCAGGGCAAATCAAGCAAGCAACAAAGACCCTCACCTTCCCCTGGTAAGAGCCCCTGTGAAATCCAGCCCCAGAAAAGCAGTTGGGAGTGCAGCAGCATAATGTGAGCAGTTGGACTAACAGCAAATTACAAAATGGCACAGGACGGAAAATGTTCCCTGTGCTCTGCAAACTGCAGCTGACATTCCTTCCACATCCCTCCTCCATTCTCCCAGCACAAGAGAGCCTGCCCAACACCTCCCTTGCAGCCAGCACACACCTTGCTAGAGCTGACATCTGGGATTTAGCTTTGCTTTCAGTGCCACTGCATGGCCAGCCTGGGGACTGGCATGTGCTCCACAAACCACCCTCCTGCCCACTACAGCAGTGGTGTTACAGATGTGCTGTCTGACTCACAGAGCTCATCCTGAGTCAATGCTGCATCAGGACCAAATAGGAACACAATCCGGCATGTAGGAGAGACTCCTTTTTTTATCAACATCCACATTTGAAGGATAAGCAAGGCTTCGAAAATTATGTTATACATGTTTTCCAGGTATTTTATCAGTCCTGACCCTTACTAATCAAGCTATTTCAGAATGACACCTCAATTTCCCCATCAGCACATTCAAACATAAACAAATATGGTCACCAAGATCTGTCCTTCAGTTTCAAGAAAAAAAAAAGCAGCACTTTTGACAAAAAGACCTCACAGTCACCAAGGGATCTTGGGGAATAGCGGCAGCAGTTTCTCCCTCTTCCTCCAGGGCTTTAGGGCTCATTACCAAACTAACAAATAGACAGGGTTTGCCTGTTAGGAGCTTTTCCCCATAAGACAATTTATCTGCAATTCAAACAGTTTAGAACACAGCAAGAACACAACACAATTTATCTTAACTGAAAACAGCTTCAGTCTGGCACTGTTTGTCTTAGAAATCAGGGCTCCCTCCCAGTGTCATTTTGTTACACAAAGCTCTGTGTCAGAGGTAGGAAGAGGAAGATGCTGAGCACTTCCTACTCAATAGGGAAAGTAAGGCAGGCAGCCCTTCTGGGGAATCACTCCACATCCAAAAGCCCATCCACAGGATACAGTCACCAGTTTCAAATAGTTCTTTGGAAATTGCTACCAGTCCAGTGTGTTCTTCACTAAGGTGTAAGCCAAATTCTTCCTGCAGACAAGAGCAGCAGCAAACTGTAATTCTGAGATAAGGAAAGTGTCAGAGAGTCCTCTCATCAGCCCAGGTTTATCATCATGAGGACCTGAAGCTCTGAATGACGGCTGAGGAAAGAAACTATCATAACCCATAAATTAGGCTGACCTCAGACAGTTTGGGATTTTTTTCAGTTTTTTTCAGTCAACTCTGAGCCCTTCCCTCCTCTAGGTTGCACTAAATGTCTCATTTTCCTGACTAGAAATTGTAGTGATTTAAATAAACATCACTTTCAACAAAATGTGGCACATTTTATTCTGAGGCTGTCAGAATGAAACCTTCTTTGGAAAAGTCCTCCCTTTTCATTTTTTGCCAAAACAATTCACTGAACTCAACCCAGATTCACAAACAATTTTATTCCACAGAACTACTTTTCTGTGAATTAAGTATTCCTCATAAGGCATTTCCCCGTATGATCATGACCTCTACCATTTTCTTCCTTGATGTGGTAAGTAATAAAAGACAACTAAGCAAGAACAAAGCACTCCTTTACCACTACACATGTGATTTCACACCCAACCACTTTTTCACATCAGAAACAGGCTCCTCAAATTTTCAGAGACGTGAAGTTCCTTCAGAGAAAGGAAATTACTTCTCTACAGTCACACCAAGCCAGTGGCAAGACTAAAGTGATCCCCTGCATCGCAACTCTCTGCTTGAACCACAAAACACCCTTGAGAGGAAGAGATTTATTTCTACAGTTTCCTGATTTGCAACAGAAGCACCACCACAGGGGTTACTGTGAGGAATAATCACTAGCAGAAATTCTCTCTGGTGCATAAAAGCACCACATACGACAATTGCATTGTGCAAGTTGTCATCCCCACACCCACTGAGAGACAGACCTCGGAGCAGAGGGCTTGCAGTCTGGGAAGACAGCTGAAGGATGAGATGGGAAATCCTAGCCCTTTCAAATGCAGAGAGAGGCGGTGACTCCGTGGCATTCATTCTGCATTCCCACAACAGAAGACCCAAAGCTTACCTAAGTCAGACTTTCTTCATTACTGTATATTAGCCAAGAAATGCAATTCATTTGTGCAAATCTCCCATTTCTCACTTGTTACTTCGTTGCCTCACTCAATACCTCACTCAATGCTGACTGTGTCCTTCCATGCAGCATAGCAGCAACCAGAGTGAGGGTGTACAGATGAGATTCCTTTTTGATCCATAAGATTAAAACCATGAAAAACTGTTGAGGCTGACCATGCATGAACTGAGGGAACAAGGATGCAGCGCATCTTGCCTCTTTCTAACTCCTATAGCTCTGTGAAATCTCAGCATGATTTCTAAATTCCATTCCCCAGAATCCCACCTTCAGTCGATGCTTAGCAATGACTGAGCATTATGCCCTCCTCTTTGGGAGGCACTGAATTTGGGAGGCTCTTAAGTGCAAATTACAAGATGTGTATTGAACACCTCCCAGCCTCTGTGGGCATGCCTGCATAGAAGCACAAGTCCACCAGTCCCAAGCTCTGACCTGCTGGCGCAAGTTAAATCCTGCCTGGAAACAGGTAGCAGAGTTAGTGCAGCACTGCCTGTTCTGTGTGTCGAGGTCCCCGCCCAGCCCTCAGAACATGTGTCTGACAAGGCAGTGCTTCAGCACAGCACGTGTCCCACCGCCTTCGCCCAGGAAAGGCACCCTTCCTGCGGCTGCCTGACACAAATGAGATTGGCACATGTTCTTTCTTGTTTTCGCATGATCAGCATTGTGCTGGACAAGTCCAGAGAGTCCCAAGGCCACGAGGACCGTGTGGCACACAATGCCCCACAGGAGGCCTTGCCACACGGCGCGGGCAGTCAGTCTTTCGGCAGCTGCCAAAGCACCTGTGACCACGCTGGCTTCTCTGCCCCAAACTGACGTGTTTGAGAAACACCAGTCTGTAAGGGATAAAAGCCCACGGTTACCAGATGTGGAAAGGGAAGGGAGCACAAATCCGAAGCACAGCACACTGAGGGCTTTTCTGACTGCCCGCCTCTCCTCTGCCAGCAGCTGCCTGCCGGCAGCCCGGAGGAGTTCCCAGGCTGAGGGAACCTGGCTGTTCCCTCAGCTGCTCCTGAGCCCCCTTTCACCACCGACTGTACTTGAACGTTCCCTCCCAGCCCCGGTGCGGGTGTTTCCCGAGGCCGGCTCTGCCCCCTCAGCCGTGCCCAGGAGATGGCGCCGGCCCCTCGGCCATGGCCCTCCTGCCGCAGCGGGGCAGCGAGACGCGGCACGACGGAGCAAACCGCCCTGTTCCCGGGGCTCCGGGCAACGGGAACGTCCAGAGCAGAGCTCCCCTGCCACGGGGACTCGGGGCTCGGGAACCGGGAATGAACGGGGTCACCCTGGAAGCGAAACACCGGGTTTTGTTTATGGCAGCCTGCAGCGGGCTTACACGGAGACCTCAGGGGACCTGGACCTTTGCTGCCTCAGAACAAGTTTTCCAACACCAGCGGGAGCAGCCCAGGGCCCCAGCAGGTGCCTGGACCTGCGGCCAGAAGGATGTTTACCCTCGCTCCGGGCCGGCCTGCGGAGCAGAACCGCCCTCTCCCGCCGCCCTCCTCAGCCGCCACTGCCTTCGAGTCTTTAAATGGCCGCTGAGCCATTGCCAAACGGCTTCGGTGCCGACACGGCGCTCTCAGGCTGCGGCAGGAATTTGTCAGGGAAGGTTTGACGTGGTGGTGGGACTTGGTCCCTATGACAGACCTCGGGAATCGCAGGAGACATTTTCCACCTACAAGCAACAAAAATCCAGCGTAAAGTCATAGAATCAGAGTCTAAGTTGGATTCTCGAGATCATTAAGTCCAATTGTTGACCCACCAATGCTATGCTTTCCACTAAATCATGTTCCAAAGTGCCACATCCAAATGCCTTTTGAACGCTTCCAGGGATGGTGATTCCACTGCTTTCCTGGGCAGCCAATTCCAATGCCTGACCACCACCCTCTCAGTGAAGAAATTTTCCCCAGTATCCAATCCAAACCTCCCCCAGCGCAACTTGAGGGCATTTCCTCTTTTCCTGTCACTTCTTGGAGAACAAACCAACCCTCACCTCACTGCAATCTCCCTTTTGGTAGTTTGTAGAGAGTGATAAGGTCCCTCCTGAGCCGCCTTCTCTCCAGGCTAAAGCTGGGGTTTTTTTACATGACTATTGTTTTGAAGTGTTTCTTTCAGGGCTGCTTTTGGGAAGGCGATTCTTAGACACATGGCAGTCTCTGGTGGAACTGAGGAAGGAAGCAGTTTCCTTCAGGAGTTACACTCATCTCACCTGTACATAGATGCACACATATAAATCAACAGTGAAACCCGATTTCTCAGCAGTGGCAGACATCACAAGATGAACTGAAACATCAAGAGTGCTTTTTAAAAGGGAGTCAGACATCCCAAACACCTCATTCTTCAAATACAACAAAACTTTGGAAAACTCCTGAGTCTGGCACCTGGCCCTGACCGCCAAGGCATATTACCCCCACTGGAGGAGCGAGGCAAGGGAAGGTCCTTGAGAAGGAGTTTGGGAGAAACAGGGTAACAAAGCTCATGGTCATGGCTATGTGTGACCTGGCAGGGAACTGACCCCACTGGATACATACAGCTGCCATCTGAGTGTTTGTACAAATATTGTCAGAGTTCCTTTGGGGAAAACATGTTTCAAAAAGCTCTACTCTATTTTTCTTTCTTTTTTTCTGTCCCTGCTTGCAATCCTCTTCTGTGTGCTCAGTTCTCAGTGTCTTGGTTAGAGGACCTGGTGGAACTCAGGAAATCACTAAGAAATCTATTAGTAAAAGGTCCTGCACTGGACTGCTCCATGGAATACACATGGGAAGGCCTCTGAGCTCTGTGAGCCCTAATCAATACCAACACCTGTTCTCATGGGCTTTGTTCCCATCTAACGCCTCAGAAGCTCTCTCCACTCTCAGTCTGAAGTTGGGAAAAAATGGTCTGCCTTCCTTGGCAAACTGCAGTTGCACAAGAAGAAAAGCGTTGAGCATGTAAAAATAACAGATTTAAGAGCATTGTGGGAAGAGGCCCCAAACCAAATTGCTTCATATTGCCTTGCAAGCCACAAGTCCAGGAAATCAAACTATTCCTGAACACAACACCATTTCCTGTCTCACATACAAATTCCCCAGTGCCATGTGCTGAAACATCAGTTTTAAGGAATTTCATATATACACTTCACCAGCATCTGAATATAGCTCTTCAGAGAAAGACAAGCTCCTGGAAAACTGTGTGTATCTAAGGGAACTGAAACTTAAAGGTTTGCTCAGAGAGGGTACACACTAGAGTTGGAGTCAGTCTGGTCAAATAGATTGAACTCTTTGTGATGCCAAGTTTAGGCTTTTCGAAACCTGCAAGCATGTGAAATACGAGCATGTTTACCAATTGGGATGTCTTTTAATTGCAGTCTAAACATAAAATCCAGCTTCAGTTTAAACTTTCTCTTTGCTGGGAAGCAGCTCTAGCTCAGCCCACATCCATGCACCAAAACCTCCAGGAGAGGGGATGCTCCCAGGGTCTTTACTCTCTCCCCACCGACAGCCCAGCTGTGCTAGTGCATAGGGATGAATGGTCCTGCTGGCAATCATTAGAAGAGTCAAGTGCAGAAAGACCAACCAAACCACACCAGTCGTTCCAAATAAGCTGAGAACAGGGACTGCAGGTGCCATTGTGCATTTATTTAATCCTTCTGGAAATTACTCTTCTATGCCCTGAAGAATACCACTGGATAGTTGTAAATTCAAATTGTGATTTTAGTCAGATGGAAGTCAGTTAGAATTTTACAATTAATTTAAATAATGGCCAGAATTAAAAATCCATGTTACTACTCTAAGGAATTTAAAGCAATTGCAAATGAAAAATGAAATTTATCAACCATTTCTCCCTTGCACTGAACAAGTGCCCTTCCCTGAACAATTGCTGCGTAACAGTTGTCTTTATCTTGTTGAAGCTGAGACCAGAATCTACAGCACCAAATGCTCTTTCTTCAGAGCTGTCTCTATCTCAGCACACACATACACAAAGGAGAATTAACAGCAGGCCTTGCAGACACAGGGGTTTATCTTAACACAGTTAATGCATTACCTGCTAATTCCTGGAAATTCAAAGCAGCCAGGTCTCAGACCCTGCTCACACATGTTGCTTGTGATAAGAAGCCACACTTTTGTATTTCTGCATCTGCTTGTCAGCGTGACCAAACAGGTAAGCTGCTTTACTGCTAAAGACACCCTGACCATCTTGTTTCCTTCCAGCCCAGCATCAGCCAGCTGTAAGCCTGCCTCTCTAAAGAGTTATTTTGGCACTGTTGGTTGCTAGCAAACAGCCATCACACTCCAGTCTGGGGGAGGCTGCACCGTGGCTGGGGATGCATAAATTTTATGCTGTCCATACAGGGCCTCACAATTAAGTACTTATTTGTATCATACCCTGAAAACCCAGATAAAGTCATTTCAGAAAGCAGTGCTCTATTTTCCAGTTGTTTTGTTGTTCAAGAACTAGAAATGTTAAAAGCAGGAGCAAGATTCTAGTCAGACAAATGTCTCTCTGCAAATTGCCAGAGATACACAATTAATACTAAACTGTCATTAACCCTGCGTACAGCTTTGCAAAGCAGACTATAAAGTAATCTGAAATCGTGTCCTTGCCAAATTCATCAGGATGAGCTTTTTCAATACAACGACACCGATTGTTTGAAACAGCTTCTAATGAGTCATTTTGGGCCACACATAAATTGTTTCTGCCTCAAGGGATTTGACACTCCTCTGTCAGATGCAACAGCAGCAATGATATATCACTGGTTTGCTTTTGATCATCGATTTTGTGATGTCTCTGTGTAAATCCAGCCAAACCCAGATCTGGGATGCTATTTTGGCAGGGTGGATGAGGATCAGTTAAGATGTTTCTTCACCAGCAGCACATTCCAACACCACCTTGAGCTTTAGCACAGCCAGATCTAGTTCCTTCAGGACTAACTGGGAGCAATACTTGCCCGTTGTTGGGATGGGTTAGTCAGCACAGCCTCACCTAATCCTCCTTTGTTTGTGACTCAAACATTTGCACTTCATGATTTTTCTTTCCTCATGGACAGTAGTGCTGGAGGCTGGGACAACATGCAGCTGGGTGGGTTTTGTCCTGACAGGACCGTGAGATTGGATGTGTGACTAATTCAGACCCAGAGGGAAAAGGGTTACCTGCTATGGTTGCCAGGGCTTGTCTCCCTTCTGAGATGTTCTTTATGCTTTGAAACTGGCACCTTTTTAGGAAGACTGGGCTTATTCCTTTGTCAGAAGAGACACGGCCATGATGTAAAATACTCTTGCATCAACTGGAACAATACAGAGTAGCTACATGAAGAGCAGAGTGAGAGAGTCATGGCATAAATACCCTTCTTGCATAAGAAGAGAGGAGGGAAGCTCATGCTAGCATGGAGAAAATTTGTGAGGCCAAGTGGCCTGATTTCACTGGAACTGTGTTTGTGGCAGTCTGGGAGTGCTGTAGTAGCACAGCAAGCTGGCTGGGTGCTAAATTGTGTGGCTTTGTCACCTGAGCAGAACCCAGCAGTGAGGAGCCCTGCTGCTGAGCCACTGTGCTACCTGGAACAGTCACCTCACCTTACTGTGGGATGACCAAAATATTTCCTTCCCTGATGAGCACCCTGCCAGTATCCCTGTGAACTGGAGAGGTGTAAGAAGTGCCAAGGCAAGCAAGCTTGAAATTACAGTTTTCATTTAGCTTGGAAAACAAATTTACCATTTGTACAGCCCCTCCTCCTTGTCAAAGAAGCACAAGGAGAAGAAAACACAGCTGTGAGGCAGCCTCTCGCAGCTGAGCATCTCTATAAGGCAGGAGGTCTCTGTGTGGTGTGAGCTGCTGATAAGAGCAAGGAGACTCACCGTAACCACACAGCAAGGAGCAGTTTCCAGCCTCTGTACTTCCAGCAACAAATGCCCCGCCTGCATGTTGCTGTCAAAGTCCCAGAAAACATGAGATCAATCCACCAGCACCTTTGCCACATCCCATGGACACTGGCTGTTTGCCATCACAGAGCTGCTCCCAATTAACAGCAGCTGAAGTTACCTGACAGCAATCTTTCTCCAGTACAGCACAGACAATCTCACATGTACTTTTGTTAGGTTCAGGAAGATTTGTGCAGCATAAGCACTTACTGTTTCCACAACAGAGGTCATTTGGATCAAAGGCTCTGATGTAACATGGCAGATTCTTTGGCTCACTCAGCTCAAGTCATCTCTACAGAATTATAAATACAGTCGAGACATTATTAAAATTTTAACAAGTTTCTCTCTTGGGGCTCTCAGTTATTCACCTATGAGTAGTTGTTATTTCATCACCAGGAGGGAGTCAAATGGAAAGTAAAAAGGCAGGGATGGGTTCTAAGCTGTTAGTATTCATTTTGTTTTACAAATTAATGGGGATAAAAAGTCCCCACTATGCTCAGTATGCTCCTTCCAGATGGTACTTTCTAAACTGTAGTCATTCTGACAAGAACTTCTTAAATAGCTTAACGGTCTTGCATCCTCAGCTAAACAGCCACAGCCACTGATCATCAGTATCCTTGACAAGCACCATGTCTTAGTGAAGATTACAAAGGCAAGGTCTGGCTTGTAAGGGGAGAAGGAGCTCAAATAAGGGGACAACACAAATGTAGCTGCTAATTTGCGTGGAGTTTCAGGTCACATTTGGCAAACATTTTTGATGACCAGCATTTATTAAAAAAAAAAAAGGCATTTATGAAATGTTAGCTAAATGTTTCTATTGGTAACTTTCACACGTGGGGGGAAAAAATGCTCAAAACCCCAAAATCCTGCGTCTTTGTGCAGCATGAGAGTGGAAGTTATTCCACACTGTGGTGGGAGAGGATCGTAAAGCACATAAACATTTTCAGCAGAGCTGCTGAAGAACAAATCATTCTGAAATCATTTGTCTGACACTGATGCTCAGATGAGCCCTTTACCTTATGCTACCTCTTTTGTGCTGTTGTTTTTCCAAAAAAATCAGAAACTGGCACACACATTTTTATTTGAAGGGGGAATTTCAATCAGACACTGGCCTTTAAAACAGCCTTAGCTTTTAGGAACACCTAGTAGTGGGAGATTTTTTTTTATACTACTGACAACACTTGGATCACGGCTCTGGTGGAAGCGTAGATCTTTTTATAAATTGTCAATGTGCAGAGAGTCAGGCGTAGCAAGGAAATTGGTTAAGAAATGAGTTGTTATTTCAGGCTGGTACAAACTTCCATGTCTCTGGGAGCTGTGTACGAGGATATCCCCAAGTATTTATTCCAAAAGTCACGGCAATGAAAATGCACAGGAGAAAGCAGGGGCTGTAGAGTGTATTGGAAACTCAGTACATTGAGGATCTTAGAAAAGGCACATCCAATTAGGTAAGCCCAAATTTAATTCTGCTGGTTTCTGAAAGGAAGTCATTGTGCAACTCTTTTGCAAGAGCATTGAAACTGGTAGAACAAGACACACAGCATGTGGCAGTGAAACTAAAGATATTAAAGAAGAGTTTGGGTTGCTGTTGGGTCTTCTTTAATTACCTTTTTAAGACACTCCACTTTTCTTTAAACTTTAAATAACAGCATGAAGAAGGCCTCATCTCTTAGACAGAGCAAATAATCCTCTGTCATGCATAAGAAGTTATGAGAACAAGCCAAGCTGCACATGGGAGATGAGAGATGGAGAACAGGTTCTGTAACAAGGGCCCCTGTTCAAAGCAAGTCAAGAGAGGTCTCAGCAGCTAACTCACCAGGTATGTGTTGTGCATCAACAAAGCCTTCTCTGTTGAATGAAAGGCTCCTTCATCTTTGCCTCTAACCTCCATTCCTTCCTCACCACAGCAGAGGGTTTTGCTTTTCAGAGAAGGAAAATCTGAGAACACACTCATTTCGTCTATGGATTCAAAAAACTGCAGAAACAACTAGAGCCTGAGCCCTTGCTGTTCCCAGCAGATGTGGCATTGGTTTCACAAAAACCCTGTATCAAGTTGGTATCTCTGCTTAAGAGCTGAGTAGTTCTCCCTGCTGACACAAAACTTCAGCTCTGTGTCTGCCCTTCAGGTGCTTTTCTCCAACATAAGAGTCTGCAAGGGGGGGAAATAAACCCTTCAGCAACAGCTTCTTTAGAGATTTCCACTATTTCAGCCCAGTCCTGTGCATAGAGCTGGTCAGTGAGGAGGTGCTGCCTTGGGATACTACTGCTAACCAGTTAACAACCAGGAGAAGCTGTTGCCACAGTTTCATTAAACTGGGCAGAGTAATACCTGAAACACATAGGTCCTTCTGTCCTTCCTTGGATATGGGTGACTACCCTTATCCTGTGTGAGGTCTGAACCGTGAAAGAAATTATTTCACACTTTTTATCTCCTCATTTCAGTACATCTTCACCTTCTTATAGCATTTCCCCTACCTCCCTCAAAGCAGCAGGAATATTTTTTAACAGTATCCAAAACACTTTTTCATCTTTCTTCTTTTCACGTGTCCTCAAAAAGCTGGTCTGAATTCCGTATCTACTTAAGACTGGTACATGGTTAGCTGAATGACCTCAAAAAGTGGTGAGAGGAGGAATTCACATGTACTGCAGGCATTCAGTGCAGGAACCACCATAAGCCAAGTTATCTTCTCTTTATTTCTTTGAGCTTTTTCATTTCTGTCCAGCTTAGGCATCCTCATCTCTTCTGTTTAAGGAGGATTCAACAGTCTGCTTGGCTGTACTTAGAAAGCTTCCTGTATTAATTCTAAAGAAAATAAGAAATGTTGGCCAGAAATTATACAATTTTTTGTGGACCAAAATCTTGAGTACCAAAAAAAACTTGTATCTGAGATGAGGAGATCATATTTGGTTCCTCAGATATCAGTCAAGAAAGATCCAAAAAATTATTCTTCTTAGAAATACTATGGCTCTGTTCTCAAGGTGATTCACTGTCTATTAGCACAGAAGTGACTTACTAAAGTCCTTTTTTCTGAAAAATGGTTATCTCCTGCCTTCCTCCAAAATGAAAAACAAAGTCTGTGCATTTGGTTCCTCAGATAATGCCTTGACAACAAACTCCACAATGAGCTCTGCTCCAGCCAGTGCTGATATCATGATTTTGATGAGCAGCTGTTTTTGGTAATCCATGCCTAGGCACCAAAATAATTTTGAGTGATTACATGGGAAATAAGATTATGACTTACCCAGACATTATACTGAGTTTGATGGTTATAAACTAGATCTTCCTAAACACGTTACAGCATTAGGGGCAAGGATCTCAAGAGGGAATTACAGATAGACAGAAAAACCCAAGTAAATGGCAATCCCAGCATTTATCATGGAATACAGTGATGCCAGGGTTGCCCTGAAAAGATCACCTCAGCCTCTCCACATGCCCCAGGGCAGGGTTCATGAAAAACAAGAGTAGGACAGACTTCATACAAAAATTGGAAGCTGCCAGGCAAGGTAGGTCCAATTGGTAAGTACACATAATCATCATTTCAGGACTTAACAGAGGTTGAATACTGCAACTGTGAAGAAATAGTTATGAAACAGATTGTGCACATACCAGGTGCCATGCAGAGAGATGGGCTCAGGTGAGCTGTGGCTGCTGTGATTCTGAGCACTGCAGTAGTTAAAAGACTTAAAAAAGAGCTTTCAGCTGCATTTGGAAGGTATTTTTGATTTATCAATATAAGTGATTAGCAGCTATTCCACAAATCCAAAATATACAAAATAGCACAATTATAATGTATTATAATTATAATATCACAGTATATAATGTCACAACAAAATATTCTTTAAATATATCTGCTGCTTAGAGATACACACATGCTTTAAACCTCTGGATATAAAGACAAAATAACTGAAAGCAACAAGATAGATCAGATATATTTCAAATAGTTTCAAGAGGTACTCAGAGGTTGTAGGAACAGTGGTCATGGAACTTATAGCAGTTGCTGATTTTATTACTGTCTGGTTAAATTGACATCACATGAATAAAACTGGTTTTAAGGGAGAAGGTTAGAATTTTCAGTATCAGGGTCCAAAAAAAAGGAAATTCCTTTTAAATCTCAGTGCAACCACCTTCTCACTCCTGCGACTTGGAACAACCTGCAGGAGGAGATACAGGCACTTGGCAGTGCTTGGGGCACACAGCCCAAGCCTTAGGGGAGGAAATGCCCCCAGCAAGTCACAAATGAGACCCTGGTCAATGTCTCTGCATGACAACAGGCCCACCTGCCAATGTTCAACAGGTACATGGATAAGGGGGCCCAGGTCACATATAATTGAGTTGGAAATGGCATGCAGAGCTTTTTTCCTTCATGCACTTACATGTTATCTTCTTCCCCTTATCTCCCCAAGAACCCCATTACAGGATCTTACCTCCTATTGTGATATTTAAAGGGAACATTTCCTGAATTATCACAACTGTGCATTTGACAAATATACCCATCTAGACCACACAGTTATTTATACTGGGTAGTGCCTGACTGGCCCCTGTCCACTTGGTACGACATACTGTACAAAAGCTTAAACAACACTCTTCCCGTCCTAGAAAGCTTTCAACCCAAAGATCAAATCCTAAAGATAGCACAGGCTTAGTTACAGTCCTGAGACCCAGGAACTTGGAAATCTGATTTACTCTCAGAGCTATATTTAAGCACCTGTATACATGTGAGTGCAGTTACATACAGACACAGGTAGTTTGAACTCAGCAGTGTTACTGCTGAAGCAGTGATTACCCATGAGTACAAACACTCTGCATGATTTAGATCCTGGTCTGGTCATCATTCCATATATCTGCTCACCCTCATACATCCTGAACATACTGTTATTTAGGAAAAAAACAGCAGCATTCTGTCTGGAATTAGTATCTAGCATTGGCCTAAGGGAAGGCTTCGATGCAAATGAACTACTGGGGTCAGGGGAAGGCAAAAAGAGGACATTTCGGCTCAGGACACTGCATTATCATGCACCCCTTGGTTTAGCACACAGGGCTGCTCCATAGTGCTAAGGTTACCTGCAACATCTCAGCTCCTCACATCACCCTAGCAGACTGTAGCAGCAGCATGTGCCAAGAACCAGGTATTCTGCTAGAGTTCCCACACCATCAGCTATGACCCATCAGAGAACTCAATACCCCTTCCCTTGAGACTTTCAAGTATCTTACAGGGGTTATTAAACAGCATCCTTCCTCAAGGTTGTGCATTAGCCTGTCCAACCAAGGGGAAAAGGGTCACAGCCAGTGAGAGCAACACTTCTGCTCATGCTCAGGAATAATGTGGCCTGTAGAACAGGGCTACACTTTACTTCTGAAAGACCTGTCTGCCCATGGCCATTAACTTGAGCTTTTTCCTTTGAGTATAAACATGAGAACATTGCTTCTTACGATACCAACTTTAGGAAGCCATGACCTGGCAAGCTGTGACCTGGTGCAGAGAATGGACCAGCACCATAGTCTGGGGTACAGAGCATAAGCCTCTCCCATATTTCATTTAATTTCACATATTTCATTTAGTTTCCCATATTTCACTGGGCTAATACTCAGAGCACAGTTCAGAGAACAAGCTAGTCTAGTACCATCTATTGTATACATTTCCTGAGTGTGCATTTTTTTCATGTCTGCGCATTCAGGCTTATGTATGGGATTCAATCCTCACAGTTTAGACACAGAGCTGTGACCCAATCACTGCAATCCAGCAAAGGAGACTCCTGTGCAAGACTGAGCAGATTTCTCTCTTCAGAACTCACCCTACAGACATTTGCTACTATTAGTTACAAAACTCTTTAGTAGTAAATTACAGGGTGAAGTTTGGAGTCTGACCTGCAGTTCTTCAGGTCTTGAAGTATAATTTCAATGAAGAAAAATAAGACCTTTTCTTGTCTAATACAGTATCACTTCCCACTGGCATTTGGATGTAATCTGTAACAAACATTCATCAGTACACTTGCACCACCATAAACTTTTGGTGAGCTCTTTCTAAGCTCATCTCAGTGTAGCAAAAACAACAAACACTTGAGTCTTGCAGACAGGGTAAGGAGTCTGTATTAGTTACCATCTCAGTGCTTTATTTCTTTGACTGATCTCTTCACTGGCATGACTGAGGTAGACAGTGGAGTTCTTAACCAGTAAAAACAATCTGACACATGAAAATGATAAATATTTGCTTTATTAAATTACTTTTATACTTCTACAAAGAAATTTTCTGATTTCCGTTATAGAATCAAAGGAAAGGAATTCATTGCTGTCCATGCAGTTACCTAGATTGAGATACAAAAAAGGTTGTAAAAAGACCAGCCTATTCAAGTTACATTAAAAAGGCAGAGAATAGACAAGTTCCCTTAGGAATCTTGAGGCTCAGAAATATGAAGTCCCATAATACAATGAAATTAAGAATTCAGCAATGTGTTGAACAATTGTAAACTGTAACTGCACTAGTGGACCACATTATTCAGCAGTTTCCTTAAAGGTATGAACTGTGAACTGAACAAAAAGTGTAGCTGACACAGCAGACCTCGTTTAGTTGTTCTCCCTTTCACACTCTCCAAGTCAAAGTTGTCATATCAGCATTTAAATGATAGGAAGGAAACTTGCCTCCATAAATATCAGAAATCTCTCCATTCCATAGCTATTTATATAAAGTAACTAGCTGTTACAAATCAGTTTCAAGTAAAACAGGTGGCTGAGGCAAAAATAATCAAAATCAGATCATACACAATTTTACTGTAAATACAGTAATTTGAAAGATAAACACAACCATAGCACTGATAGGATATCAATGCTGCTCTATTATAGACATGATGTATCAGTAGAAAATTAGGATGTCTATTATCAAAATTGAGGACATTCATTCCAGTCTCTGGTAATCTAATCTTAGTGCAAAACAGATGCTAAGACATATTTAGCAAAAAAAAGGTGATACATTTAAGGCCAAAAAGTTGTTCAGTCATCACTGTCACTTCCAGATTCACTCAGCTGCAAGTCATTTCCTAGAAGAGAGATCACAGTATTAGTCATTTTCAAGGAAATAATTTTCTTCTTTCAAGATATTCCCTTTCTCAGTGAAGGGCTTGCAAAAGTCAATACTAAACAGGTCAGGAAGATTGGACTAGATTATCTGTAAAGGTTTCTTATAATCCAAATTATTCTATGATTAGAGAATAAACAGGTGTAGAACCAAACTTCCCAGTGACAGAACCTTAGATCTTTTTTTCTACAATTTTAAAATCTTGGCAAGGAAGCCTTTAGCTTATTTGCACAAGTGCATTTATTTAATATCACCAGATCACAAAAGACAACACCTAGCTATCTCTGCCACCCACATTTTCATGCTTCATAAGTGGGAAATCTGCTGGTGAATGCAGTTTTGTGAAAAACAAGTTGTTGTGTTTTTTGAAACACATCTGAATGCTAGTCAGCTGTGCTTGAAAACAAAGTGGTGTCTCAATCAAGAAGAGCAGCTCTTTGACATACCATTTAAAGATGTATCAGTGACCTACTATTTCAAACTGGTTTTGGAACAAGTGAATAAACAAAACATCAAAAGAAATTTTACAGAGCACTTTAATTTGGTTGCTATATATATGTATTTTTTAAAACGAGGAAGTAAGAAGAAAGAATACATTGTGCTTGCCATGGATGTCCATAAACTTAGAGGGTGGAAGGGAAGAAATCTTTCCAGGGTGACAGGTAACTAACAAAAAAATACAGCAGCATGCTATACACAATCTACATCATATCTAACAACTTCCCACATGTTTTTAAGAGACTGTTCCAACTAGCATGGTTTTACTCACACCTCCCTTGCCAAACAACCATTACAAAAGAAGAAAGAAAAAAATCTCAGGTTGTGCAGACATGGTCTAAAAAGCAAAGAAAAAATCACTGAAACTGAGAAAACTGAGCTGGCACACTATTTTGACATGCCCTTTCCTCAGCTGCTGCACCCTTCACAGATCCCTTTTGCAGATGGGTGAAAAAGTAACCTCAAGGGGGTAAATCCCACAAGACACTCAGATTGGATCTTTTGTTCTCAGGCATACCATTTCTGCCAGAACACTGGAGTCTTTAACATGGCTGCATTTAGCCTCCCTTTGTTTTCCACTATGTCATCACTAAAGTTTAGAAAGTGGTACATGTTTCTCTGCAACAAAACAAAAACACTTTATATAAGAAAAGAATAGTCAAGATGGCTGTTTCCAGCAATCTTTAAAGTACTACTATAGTCAATTTTTTTGTTTCCAATCCTCTACATAGACAAAATTTACAGCCATATTGTTTTTAAGATAAATTTTAAAAAGCAATTTAGAAAGGACAAAATCAAGTTATCTGTCAATAATGATTCAAAACAATATAATATCCTGAAAAACAATTATTTCAAGACAGAGAATGGGATTTGTAAATTAAACTCATGTATGTATCACTCTAAAGAAAGTTACAGTGAATTCTTAGAAATCCCAGCCCTGTCATGCACTATCTACTCTAAGAGAGGACAGGGAGTGTTAACAAGAAGATAATCTTCCAAATAATGTTTCTGCAGCCTTCAAAAGTTATTTCAACATAGTTAATAGAAATTACACAAACCCTGTAACACTAGCCAAAAATACCAATGCTTGTGAAAACCAGCAGATGGGAAAGCAAGAACTCCAAGTTCCAGAGTCAGAAATAATGTTATGATTTACTTCAGGGCAAACTTTCTGTCCCATTTTTATAACCCTACCTCCAAAAAACACCTCCAGAGATATGGCAAAGTAACACAGTCTAGAGCTGGCAGCTTTCAGATGGATTTGGTGCAAGGATAGAAAGCTCATTTAACAAGGACTCTGAAGAAACATCTGGACTCTATTGTACTTATGAGGCAGCAATGAAGTGAGGAAAAACTGTTGAATTTGATTTTCACAGTGTCCGTTGCTTATTAGCAATATTAATTAGGGAAATAGATTGCACTGCAAATTACATTTCCTATGCTTTTAAATTGGCAAATACAAATATATTCAACTGAATTCTTGCTAGTTATAGGGGACAGGGAAACTCATAAGAGTGATCTGTGTTTCAAAGATCTAGTGGTCACACCAACACCGAACTAATACAAGGGAAAATTTTGTCTTGTCTAGCTGTTTGTACCAGCACCAAGGATCAAAAGAAGTGAAGTTATGCTGAATAACTATGTACATAACACAAGGCTCCAGAATAGCCCATCTATGCTGAGTTTTCTTTGGAAAGTTACTTTGTTTAACATAACACTTGTTTAAACAAAAAGTAGACATAAATCAAAATATGATCAAATATTCATGAAGGACAGATTCATTAGTGGCACCATTTACAAACTTTGTTATAAGGCAAGTTGTGAGCCTATATAATCAGCTTCTGAAGGTAGGAAGGGGAAGAAGCAGTATTTTGGGGGTGAGGAGCAGTCTTGATCCACAGGTTCCTGAGGAGGCAGAAGTATTTGATTACCATGGTCTAGACACCACCTCCTCCATTTTCCAAGTTCCACAAACCCCCAGCTGTGTAATTTCTACATGCAATTGAAACTGCTCTCTAAATCTTCCCCCAGCCTTCTGCCTGCACACAGCAAGTCAGAGGAAAACTTTATTAATTACCCAGTATGGCCCCAGTTCTCCAGAGGTGCACAAACTAGTCACAGACGTAAGGAGGCAAACCTTGAAACAAGATTAGACAAGCAAACAGCTTATGCTGACATCTGTTAAGTCAGTATTTTACTTTTGCAAAACATTACTTGCGATGGAAGAAATGACTGTACAGAACCCCGACTGAGAACTCTCACCATTCACACTAGAAAAATGTGCTATCCACTTAGTTTCTCCAGGTTTCACTCTCCTGCCAAATTCCCTCCGCAAGGGAGCGTTCTCCTTGAGAGTAACTATTTTGATCTTTAACTAGTTGAAGTGTCATGTAAGTGTTAACTGCACTAGAAGCTGGGGATGGAATCGTTTTAAGCAGTAACAGCTCTGTAACCAGAACTGAACAAATGGCATCAAGGTGAAGAGCTGGGGGGAGCTCAAAGACCTGAGGCTACAGGCAGAGGTTCTACCTGTCAACACGGTTCTCAAGCACCACCAATCCACCAGCTTCCCCTGTGACAGTTTTGATGTTGTCATGTTTTAAGCAGCATTTTCTCACTCTGTCTGCTGGAACTGGTGGACTTTGCCACCTGTACTTGTAAATGTATTTCCTACTGGAAGCTTTTCCAGCTGGGATTCTGTCACGGGGGATAGAGCTTAATCTTGTTTTCATAACAGTTTTATTTAAAGCATGGAGAATGGCAAATTGCATTTGTGAATAAGGGTTGAAATAAATGACACTCTAAAGTTGTGCAAATTGTAAACAAGAAGACATTGTTCTCTATAGTGACAGTAAAATGAAAGCAGCATTTAGTCCTTTGCACTAGAAATCACAGAACTTTTCAGACTGATCTTATCTCTTAATGCAGTACATAATTAAATATCTATG
>WEIV01025089.1:4759-18049 GCA_013390005.1 Calyptomena viridis | reverse complement strand
TATGTCACTTAGTGCCATAGTTTAGTGAATCACATGGTGTTAAGTAATAGGTTGGATTTGATGATCTCAAAGGTCTTTTCCAACCTAGTTAATTCTGAGATTTTGTGATTCTGTGATTACAGTCCCTTTGAGGCTGACGTTCCTTTTAATATATATGAAGATCTGCCCCCAAGAGTGTTACCCAGCATGCACATGCAGCTGAGTGTGAGCAGCATGACTGGCAGAGGTCCTGGGGGAAAGAATAAAATGGAACTCCTTTTGTGAATGGCTGCTACTGGGATCTTCCCAGCTCCTGAGCTCTTGTAAAGTTACCCAGTCTTTACTGTGTGGTGTCTTCTATATGGTGCTGGGGGGAGAGGAGAAGCAGGGGAATGAGTTAGTTGAAAATGACTGTATGTCCTGTTAAGGGAAAAAACAGAAATTCCCTTAAAAAAAACTGAAGTGAAAAGGTAGAATCCAATTGCTTAGTAATTCCAATATATCTGCTTGCTTATATTGCTCTTCTGTTATATAGCATTTTATTATTGATGGTAGTGGCTACAAGGTGTCTGAAAGAGAGATGGGAGGAGGAAAAAACCCAATCCATTAACGCACTACATCCCAGGTTCATTAGCATCTTGTTTTACTCTAATGCAGCAGGTATGTCTGCCTAATGCAAAACTTGGCCTGCTGCTCTAAATGATAAACCTCAGTAACTAAGCTTTTGGATCCTGACTGTGGATTAGAAAAATATAAGAGACTGAGAAGGCAATTGCTGTAGACTAATATTGCTGGTATTAAATAAGATGAAGCTGCAGGAAACCACACACTGAGTGTTAGATGTAGGTTGCCTTGCCCTTTTTCTCTCTTGCTTTATAGTATTTTTCCACCCTGGCCCTTATTTTGTAATTTGCTCGTTCTTTCTTGTCTTTGGAACTGAAAGTGCTCACTGAAAAGGTAATATCTGAGATCCATACTCATATCAAGTTCTCGTCTGGTAGCAGCTGCTGTTGAAATGGCTATCAGATAGTTTTAGTGAGCTGTGCTTGCTAAGCATTTTCTAATATTGATGTTACTGGCATAAAAGCAGGCTGATTACTCAAGTTAGATTGGTTCCCCACCCCTTAAATTGAGAAGAAAAAGTGTTACACAGTTTTTGAAACAGAAATTACATAGCTCTTTCTCTTTATGTCTCTCTTGCCATCCTGAAGCAGAAGTAGATCTCGGTGCATGTCATACCATCAAAAGTAATTTTTTATGGCTTTTAACAGGTACTTGTTTACCTTCTGCAAGCAGCAACTAATTGTATATCAGTCAGGGAATGTATTTCTTTAAGATTTGTGCAAAACACTTATATTTGTTTAACCTTTTCTCAGCTTTGACAGATGTTACGATATATCACATACAATTCAGTGCATTATGCTGTTCAACCCATATTTGTTCATGTAAAATTCTGAGAGGATACAGTGCTGCAGGTAACACACATATACGTATATATGTACACACATACACATATAGCACTTTGGGGGGTTGCATGGACAGCAGTTACACTTGAAAGCAGACAGTTGGTAAAGATGGAATGAATGCAACACCACAGGTCAAGTACAATGCTGTCGTCTAGGGACAGAGACCATGTACCACTGCAAATTTCACAATAGCTCACAATAGATCACACAGAGATGTGTGATCCCAGGTACAAATCACATAGATCTACCCTTGGAAAGACTGTGAAAGAACAAGTGACTGCTTACTCTTGCTGCTTTGTTGTTCACAGAGCAAACAAAACTAAGAGGACTTAATTTTCCTGAAGATGAGAGAATTTCAGAGAGAAATACCTTATAAAATTGGAGCAAATATCTATTTCTTTCAGTAGCATCTTCTGTTAACTCTCATTTGATGTTGTATAACCTTTTGCTCAAGCATCAGGAGTTTCTCTTCATAGTCACCAAGATGTTTAGAGGGATGGAGCACCTCTCCTATGAGGAAAGGCTAAGAGAATTGGGATTGTTCAGCCTGGAAAATAGAAGGCTTAGGGGTGACCAAATTGCAGCCTTCCAGGACCTAAGGGGAGCCTACAAGGCTATTTACAAGGGCATGTAGTGATAGGACAAGGGGGAATGGCTTCAACTGAAACAGGGTAGGTTTAGGTTCGATATTAAGAACAAATTCTTCACTATGAGGGTGATGAGGCCCTAGAACAGGTTCCCTAGAGAATTGTGGATGCCACATCCCTGAAAGTGTTCAAGGCCAGGTTGGATGGGACTTTGAGCAACCTGGTTGGGTGGAAGGTGTCCCTGCTAATGACAAAATTATCATCTCCATTTTAGGAAAAAAAGGAGATAGTCTCTGGCAGAACCTGTCTTCTCACTTGCTTTCTATTACTTTAACTACCACCATCCTTCAGTTCATACATTATAAGATCTACCTGAACTAAAAGAATAATGCAGAATGGCCAGAGTACTAGTAGCAAATTTATAATAATTGAATCTGAAAGCAAATATGTGTGCCAAGTTTAGATCCATTTAGAGTCACCCAAAAATAAGAGAAGGACTTTGCTTGCCTTTGAAAACCAAATTCTATGGAGGCTAATTATTTATCTGATTAACTAGGATTAACATGATACATGTTTCAATTAACATGTACAATTAACATGATACATGTTTCAGAGGGAAAATTGTGGTTTACCTTTTACTTGCTTTTGTTTATCATGAAATGCCAAATATTACCACATGCTGTACCAGTGTTTTCCCACAGAAGTGTTTCACTGGGTAATTTTTGCTGGTGTTTACACAACCATGAGAATAGCAGCTTTTTAATTGACACAGTTGAATGCAGTACAGATAACAACTGCTATTTCAACTGCTTTTCTCATTCTTTATCTTAGCTATTATTTAGGAATGCAAAGATTTTAAGAACCTGACTATAAAAACCTATATCTGAAAACTGTAACTATCATTAGCACATATTCTAGAAATACCATGGTATTTCAGATCTAGGCACTTTATCCTCCTCTCCTTTAATTCAATATATTTTTAACAATTGACTAGATAGAGCAAAACTCCTGCTGGTTTCTGTAAAAGAATAAAAATTTCTGGGCATTTAGCAGCATCCAGGGGAGAAGAGCTGAGTCTCAGAAGTCACCAGAGAGCTTAGAAATTTGTTACTTGGGTTCAGATGACAAACAATACTGTGACTAGCGGCATCTAAAATACAGTTCTGGTGCAAAATACAGCAGCTGTTTATCATGTTAGGGTAGCACTCTGCAGTGTATACATAGACTACAGGATAGAAAATGAGGAATAATGTATTGATGCTGGGGAGACAGAGCCCAGTGTTAAATCATAAATGTTTTGCCAGTAGCATCAATGCAACTGTCTTTGACTCCGACCCATGACATACTTTTCACTAATCTGGAGCATGGGGTTTGAAACAAACCCTGCTGAAAGACTGCATGTTCTTTTGCTCAGCCAGACCATGTTGTCCTCATTACATTAAAAGGGGTTGAGAGTCTCCTGGGCTGTGGGCACAGTTGATGCCTTTACTCAGTGCCTTCTCCATCCTCTTCCATTCCTTCCAGGTAGAGTCATTATTTCAGTGATTATTTCAGGGGTCAAAACCTTGCTAAATGCCAACTGTTTCCTCTTCTTTTTTAAGCATTAGCTGTTCAGTTTTGCTAATCTTACATTTTCCATAAGTGTTGCTTTTCCACTAGCTCATTATTCTTTCAGTTGTGTTTATATCTAGCTGTTACTTAGCTGCTGTGCTTCTGCAGTATTTGAAACATATTGCATCCCTAGATGATACTATGGTCATCTAAACCACAATTATGCTTTAAAAAGGCAAAATTCTTACCTGCTCATATTGTTGCTGAGAGAATCAAAGAGCTTATCAGAGCTAATGACTTTTTCTTGTTTGGTTTTTTTTTTTTTAAAATAAGTTTTTATATGTGTCATCTAGGAAAAATAAAAGCAGAAATAAATAGTTATGAGATCTAAAATTCTGTCTTATTCCCTGCCTGTCAGTCAGGTACTGCAAATGCTCTCTTTCTCTTAAGATGGAGAACCATTGTAGTAGATATAGCATGTCTGTTGCGTTAAAGGGGAAGATTTGGAGGTGCTAGGGGTCTAGATAAATGTGTCAGAGCAGTTTTAAGCTCAACAGCAGCTTCTTGAGAACTCTTACGAACTGATGGGAAGGGAGCATTCACTGTACAGTGGCCTACACTGAAGCTGGCATAGCCCAAAAAGATTTAGAAATTCGTGTTATGCCACACATGTCCCTTTTTACAGGACTGTACTTATCTAGTGTGGTGAGCTGACCATAGCCAGCTAAGCACCCACACAACTGCTCACTCACCCCCTCTGCCTGACCTCCAGTGGAGGAGGGAGGGAAGAGGAAGTGAAAAACAAGATATACACAGCTTAGTATGTGAACGAAAGAGGAGGAAAACACAAGTGAAGCAAAGAAAATCTTTCATCACCTTCCACAGGCAGACCACTGCCCAGCCAGTCTCCAGACAGCCACATTGGAGGCCAAAAAGCTCACCTTCATCTTTCTCCACCTATTTTTATTGCTGAGCATGATTTTAAATGACATGGAATACCTGTTGGCCTATGTCCCCTCCCAGCTTCTTGCCCACCTCAGCCTATTTGCTGGAAGGAGGCAGAGAAGGAAAAGGAAGATACTGAGGCTGTACCACAATTCTTCAGTAGTAACCGAAATACGGGTGCGTTATCAACAAATCAACACAGCGCCATATGGGCTGCTATGAACAAAGTTAACTCCCTGTATTTATAAAGCCTGTTCAGATTCCCATAGGGAATCCTTATGGAAAGGGTCCTTCATCTCATAGCATACATGTACCCTAAGTGTTAGTTAATGAATCTTCTACCTCCTCTTCCACTTCCCGGGGACCTGAGCATCTGTGAACTCTCCTGCAGCAGTTAATTACTTGAAATTAGTATTTTAATGAACGGATCTCAGTGAATTTAAAACAAAATTTCCCAGACATTAAAGAAATAAGCAGGAGGTAAAATTAATAACTGTAAAGTTCAACAGATGAATGGTCAGTAGGTGCTGGCTTGGCAAAGGAGTGGAGCATTCCTGTTTCAATTTGTGGTGGGAGGAGACTGCTTCAGGTTTTGGTCCTGTGAGCTGCAGCTCTCAGGGACAGGGTTTAGTGGGACTTGGCAGTGTTAGATTTATGGTTGGTCTTGATTGTCTTGGAGGTCTTTTCAAACCTAAAAGATTCCATGATTCTCTCTTCTACCTCTTGATCTGCCTAAGGGAGCAGTAATTTAGGAACTACGTTGAAAGTTCAGACAGTGTAATTCTCCTCCAGTGAAAGAGAAGCTCTTTGGGGAGTGGTTATTGCTTTTCCCCCCAAAAAAAAAAATCTGAAAAGCAAAAAATCATTCTTACCCTGATAGATTGAAAAACTAACCTGTGAGAGAGATGGGAGTGCTTTTGTGGCATTTGCAATGATTGCACAGCCTATCAAACAGTAGTGGATATTTTGTTCAGCAGGATTAGTACTCAACAAGATTTGAAAGTCTTTCAAAAAGTTGTGTGGGTGTGTGAAAAGTGAAGTAACAAGAATTGTCATTAAAGGAGAAATGAGCTAAAATGAGTCTGAGAAGAAATTTTCTTTTTGAATGCTCAGAAGAAAAATCCCTTGATACTCGGTAGTTAGATCAGAGAACAGCATAAATGCTTAGAATAACGAAAGAAAGTGCAAATTCTTCACATGCAGGCCGCAGTAATTTGATTTTGAAAAAGATATTTTTGTACATCCAGTAAATTAAGTTCTGTGATTAAAAGTCCGTTTTAGTTTCTCTTGCAGTAATGTTTCTCTCTCAAAGGCATAGTCATGAAGGTTGTATAATAAATGGACAGTTATCAACACATCAAACTTTTACTTACTTGGGGGATTTTTGTTTTTTGTTTCTCAGTGATAGTGAATTTGTACAAAGGAAGGGCTTTTTTTCCAGAAACTCATTGAAAAGCAGGAGTTAAAAACAAGTTTGCGGAAAGTTTGCTATGATTTGATAGACAGGCATAAAAAGTATATGTGAATTTACACAGAATAATGTTGCAAGTAGGGATTGCTTCAAGGATTCTGTCTGCTATGCAGTGTAGTAAATCTGCTTGTAATGAAGTTAAAGCAGACATGCAAATGAAATAGTTTAGTAAGAGAGCCCAGAAGGAAATTACTTAATATTATAATAGATTATTTCAAATAAAACAATTCTTTCTGCTCTTATTGAAATATCTGAGCCCAAAGTTGGTTATTCATTGATGTTTTAATTTGTTTAGTTTCTTAATATAGTACAAATAATCTGTTTCAGTCATACATTTGCTCCAGATTGATTGCAAAATCATTAGATTTTGGCAGTGGAGCATTTAGTTTCTCATTTAGTCTATGTAATTTTCTATCCTTGGTAGTTGTATGCATTTATGTACTTTCAGCACATTGGAATGAGAATGTGAACATTTTTGAAATCTTTTAGTATTACACAAAATATAGTGACAGTTGAGACTTCTGACAAATTACATACGGGGGGAATTTTGCAAATTATTGTGAATATCACAATATTATTTTTACTGTCATTCTGTGCCCTTGCTTGGTTTTCTACCTTATTTGGTATGTGTTTTGTTTTGCTCTAATTTGTTAGAATTAGTTTAGTGAGCACATAAGTATGCTTGTCCATTAGACCTTGTGATCCTCCTGGTTTGAATTAACATAAACAAAGTAGAGAGTGTCAGGTTAAACTGAAATCCATATAGATAAATAAAGCAATTATACAGACCTGTGATCCAAAAAGAGAAATCGTGCTCTGGGAAAGAGAATGCTGCAGTTTTGCTTAACAGGAACATGCCTTTAAAACAATATTGGGTGTCCTGCTGAGGTAGAATCGGAGAACATTTTGGGTCAGAAGGGAATTTCTGCCATGGGCAGAATAGATCATGTTGCTTAAAGGCCTGTCCATCCTGACCTTGAACACTTAAAACTGTTGGGAGTTAAAGGTGTAATGGGAATAGGAGCCATATATTTAAGATGCAATAACACTGCTGTGTTTATTATGTCCAGACATCTGATATAAAGCCACGTGTTGTAAACAGCTGCGTGAGAAAGGCATGAGGGGTTTGCAATAAATTATGATTGCCTGCTACTTTCAGAAGTCATTTTGAGTAACGGATCTTAAACGGATGTTAAATACCTGTTGTTTTTGCACTCTGACTTGTCACACACAGGTTTAGGTCAGTTGCCTCTCAGCTGGCTAATGGCTGTTAGTGACACTGAGAATTTTGGCATCTTGTATTGATATCACAAGGCCTCAGTAACACCCAGTAAACTGAAGGGAAATCATGGAAAACATAGCACTGGACAGGCTCAGTGAGAAAAATCCCAGGAACTTTCAGTGCCCTTTCACTTTTCCTATGAACAAGCAGAGAAGAGTCTTCTAGCTCATTTCTGGGAGTTGCACGTGCTGATCTCTGGCTCAGCAATGCGTGGCTCCTGGGCAGAGCCTGAGATATGTGTGGTTCCGAGACGTGGCGCAGAGCTGAGGCACTGTGGCACACGTGCTCTCTCAGCTGGGGTGAAACAGAGAACAAAGCTGAGGGGCAGCAGCAGGGAGTCCATCAGGGATGGTTGGGCCGTGCTCTTTGAGACGGCAGAGTGCATTGCACATCAGCGTACTGTGGCAGATGGAAGCAGCAGTTTTGGCTGGCAGGATAATACATGCTGTTCTTGGCTTTTTCTAAGGCAAGTCTTGCTTAGGTCGGGAGGGTGAGTTGAAGTGTTTCAAGAACTGGATGTGGCCCCTGGGTTACTCAGCTCACACTGCTTTAAACTGCTGGCTGTTTCAGCACTGCATGGCAGAACACGTGCAGCAAAACTTCTTTCCACCACTTTTCTTCCCACCTGCCCAACTTTATAACCAGATTAGATTCCCAAGTGGTTTTTGTCTTTGATTATAACACTGTATTGAATGTTTCATTGTGTTCATGCTTTAGAGAAATCTGTGTTTTCTCATGATTTTTTGCAAGCATGTGTTGTCAAGCAAGCTAATAGTGTAGTAAAATTGTTTGACATTAATAAAGCTAGTGCTTTATTAATGCCTCATGCATGCAATCAATTTTATAAAGCTGGCTTCTTCAGTCGTTTCTCAAGGTGCTCATACATGACCTTAGGAAAAATTAGTAATAAATACTTAAACACTTCCAATACTTTGATGAATATTTTAAATTGTAGAATATGTGAATATTAGTAATTAATGCAGACCTGAGAGTTAGAAAAATTTTTATAACCAAAATGGCTGGTCACTAGGCTCAGGGATACAGTTGGAACTGAGTGAAAGAAAAATGTTTGCCAGATCATCTGCTTGCATTTCATGAAGTACTAAGATTGCAAATGGAAAATATTTCCTAGTGTACTAGTTCTCACCTTCACATTCTGGAAAGCTGTCATAGGGCATTGATATTGGGCATAATACAGGCTAGACCACAGTGAGGGTGAGACAAAAGGAGTAAAAACTGTGAACATGATGCCAAATGGCAGTATATCCCTTCTGCTTCATTTGCTGCAGCTACAGTCTAAGCAGACAGTGCTAGCAGGTCTGAGAAGTGGTAGGAGCAAATCACCTGGGGCTCGAAAAAGGATCCAACTACTGTGTTTCAATCCAGCTTCTGTGCAAGCACAGATATCAGAAAGAAAATCTGTATGCCTGTGACAAGGAAAAGGAGGAAAAGCCAAGGAAAACAGTTTCTTCTGTCTTGAGGTTCTGAGATGACTTACCCTATTAAATCCCATTTCACCCTGTGTTTAAGTTCATTGTCAGTGAGAGAAGGATTCCAGAGAGAATCTTCCTCTCCAGAAAGAGGATTCCAGCAGGCAGGAATCATGAAGGTGGGAATCCTGCAAATTCCTGCCTGCTGAGGTTTGTAACCATGTCGGGCAAAAATGCAGTGGACTCCTCTGGTTAGTAAAGCCTTCAGAGCACAGGATAAGACTCTTTTCCCTGGGAGGCACCCAGCACCTTGCTTGGGCTTTTGGTTTTGCCAGCACAGTTCATCTTCCACGGAAATAAATAACCTGCCAAGTATGTCATTTGATATCTAGCAACATAGGGAAGTGGTGTCTTATGGTCGCTATTGCCTTCTGGGGCACATAGAATAGAGTAGGCCAGAAGGACAGCCCTTTCTTTTGGGAAGATCTCCACATTCACTCCGATATAAGGTTTTACTGGAAGGCGAAGCTGTCTTCATTGTCACTAGATCTGCAATGTTTGTCCATCAGAAACTACTCTGCAGTACTCCATAAAGTTAGCCTTAAAATCATTATTCTGGTAGGACTTAAGGAAATATGAATCTAGTGCTGCTTTTGCTTTTCAAGTCTTCCTACATGAAATGAAACAGGAACTGATGGAATCATATTTTTCTGCTCCTGAGATCAGAAATACCAACATAGTGCATAGAATTCAAAGTATGGCACTACTTTATATTTACGCTGTTTCTACATCTTCACAGCATACATGAAAGGAGTTTTTGTGGGAAGATCAGCTGAGCTTTTCCTATGAGTGGTTTTATCAGAGTCAGTCCTGGGTTTCAGTTGTGCAGTTCATGAAGAGATCAGTAAAGTTTCTATTACATCAAGTAGTCACATGGAAAAGGACATGAAATTACTGAGAAGTTTCACTTAGGAAAAACAGGGGGGGTTTTTTAATTATCTGGAAGAGACTTTCCACTTTGCATTAGGGAGGCTGTAGAAACTGTTTTGCTTGTTTGGAAGTTTTGGTGTTTTGTTGTGGTGATTGTTTTGGGGTTTTATTTGGTTTTGGTTTAGGGGTTTTTTTGGTTTTGATTTTTGCAAGTTGACCTTTTTGTAGAGGAATTCAGCATACTTTTTCAAAAGGCAGCCAGCATATTTTCTTTTGGTATTCATGCCAGTGCCTTAAATTGAATAGAAGAAACACATGCTTCCCTATTGGAACAGAAAACTTCTCATGATCATATTAGGGCTTGTTGTTCTCAAATTGAGTCTTAGGTTGCTTGTGCTATGTCTGTTTTCTAGAATCTTGAATGCTGATCAATAGTGGTTTGTGTTGTCTGCAAAATGGGAAGGAGTGGGGATTTTTAGCCTGAAGAAATAAGGAAGGGAGAAGTAGGCCAGTGCTCAAAAAACTTAGGTACAGTAGATAAGGATACAGTTCTTTTGTGTAACCACACTGGCAATGTTTGTGTACCAGATAGATGATGGAATAATTTATGTGATTTATATGAAAGAGGCTTGTTTGGGAAACAAAGGGGAAAAGGGAAAAAACACTGTGTGTGTGTGTACCAGCACATAGGCTTGCTCTGAGGTCCAGATCACCAGCACGTGCCTGGAAAGAAATACATCAGGAAACATTATCCAACAAGTTTTTAAATGGTAAGATTTTGATATTTAAGGTGAAGGAAATAGCTAGAGGACTCTTTTCTCTGTAAACAAAGAAGGGGAAAATCATTGAGGTTGTTCAGACAGGGTAACCTGGGTGTGCATGTATAATATGTTATTATACACAGTTTCTATGATGGGAATAAAAAATAACAACATAATAGCAGCAGATTTCAAAGAAAAGCATATTGAAGTGCATACCTCCCCTATTGTGGAGGAAAGGTTCAAAGAGTAGTAAGAGAATAACCCCAAATAGGAGAATGAAGTCCATAGGAAAGAGAAACTGTATCAGGATACTAAAGACAGAATTGTAGCACAAGCACTTCAGAATACTGAGAAAAGACCAAGGCACAAAATGAAATGCACCTAATAAGAGAAATCAGAAGTATTAAGAAATGTTTTTATAAAGCTAGTTTTCAGCAATTCATTGTCAAAATGCAAGGGTTTATTAGTTAGTGTTGTCCTGGTTCCTGTACTATTCAGTACCCTATTAGCAATTTAAAGAATAGAAAGATTTTCCAAATTCCTTCAAAGTCCATAATCCAGTGTAACGATTTATGGATGAGCATACTGTTATCAAGTTACATGAAGTTCACAGTTCCCATCTACTTTTAGGTTTTCAAAGCTGTTGATGTTGCTTTTCAGAACGAACTATATGCCATGTTGAGGTCTGCATTGCAGAGAAACAAAGAAAGAAAAGGCACTGAAAGTAAAAGGACAAATGAGACCATGTCCTTTTCGTTTTATTTTATGATATTTAGAGAAAATACAGATTTTCTTTAGGATGCACTGACTTCAAAGGCATAGGCATTCATGTACCTATTCATGATAGTTGGTATCAAAAAAATTTAAAAGAATTGCTGTGCTTGCACCTGGGATCTACGTGGTCTTGCAGACTTGCTGACAAGTCCATACAGACTGTGATAGCTTTAACCAGCTGTGACTACTTGTTTCTCAGGGCTGCAGATCAGCAGAGGGAGAGGGCAGCTGTTGGAGTCTTTCAGGTTGATGCATCTCAAGGAAGTCAAGTGGTATAAACTTGTGGTTTCTAATGTTCAGCACAGGTTCAACTCCAGGTGGCTGGTGGTGTTATCTAGTTGCTTAATAGTCAGAAGAGGCTGCTTAAGCTGTTCCTTTAGCACAACCATGCCTGTCCTCTGATCTGAAATGGTGAGCTACAGAGTAGTGGGAGACAGATGAACAAGCAGTGTATCACTTGGCAGAACTGCAAACTTTGAAAATTGGGAGTGGGTTAAGAAGGAACATTGTGGTGACATAAACAAATTAGGCAACCAGATCTGTCTCAGCCCTGAAAGAACAGGCCTTAGTGTGACTGGATAGTATTTTTGAAATATCTAATAGCAAGCCTGAATACTATCCAACAAGCAGCTGGAAATGCCCTGGAGTCCAGAAGAAAATCTAATTGTCTTTGTCCTAAACAAATTAAAGGCAGCACCTTCGGTTTAACCTAGTGTTTTAAGTCTTACTTCTCTCAGAAAAAGGCTTGATGAAAAAAACTAGGAGGCAGATGGACTGACTGAAGTGTGAAAATTGAATTAGATTTAAGATTAGAATTAAAATTTAGATGTGGCCTGTAGTAATCCTATAAATTATGGGCTTTGTGAAACTGGCTGCAGGAAACTGCCTTTTTTGTGTTTTCCCACTTGAAATACTGGCTACAGTAAAGGTAATTTGTATGGAAAAGGGAATTGCCTACCTCAGGCAGTAATGCACTAACATTCAGGAGACAAAATCTTGTCTTGGGGGAGGAACACATAATATTCTTCAGACATCTTTTACACAGGATGCAAAAATATCATTTCATCCTGAAGCAGAGGATATCTGAGCAAAGTGCTGTGAAGTATGTCCTGTTAGAGCCTTACTTACATGAAGACAAGAAAATAGTCCAAGTTTCAGTGCTTAATGGAAAGTTTCACTGCAGAGCCTCACAGAATATATATTTCATTTAGCATTGTAAGTGGAATAATGTGCCTTATTCAGTTTTCAGGAGTTTGCCAAGGCAGCATTTGAGCTGTTAGGTGCAGTGACACTGAACACTGGACAGCTCAGAGCTGTGAATTGACCAAGTCTGCAAGAAAGGAGAGGATAATCAACAGACAGGATGACCGATTTGTCAAGACAGAGGCACAAAACTGTCAAGTTCATATCAGTATTTTAATGGTGCATTTGATATTTAAGGCTAAACAAGCACCTATTTTTTAGTCTATACAAAATTTAAATCTTCCAGTGCACTCCTATGCATTCCCCTATATCCTGTCAGGGAGCTAACTTCCAGTAATTCTTTTTAATTCAACTCTAACTAATTAGTGTCTCGTGAAAAGGTTCAAGGAGAATTTTAGAAGCAATGGTAAGGACTTTCTCCATCAATTTTCCTAATTGCTGCAGTCCAGAAAAATTGTGGATGTAGGATACAGCGTGATTTCCCAAAGTACAGGAGAGANTTATAAATTTCATTTATAAATGAAAATGCCAATGTCCAAGTGCTTCTCACTTTTGCCATATCTAAGTATCATTGTTGGGTTAGATTCTTCTGAATTCTTTGGAGTTTCACTCCTCACTATACAAGAAGGCACAAAGCACCCAGTTTCAGTGCTGTGGGGCCTTGCCAGAGGGGATGATTCCGTCTCAGTACAGAGTCATTGAAGGGAAATATTTTGAGGAAAACCCTTTGTATGATGAGGAGAAGATCTTTTGAAAATATGCCTTGAAAAGATGGCTTTTCAGAAGAGCACTGTAAAAAATACTGCTAAGATGGTTTTAATAATTTTGATAATGAATTCCTGAGTAAATAACTGAGATAAATCAATTCAGGCTTTGTATAGGAGGAACAGCTTTGAAGCTATTCAAAAGCT
>WEIV01025088.1:18234-58464 GCA_013390005.1 Calyptomena viridis | reverse complement strand
TCTCTCTTTTTTTTTTCTTTTTCATATTTGGCTGTGACCCAGTTGGTTATGTGTGGTTCTCTCTCATGCAGTAGTGGCATATTCACCTGGAAGATAGCAACTGCCTTTGAAGGTCAATTACTCAGCATGAAGAATTGTGCAAAAATCTCTATTACAGTGATGGTTCAAGTCTGTGGTCACAAAATACATTTTTATTAGTAAACTNGCCTACATGGAGCTGGTTCAGGAGCTGTGGTTAGTGGGGTGTGTGTCACAACATCAAAGCCAACCTCCCTTTATGCAAATATTTATTAACTGCTCTTGAAACCTGGGGTATTTCTTTGGCATCCAACAGCCACTGTGATTTCGGTAAGGACAGTTATTAATTCTGAGGAAATGCCCTGAATTTTGCATTACCAAAAATAGGACTATGAATTTTGTGCCTGTGTGTTGTCATCTCCATGCATTCAGCTGCACGGCACACTGATTGGCTCTATCACTACAGGTTTTGCAGCATTCAGTTGAATTTGGAATTTCTGGGTCTAAGTGTCTAGATGTCTTCCCCTCAAGAAGAGACTGCACGTGTCCCTTTTATAAGTTTCTTTCTGCAGAGTATGAGACAAAACAGATTTGGTTTTCAGCACCAATAATTTTGCACCCGAGCCAGTTACCAAGAGCCATGGTGTAGTCTGTGCCAACAAAAGCATGTTAAGATGTGTAATTCTCTCGAATAGGAATTTTTTTCTAAAATGAGAGAGTTTTCCTTAGGTTGCAGAGGATTTTATTTTAGCTTATATGACATATCCTGCCTGCCTTCTTTTCCTTGTATTCACAGAATGCATGATAGAGGAAAAGAAGTTCTTCCCAGCCTGGTTACACATACCACTCCACAAGAAGCATGAAATTTCACTCTTTAGTTCTTCATTTAATGCCGAGGAACTATTTGGTGTTAAAGGATGAAGTAGCATCATCTCAGCTCTCAGTGATCCCTGGGAGTTACAGATCTAAAACACGGCACTGAAAATTCACTAAAGATTGTTCCTTTACAAAACATGAAATCACTGTTAACTGTTGGGAATTAAGCTTTGAAGAAAGGCCTCATCAGCAAGACAGCTGGGAAGCAGAAACCTGAGCAGGCTGGCTGTGTGCCATTCCTCTAACCTGTATTATTTTATCCATAGTGGAGATTAGTTTAATTTATTTTGCCTGAATAACTTACTGTGTAAGTGCATGGCCAAATCTGCTATCCCTCCAAATTGACAGAACTTACTCACACACATGAGAAGACCATATGCATCAAAATGAAACCTTGCACACGTTGATATTTCATACAAGGGGGGGTATATACCCCCAGCTCCACTCCACATGCCTTAAGATCACAGTCTTGGAGATCTGGTGTGTGTGTCTGAAACTTCATTGTAAGTCAGTGAAAAGTGTGTATTTCAACCTCCAGGCAGGGCCTTGAACATGTGGAGTTTCCAGGACAGCCCATGGGTGGTGAGAGGAGAGGGCCGGGGTCCCCCTTGCCTCCTCTATGAATGCTGAGCCACCTGTCTTTCATACCTCATTGTTCCAATATCCTAAAAACAAAGAAAAGCAAACAGAAACACCACCACTGGCTCCTAGGATGCGATAGGAGTAACAGAAGAAGAGAGAAGAAAAAGTGACAAAAATCAGACCTACGTTTTTGGGATGTTAATGGCTGTAGAAAAAAATTCTTTCTGATGATAAAGCAATATTAACTAAATCTAGTTGTTTTAAAAGACACAGCCAGTCATATTTTCAATTATTTCTTTTAAAAAAACCATCGTTACAAAATCTCTCTTGGTACTCTTTTGCCCCAGCTCTCAGCCTGTGTTAGTTACGAAATAAACCACTCTTTAGAGAATGAGGAACTTTTGAGTCACAGCTTTTTTGGTGCAACTTGAGGTAGCCTAAGTGAAGTAAAAAGAATTGTCACAGAACATAATTCATTCTATTCTTTTTCATTTACAAGCACAACACCTTTTCCTTACAGTTTCATTTTTAAAGGTGACCTAAATATTTGACAGTGCTCTTTTAAGTCACTCAGTTGGGGTTTCTTACATACTATTACTGGCAAGAGAGAGCCTCATCAGCATTCCTGTAGTGGAGTTGGGCTTACATCCAGAAATGAGGAGTGTTTAGAAAGTGGGTAGCTCATCACTTCAGGCAAATAAAAAGAGCGCGGTAAAGTGGAAATTTTGGAGAAGAAAGGCTGTGGGGTAGCAGTTGTTAAGCTATGGTAATAAGTGTTTGCTGTACCATTTTGCCTGGGGAGGACAGAGGGAGTGTTTGGGAGGACAGATGTCAATGTTTCTGACATCCTGCTTGGTTTTTCTGTTTCAGTCTGAAAAAGGCTTGACCTTTTGGAATCTCATTAGAAATAGTTTGTGCCGTAAACTTTGAATTCAACTGGGATGTAGATGTCAAAGGCCTTCTCTCTCTTTCTCTTGCCCACACCCTTTCCCCTCGATTTTGTAGGGTGATATCCATGAGGACTTTTGCAGTGTTTGCAGAAAAAGCGGGCAGTTGCTGATGTGTGACACATGTTCACGTGTTTATCACCTGGACTGTCTGGACCCACCTCTGAAAACCATTCCCAAGGGCATGTGGATCTGTCCCAAATGTCAAGACCAGGTATTGTTTGACAGACAAGGAGTTACATACAATGCACTATGAAGATTTTTTGGTGATACAGAAAATACCCAGATTGTTTGAGTTACTTAGACCAAGACAGCTTGACACTGAACAAATGTATTTGATTTGTAATAAGGCTTGTGTGAATTTCATCAAATTACCTCTGTTGGAATGCATGCAAATACAAAATAGTTAGGTCTGCCTCCCAAATTTGTGGTCTTTATTTATTACTCTTGTGTTTTTACTCTTTTTTTTCTGGGCCAAAGCATGCAGAGTTTTGGGAAAGATTATCTATGACCCATAGAAATTTTGCTGTTCATCTTAAGCTCATTGTTTCTTCAAAAGTTATTAGTATATTCTTCTGGACAAATAAATAAAACATTTGCACAAGCCTACTTCAATATATAGAATAAATATAAGCCCCTGTTTGCTCATATAAATCAAACGTGAGAGAGGTTGTCTTCAGTGACCTCTTTAATAATATCATCCAGCATCAATATAATGAGGATAGGCAAACAGCTTGGTGGTTCTTCCTTGCAAATCCCTCTCTGAAAATACACAATTGAAGTCAACAGGTTGTATTTTAATACTTTGTTTATAATTGCCTTGAGATTACAAGACAAAGAAGTAAACTATTGTATTCCTAAGCCTTCCATGGAACTCCAGAAGTTGCAAAGGATTACTGATAACAGGGAGCCTGAAGCTGTTAGTGTTCTGTCTAATGTAGCATTCTGCTGGGTCACCCACACGACCCTTAGTTAGCCAGTTAGTAACGTGAGAAAACAGCCTGACTACAGTGTGCTGCTCAGAAGAACAAAAATGCAAAACTCAAGTGACTTGGTCAGTAGTTGCCAGAGAAGAGGGAGTATTACGACTTCCCTGTTCCTGCTCTTGCCTACTTTCACCTTACATCTCCTTTTCATGTTTCTGTGATAAGTTCTCACAAAATTAGGGGGGAATATTGGAGTAATTTTACTGTAAACTGACCACCGAGTCCTCTGTCTTCTGAGAAACCATTCTGATCAGTTATTAAAAATATGTGTCTGTCCTCTCAAAATAAAGTTTGTTAGGAAGCAAAATGTAGGAAGGATCTGAAAGATAAGGTGCTTACCCTTGTAAAGAAAGTTTGACAGCTCTATTAAGATGGTTCTGATAAGAAGGGGAGATAGGATGGTTTCATGATTTACTAGGCAGGAAGTGTGATGTTTGAATGTATGGTGTGGAGACTGTTCTGTGGCATGAAAACTTTTCTCCCAGAACAACTAAGATCAGCAATATGTCTGAACCATGAAGTAATGTTTATGTCTCCTGGCAAGTTTGAGTTCAGATATATTATCCTTTCATTCCTCTTTTAAGTTGTTCAGTGTCATTAGTAGACTTTATTTGTGGGTATGGAGGGAATTTAAGAAAATGCTGACATTTGTAAGAAACAGGCCTGTTTTGTGGGAGCCACAATGCAGTTGTGAATAATTCCCTCTGTTAAATCTCAGAACAGGTCTGTGAAGCTTCCTATTAACAGGGCTGAGGCTAATGATAGCCATGAAAAAAGATCCTCAGTCTTTTCGTCTTTCTGTCTCTCTTTTTATTTTCTCAGACGTAGATTTTTTTACCAGCTATATCTCTATAAACAATTTTCTTTCAGATGCTAAAGAAGGAAGAAGCAATCCCATGGCCGGGAACTTTAGCAATTGTTCATTCATATATTGCATATAAAGCAGGTAGGAAAATGGTGAACAATGCTTTTGTTTCACTTTTAGTAATGGAAGGTGTTGGTTTGGGAATGGGATAGAACGGTGCTTCCTTTACAAAAGGAAATGAAAGGGGAAAAACCCTAATCACTAGTGGAGTGAAAATAGCAGTCTAAATATTTGTTAAGCCTTCTGTGGTGCTTGGGTATGTAGGTCAGATTTTGGGGGTGGTTCAGTGCACAGGTTGTCGAATTGACTTTAAGCCAAATTATCCTCTTTACATGAAGCAGTTTAGACCCTCTATCCACTGTTGTAACAGCAACATTTTAAATATTCTGTTTAATACTCTGTTTTGTAGCAAAAGAAGAGGAAAAACAGAAACTACTTAAATGGAGTTCAGATTTAAAACAGGAAAGAGAACAACTAGAGCAGAAGGTCAAACAGCTCAGCAATTCTATAACAGTGAGTATTGTCCTCCCAATAATTCTTCACCTGTGTTCTGATGCCAGAATGCAGAGAGAAAACTATCATATAGTGAATTGATGTGCTAGACCTGTCTTCCACTGGATTTATGGAGTACCAAGTGAGCATTTTCCTTTGCTTTTTAGGACTTTGGGAAGCAGGAATTAAATAAAGGCAACATGTACTTACATTGAGTCTCTTATACATGATCCATGCTGACCATGTAGGTAGATATATAGTGACCTAGAATATCAGCAGGTGGCAAAAGTGACCCAGAGCATAATCATCTGCGGGCAGTAGATTAAGTCAAATTCTCTAGTGGCTCACTTAAACAAGAATGGTCGAGCCTCTGTGTGTAACGAGAGTTACAGTCTTGGTGTGCTTTCCAGACATTGCTGATGCAAAAGCAACTGTTTGCTCACGGCTGACTCTCAGGCTCTTGGCATGTTACCTTGGCAGTCAGCAGCTGGACAAAGTGCAGGCCTCTGCATAATATTAATTAGACAATGTCATACTTCAAACCAGAAGCTTTAGCTTCCACCTTAGTTTATTGCAGTAATTGGAACATACATATTAATTTGCTCTCTCTTGTCACCTCAATATGCAAATCAGTCTCTTGAGTAAAGTTTGAGTTACATGTAAAGTGTAGAGTTTGAGGCCTTCACTTAGTGCTGCTCTGGTCAGTATCACACTGACCAAAATATACCAAAGTCTCCTATGTGGCAGCGTGTGTAAGGCTGGATACATAAGTACAGACTTTTTAAATTCAGCTGCACTTTCTAGTCTGCCTGTCTTTGCCTATTAGAACAAAGGTGTCCCATGTTTACAGATCCCTCAGTGCTGACCATACAAATAAAATGATAGTGAGCAAACAAGTGGTG
The DNA here is from genome assembly GCA_013390005.1 of Calyptomena viridis. NCBI lineage: Eukaryota > Metazoa > Chordata > Aves > Passeriformes > Eurylaimidae > Calyptomena > Calyptomena viridis. The sequence goes on along the minus strand of WEIV01025088.1, from coordinate 52,796 downwards.
AGAGGTACCGGTTAGCAGTTTGTAGGACTGTTATCTTCTGGTTGGTGATAGCTGGGTGTAACCTGAGCAGCACTAGAGCTCTTACACTGTTTCTCAGTGGTGTACCCAGGCAGATATGAACTCTTAACATGAGGGATTGGCAGTGGGTAAGGAGAATGTTTATGTATACATTGGTCCTGTCCAAAACAGACGCATGAAGCCTAGATTTTATGGTGTTATTATGGTGCCACAAGCTGCATGTGAAAATAGTAAAGCGAGAACCAACAGTGTCTGGAGACCAGCATGGATAAAAGATTTAAAAAAATATAGGAAGCTTGCCATCTTTGTGTAAAAACCTTAATGTAACAGACATAGCTACCGTTAACTCATTTTTGAGAGTTTCAAATATACATATAAGCACTTTTTCACTCTTGAAATATCATTTGTGGGCTTTTTTTTAAAGTTATCTTACCCTAACTCTTAACTGATGAGCTAGCTATGTTACTACCACTTCTAAGAGAAAGAAGTGGCCACAAAATAAGATTTTCAAGTGAAGAGGAGTTTGTTTTCCTTTTCAAGTGCCCCTTTATTTATTGAGAGAAGGAAGTGATGTTCCTGCTAAAATGTATGTGAAAGCAAAGCTGTATCCCACTAATGGTGCACACGCACACTGTCAGCAGTCAGCTGCAGTAGGATGCCTGAGCTTGCAGATCTGAGCTAAAGAAATTTCAATAATGCAATATTAATAGAAAAAACAGTAAGAACATACACTTGGAAGTTTTCCTTCAAAAGGAACACAAAAGGATGGAGCTGTCTGTGTTCATTTGCAGAACACTGGAATAAAAGGGAGCCGTACCAGGTGACAACTATGTCCTGGCAATTTAACTCCTCAGCCTGCAAATATGAATTCTCCTGTGAACAAAGCCCAAAGACTCTTTTTCTTCTAGGTTGGAAAAGTGAAATTGTAGCTGCTCTCTTTTCTGGGTTCTTACATTTAGATCTGTGAACTATATTCCTTCTCTTACCTTCTTTCATTCATAACCTTGAACTTATTACTGCTTTTCTGTTTTGTTGCAGAAATGCATGGAAATGAAGAACACGATCCTTGCAAAACAGAAGGAGATGCACAGCTCCTTGGAGAAGGTAAAACAGCTGATCCGCCTCATTCAAGGCATCGACCTTTCAAAACCCATAAACTCTGAGGTCAATTCAGTAGCCATCTCCAATGGCATGGACTCCACTAACAATACTAATGCTGCCACCTCCACCTTAGCCCCCTCCCCTTCCCAGAGCTGCATGGTGAACTGTAACAAGGGCGATGAGACTAAATAACACAGTGAAGTTAAGAAGGAGCCAAGGGAGGTGGCGGCGAGGAGAAAGAGCAAAATAAAGAAACTCTAGAAAAGCAAAACTGGATTTCTTCTGGAAAGTGCAGAATTCTTTAGTTCTTTGGTTCCAGAGAGAGCGTGAAGATGCTTGTGCCGGGCGGCACCGGAGTTTGCCAATTGATCCTTCTTATTCTGTGTGTACATGCGAAGTTTGGATCATGTTACATGAATAGTGCCAGCTGGGGGTTCTTTGCCAGCACCATGCCAAGTGAAATAATATATTTACTCTCTCTATATTTTACACCAGTGTGTGCCTGCAGCAGCCTCCACAGCCACTATAGGTTTGTTTTATTTTTGTTTGGGGTGAGGAGCAGGGATAAGGGAGGAGAGCAGGTTTCAAGTTCCTATTTGCAGAACAGTTTGTTTAGGTAGGGCAAAATAAAAACAAGTCCAAAGAGCCTATGGGCTTTTCCTGTTTCTAAACTCTCAGTACTATTAAACCAAAAAAAACCAGAAATATAAATTATCAAATCCCAGTGCCCAGAAGGGACAAGTCTATCAAATAAACAGTATTTACTATTGTTTAGACAGGAGATTTACAAAATGAAAGGAGATGGACTTTCCACTGAGTAACCAGCACATAGAATCATAGAATATGCTGAGTTGGAATGGACCCATCAGGATCATCAAGTCCAACTCCTGGCCCTGTGCAGGACACCCCAAGAGTCACACCATGTGCCTGAGAGTGTTGTCCAAATGCTTCTTGAACTCAGCCAGGCTTGGTGCTGTGACCACTTCCCTGGGGAGCCTGTTCCAGTGCTCAACCACACTCTGGGTGAAAAACTTTTTCCTGCTATCTAATATAAACCTCCCCTGACTCAGCTTCATGCCATTTCCTCAAGTCCTGTCACTGGTCACAAGTGTGAAAAGATCAGTACCTGCCCCTCTGCTTCCCCCTCACATGTATAGGCTGAGGATCTACTGTCCCAAAAGCTTGGGGTTAATCCTGTTTACTTCACATTAAACAACAGACTTGCTTTGCGGAATTGGTTTGGGTCCTCACACTCGTCCAGAAAGTCTATGCTGGGAATGGGAAAATGAGGGCCAGAATTCAGGGTCAGCTTGGAGCATTGGATGGAGGTGTCCCAAGAGAAAATGTGCATCAATTACTTGAAAATGAGATTCCAGCCCTTTTCTGTATTTATAAACAACAAAGGTATTCTGAACAAAGTAGCACATAACCCAGATGTGTGAACTCAACAGAGAAATGTCCTTTTCTTTCACTTCCTTTCTCTTCTTTTGGTAACAAGAGCTAAATAAGGAATAGAAAAGCTGTTTTTCAGGCTGACAGTCTAATTAAAGAGGTAGATGGGACCTTGCATGGTATAGATTAGAAGTAATAGTGTCAGTGAGATACAGTGAGTCTTTGTGAGTCCTTGTGTCATCGTTTTGGGCACTGTTTTTTTATGCAAGGGCAAAATCTTTGTATCTGGGGGAAAAAACAACTTTTTTAAATTAAAAAGGAAAATAAAAGATATTGAGGTCTTCCTAGTGTTACTTAAAATAAGATCAAGGTAAGAAACATTGTAAAAAAAATTACAAAAGTGCTATTTGTTTCCTAAACAAGTGATTTCTATTAAAAAGGTGTCAGAACTGGAGAAAATGCTGTGTACTTAGAATTTTTTAACACAGACTTTGCTTATTTATGATGACATTCTGCTGTGTTTGTGTTTTAAAATCCAATGGGACAGTTTCCATAGATTATACCATACATCTACCGGCTAAACTGTAAAGAGAATCAAATCCTACGGTGCTGGATCTCACTCCACCTGGAGGATCTGCCAAGCTTGTCTCTGCTGTTACCGTCTCTCCCCCATTCATTCATGTGTTTGTACCCCAGAGAAAAGCAGTTGGCAGTGTGTTTGTTTAAGGCTTTTATAGTTTTGTGATATGGACTGATTCGAGCTTGAGAATGAAAGATGGTTGGACTGAAATTGCCTTCTATTATCTCTTCTTGTCTAAGAAGTTCATTTCTTATGTATAATCTTTTCACTCTAGACAGCAAAGCTTGCTTTGTGCTTCCTGTCTGTGGGGTCTGTCCCAGTTTAGGGTGCTGATTCTGGTCACATTGGGTTGTATCCCAGAGCTGTCTAGTTTCACTACTGAATATAAACATTTGGGCAAAACCTGTTTTCACTGGGAGTACTGGGGAAACTCCCTTTACTTCCAGTGGGAGCAGAGTTGAGCCACTATATATGCCTTGAGAGCACGTGTTGGGTGGTGAGGCAGACTTGCTCAGCTGTTTCTAGTGGAACATAGAAAAGCTTTGGATTTCAAGAATGCGTTTCTGAGTCAAGAAGTAGTGAATACTCTGGACACTACATAGCCCGAGACAACTTCTTTGCTGCCACAGCCAAATGGGCTTCTGTGGGGTTCTTAGAGCTGTTTTCTTCCCTCTTCCTTAGGTTGCCCTTTGGCACTTTAAGGACTTTTATTCCTTCTGTAGGAGTGTGTACTGTTTTCAGCTCTGAGCTCAGAACTGCTCTCCTGAGTTCTCACATTTATCTGCAGTTGGGAAAGTGACTCTTAGGTGCATTTGTCAGCTGAACCTGTGATAACCTTGACTATCTTTTGATGTTTGAGTTCCGTTCTGGAACTAGCAGAGCTGGCGGGTTAAGTTAGCACGAGTGGCAGGGAGACAGCTGGGCAGATGACATCAAAACTACTACATCATACTCAAAATGTCCTTGCATCAATCTAGTTACTAATGGGGGTCATTACCATAAGGACCATCAACCCATAGCATTTAAACAAAGGACTGTCAGTTTTGAGGGTTGAAGAGAAAAAACAAACCAAGCATGAGCCTTCTTTCTGTAGAATATGAGCCATCAGCTAATGGCCGGATATTCAGGAAAAAGTGCCTTTTTGAACAGGTTGCTCATTAGTTGGCCACTTGGGTAATTCTTAATATCATCTTCTGAAGCATCAAGTACATTCCTGGTAAGAGACAGTCTCAGGGATAGGTGTGCTGAGTCTTCGTGGTTCTCATTTTCTTATTTCTTGTGTTACTTTCTGAGCTCTCTTGGAAACACTAAACTATTTGGAGGTAGTAGGCTATGCCTGGAGGCTTGATAGTCCTTCTTTTTTCTTTGCTGATTCATGAGGAGATGGAAGTGAAATTCACTAGTAGCCATATTTAAATTTGAGCACAGTTAACCAGACAGAAGATGTCAAAACAGCTATTGCTGCTTTTCTGAGGCATCTGCTTGTCTCCAGAATCCAAGTAGATAAGTACAGACTTTTGTGTCTCTTTTGTTACAGCATTTGTGTTCCAGACTGTAAAAGGATGCCTTTAGTTAATCATTACCTGGCAGAAAAATGATCTTAACTTAGACCTTTTTGATGCTGCTTAGGTAGTTTTCTCTCTTTCCCACTGATCCTGTTTGGATGCTTTTCCTCCTGGCTCTGCAACAGTATCAGTCAATAGGCAAGGAGCATTCCCAGGGCTTCACTGGCACTGGCAATGATGCTGCTATTTAGACACAGTAAACTGGGGTTATCTCTGCCCAATTACCAATAATAGGATGGAAGGGGAATTGGCATTTGCTAAATGCAGAGGAAAATAGGTTTTTTCCTAGCTGCTTTGAGAAGTTCCAATCAAGGGAGAAATTTAAACTCTTTAACAGCTTAAAGCTCAAGCTTGTTTTCCAGTTTTGTATTGGTTTGGGGGTTTTTCTCATGTAATATTTGAGATAGAATGAATTTGTACTAAAACTTCTGCTCTTTGGGAAGCTGTCATAACGGCTGTGGTTTAGATTTGCAAACCACCATCAAGATATTAACTAATTCTTATGCCATTGCTTGTCATCTGTGGGAAACGAGTGGCTTTTAAATCTCTGTTATAAGGGAAGTGATGAGACCACAAAGGAAGCTCATATCAGAGACAGTCCTGGCTCTCAGCCCAGTGCTAAGGGCTTTAAGAAGTCACCCTGCTCCTTTGCTCAGAAGTAGAGCAAGCGTTGCAGAAGTTGATTTTCCCTTCTCCTTGCAATCTGTTCTTTAAACAGCTGTAAAGGTGTGTAGTGGTCAGAGTGGGAAAGTGAGCATGTCACCTGGCTAGAATAATTAGTATTATCATTATTGTTCTCATTATCTTTGTTTAGAGCCAGCAATGGTTTTATTGCTGTACAAAATGCAGTAAAAGCAATACTTCTAGGGTGATTGGCAGGTAGGGTGAGTAGCATGGATGATTCTTCCAGAACATAATTAGCCAGGACTTACCATGTTGGTAGGGTGAATTAACAGGGCTTTGTTCTGTGTTGCAAGCAAGTTTCGTCAGTGGGGATATGAATTAAAAGCTGCTAACATAAAAATTAAAGAGGTGATAATTTTATGGACAGATCTGTTGGTTTTATTGTTGGTAGAAAAACAATATTGTATTTTATCTTTCCTAGCTAACCAGGCTTAAGAAAGCAAATCTGTATTCAATCTCTCTAGAAATGTGAACCCTAATTCTGACGTCCTTCAAATCATCTTCTTCCATGTACTGTTGCAGAGACAGCCCTGAAAAGCAGTGTGGTCAGCATTCAGGAGAACCCAGAGTGAAATCTCCCTCTTAGCCCCACCAAGCTGTGGCAGTCCACAATACAGGGAGTAAACTCTGAAATTTCCTTCCCATGTGGATACAACAGAAAATACTTGTGAATTTGCAGTGCATGTTTCTCTCCCTGGCTTTCCCCAGCTGGGTTGCACCCTGCCCTCTTTCCTTCTGAAGCATTAATGATGAATACATGTTTTTTAATGAAACGTGTTTTTAAAATAACCTAGTTTTAAAATACTGTATTAAGATGTTAAACCAAAATTCATTCTTTTATTGAGGGCCTCTCTCAATGAGCTGCTCAGATAAGCACTGAAATACCAATATTACACTTCTTTGTGGACTACTCTCTTTTTGGAAGAGTTTGTTACGTCTTTTTAGAATTGTTTTGACCTTTCTCCACCTCCATGTGTCCTCCCTTGGAATTCTGAAGATCCAGGGCAAGTTCATCCTTGCTGAGTTACTGCAAAGTTTTCTGACAAGCATGTATGAGTCAAGAACCTGGAGAAAGAGGAAAATGTTTTGTTGTGCAGCTAATTCATTTGGTGCTTAAGCTTGCCTAGCCAACAAACTACCTCAGCAAAGGCCATTCCCAAGCACTATGTGGATTCTGTAGTTTCTGGCATTCAGAAGGCAAAAGGTCTCCAAAGAACTGTCCAACAGCCAGCTGGGTACTGGTCTCTGAGGGCATGCGAGTGAACCTCGCAGTGACATGCTGTCAGATCCTTGTTTTCAGTGGTCAGACCTGGACTAGAAATGACACAAAAATCAGATGGGATCAGGAAAACATCAGACCTGCAGACATCATGTCTCCAGGTTATTGCTGTCTTACTCAGACCCTTCTTTAAGCCTCAGTCCTGTTTGTAACTCCTACAGAATGGAATGTAAAACTTGAAAAATATTACTCTATCCATTAGCTTCCATTTCCTCCCTATTTCTCTCTTATTTGAGATAAGAGAACATCGTTGTGTCTTCTGTAGGTTGAGCACATAGATCAACTTGCCAATAAAGAAAATTATTTATACCATGCACTGGTAAGCTTGGTAATTACAGACCCATGAAAAGACAAAACACCTCTCCCAGAGGTTAATATAAGATGTGGGCCTGTTTCAGAAAACGAAGACCTTACCTGTGTGAGAGCCTGTCTGTATCCCTGTTACAATTACTAAAGTGAGTAGTGAACGGAAAACAGGCTTGCAGAGAGCATGGGTGCTGTGAAAATCACTCTGCTATGCAGGTCCCTGGAGTGTGTCTCGTGAGAACAGCCGAGCCAGGGCTTCCCAACTCCCTGGGCCAGAGATTGGTGCTGCAAGGAGCAAATGAAAGGACAGAAGTCTCTTGAGAAGGCTTAAGGAGTGAGAAGCAATACAAGGCTGGAGATGGGAAAGAAAGAGGGAAAGCAAGAGAAGCAAAGGAAACAAAGATTACATGGAGTAAAGCACGAAGGAAAACAGAGAGAGAGAAAGAGGGAAAGTGAGGTTATGAAAAATTCTGGAGTGAAATTGGACTCCATTGTGAGGAGATGGGTATTCCTGCAGTTAAAGGGTTTGAAAGTTAAGTGGAAAGAGTAAAACAAAAATGCTCTTTGTCCTACCTGGATTTTTGACATAGATTATCTGTATTCCAAAAGGAGCGAGTGTGGTGGGAGAAGAGCTGCTTGGCTGCAGATGGGGAAGGAAGTGGGCACTAAGTCATCCATAGCTCTGCTTCTGCAGCATGCTGCGTGATCCCATCCTGACAGGAGCCTTATTTGATTTCTAAGCTACAATGTGGGGATAAGGCAGATCAAGCAGACCTTGGGGCAGCCAGAGTCTGCTCTATTCTGGACCATATTAGTTAAACATTTTCTTGGCTAGAAATATTCCTGAGACTAGCTAAAGGTTCAGCTTTGCTAGTGTGGTTGCACCTTACTAGTTCAAGTGTTAACAATCAGTCTAATTAAAACCAGCATCAGCTCCCAGAGGTCCTGGGTACTGTGTGAGCTAAGGAGAAGGTGTGGGGCAGGACCTGTGACTTGGGTACTTTTCAGCCATCTCTTGGAGTATCTGTGCAAGATTCCTGCTCTCTGGGCTGTCAAATCTGGCAGTTCTTTGCCAAAATCCCTGTGTGCAGCAATGCCTCCCTATTTTCTCAGGATCTGGTTTCTTTAGGGACACATGCAAAGGGGCACTTCACCAGTGCACTAGACAGTGGCATACAGTAAGTTTAATGTAACCTGTCAGGAGCTGAGGGCCTGCCTCTAGGCTACATTGAGCAGCAGCCCATGGGAGATACCCTCTTGGGAAAACAGCTGTCCCAGCTCTCCTGTATGAGCAGGGAGTAGCTCTGTGTCTGTTCTTCTTCACTCTGTAGTATCCAAGCAGGTGTCAAATACTTCAGTCAGAGAAAGTCAGCCCACTCCCCAGTTCTAGGAAGGAAGAAGTACTTAAGGGCATGTTTATTCTGAGGAATGCCTGGGGAACTCAAAAGTCATGTAGGCTTGGCTCTGTGTATCCCAAGTGGAGAGGTGGCATGGAGATGCAGCAGCAGCAAGCAGTACCAATCCACTGGCACTCAGTAGTTTTCACTATCTGGGGAGTTGCATCTTTTTTCTTTTTCCTGAATTTACACTGGCAAATGTAAACTTTGACCAATTCCTGCTCTTTTGTCACCTGCCTTCTTAGATCTATATTGTTAGGGGGGAAAAAAATGAAGCATTGTTGCCTCTGAGTTTCAAGAAAACACTTTCCTTAGTAAGCAACAAGAAATCGATGAGCCTTGGGGTTGTAGCTCAGGCAGTGAAAATAGCAGTGGCATAGGGCAGCTCCTGGGGCTGCGTTCAGTGGCCACCCTTGATGTTGGATCCCCAGCGCTGAGGTTTGATACTGCAGCAGCACTGGGAAGATGTGTGTGCACAAGGGCAGGGACTCCCCTGGCTTGTCATCCAGGTGTTGGCCTCTCAGGTGTGCCATGCCAGAATTGAGGGGGAAGGGAAAGAGAGCGCTCTGTGCCTTGAGTTTCCCTTTGTAAAGCAGATACTGGCAGTCCTGACTCTGGAAGAGCAGTTTTTCATGGCTGTGGGCACTGGGGTGCTCTGTTGAAAGAAGCTCTGTCCTGGGCTCAGCAGGAAGTCTGCGTGTTTCTGCTTGTTCTGGGCTACTGTTTAATTTCAAATCATAGTCTCATATGTTTCTTTAGTTAAATTATCACTGACATCAAAACAGTGATTGACTCTAGAGCCAGGCATAGTGCCCTACCTGTCAGTTATCCAAGATATGTTGACTTTGAGTAGCTCCTGATGCCATATGTCACAGGCAGCCGAGACCCTCCTTAAGGAAGGTTTTTACTCCTGCATAACCCCGAGACTCGAGCAGCTTCCTGGCAGCCCCGTGCAACCAGAGCCAGCAGGCAGTCGTGTCCCATGCGCTGCTTCACTCCAGTTACAGCTGCAGGGTCCCCCCAGGCGCCGTCTTACACTGTCAGAGGCGTCTTGGCCGCCTCTCGGAGTCCCACAGAAGCAAAGCATGCATTGCAAACTCCACTGAGCAACGACTAAGCAAGGTAACAGCGGGAAGGGGGGGATCCTGCGGAGGAAGGAAACAACTTTGCTGTGTCAACAGTGGAGCCCGTGGCACAGAGAAGTGGCGGTGAGCTGCTGCTGCCGCCTGGGAGGTTTAGTGCAGCAGTGGAGGGGCTGCCCATGCCAAGTTTTGTCTTCGTGGGGCCGACTGGCTCTAATCTGCAAACACTGTGTCGTCCACAGCCGAGGGCAGAGGGTTGTGAAGGTAGCTCTGCATGTTTAGAGGAAATGCTCACGGTGGCACCATCTCAGTAGATTTGTTGATACCACCACCCTGCCTGTGTGCTGTGCTTCGTCCCATTCCACCATTCCTACCCCAGTATTTCACTTAAGACCAAGCTGTAAAGTGGGAGTACTGGCACGGGCTCGGAGCAGGAGCTGACCCTGAAGGGCTCCGTGTCCGAGCCCTGGTCCCTCCTCCAGCCTGTCTGATTTCTCCAGGTGATTTTAGTGAACAGCCCCCAGTTCTGGTGGTGCTGCCCCTGCAGCCACGGGCCTGGTGCTGCACGGGGACAATGGCAGCTTCTGTCCCAGCTGAGTCTGTGCAAGGCAAAGCCATGGCTCTTCCCTCTGTGAGCCGGTGCCACATGTGCTGCCCCGTTCCCCGCCAATCTCCCATCCTTGCAAGGCCCTGGTGTAAAATGCCCTTTCTGACTGGTACTGCTCTGTTGTCACAGAATCACACCATGAGAACACCGACTTGTGAGCTGGTTTGGGTTTTTTTAAATATCTCTATTTTTTTTAGCCTGATGCTCATAGTGATCTGCAGTCTCTGCTGCCTTCAAGTTCCTTGTGGTTTCAGTTTTGGTACAAATGTGTTTAGATTTTAGCAAATTAAAGTTGGGGGGAGGGGATACAGAGCATCTGATCAATTTGTATTTATTTATTTTAACATTTTACTAAATAAAACACCGTAAAATCTCTTGTCTCCTTAGCTGTATGTACCAGGTGGGGACAGCAGGTCCCACAGGGAATGGTGCAGTGCCCATAGCAAGCCCCCAGCCCCAAAAGGGGTTTCTGAGCATGGTTCTGCTTGGTGGCTGCAGCTCACTCCGGCTCACTTTCTTGGCAGGGAGAAGGGCACTGTGTTAGAAGAAATGGATTTTAGCTCCAAAAGGGGCTGTGTTTAGTCGAGATAATCCCCGGAGACTCAGTGGGTGCTTCCCAACTGACACTGCCCAGCAGAGGGCACATGGAGACCAACCCGAGCTGGGTTTACTTCCAGGTACCTCCACCCTCCTAGGCACATTTTGGGCTAAGGACTAAGGCTGTCTAGGTTGGGAAGGGTTATCTGAAAATGATAGCACACAGCCCTCCTGCTACAGGCATACCAGTGTACCTTCCAAAACAACCGCAGAGCCAGCATTTCTGTTGCCTCCTAGCCATCAAAGAATTGCCTGGAAGAGGCCTGCTCAGTCCAGGCACTGCTCCTCCATGTCTGTAGCAGCATCTAGATCTCATCTGACCCTCTCATTGCTTAGTGCAACAGCATCACAGTATAAATGAGCTTTGGTTGTCCTAAAAAAAATCTGCCTGCTAGTGGGGTGGAGCTGTGCATGGCTTCACAGTGACAAGCAATGTCTTCCCAGTCCTTTCCCAAATAAAGCCTCAACATCGCTCCTGGCAAACCACCCTCATTCTCCTCCCTGCAGATGCAAGGCTGGCAGCTTCTGGGGCCTAAGAACCAGCTTTTATTCTGAAGACTTATAAAGCCAAGGCTGTTCAGCAGAGGAGCCCCACCTGGTCCCACTGCCTGCACTGTGGCCAGAGCTGGATGCCTGTCCTCTGCAGGTGAGGGGAAAGTCCTGTGAATCCATGGTTTAGCATCCAGCTGCAGCACTGCCAGCTGAAACCACATCTCTTGTGGGTGTAAACTGACTACACGCCTAAACTGTGAAGCCCCAGACTCCAGTTCAAGGGTGCTGGATGTGCAGGCAGGCTGCCTGGGCCCTGCTGCAGCACTGGGAACCATCAGACTTGAGCGAAACAACACTTTCAGAGCTGGCAGGGGACAGGTACACCTGCCATTTGGTGACACCAGCATTTCTTTTGCCTGCTGCTGCCCCCTGTTCCTCAACCCTCCCACTGTGCCAGCCCAACAGGAAATGTTTTTGAACATGCCAGGCAGTGATGCTTTTCCCCAGCCAAGGCTCAGGCTACTCTTCCATTGCTCTCCTCCTGCTGTCTTCCCTCCAGGGAACATGTGCAGGCTCACAGCAGAAAAAATTAATAACCAGGCAGTTCTAACAAGAATGTGAAAAAGAATAAAAAAGCTTTAATTTAAAAATTAAATTAAAAAGAGAAAATAAGCAAGAGGCGCTTGTGCCCTTTCCATACCCCGCACTTTGTATGGCTCCTCTTAGTCACTCCCGCCATGGACGGAAATCCTCACCCCTGCAACAGAGCTGGCTCTTGCAGCCCAGAGCAAAGCTAAGGAGAGAACAGCAGAGACTGCAGCAGCAACTGGCCTGGAGGGCCTCCAGGGCCACCAGCAAAATCATCTAAGAGGAAAAAAGGATTAAAAAAAAAAGAACCCCAGACACCCTAATTATGGAATTCTTATGAGAAAAGTATTAAATAAATTAAATAGCGTGAGGAAAGCAATGTATCCTCTGTGCTCCAGTGTGTGATAGCAGTAGAACAGTGTCTGGTCAAGCTGCTCCTGGCACAGGGTTTCCACCACAGTGCTCAGCTACGGTCTCGTCCAGTGTTAGTCACATCCCTGATTGTTGAAGGCAACCACTGTGCTCCCGGGAGCTGGGGAGGAGCAGGGTGGTCTCTGCCAGGAACTTTTCCCAGCATGTGCTGACCCAGGAAGCTGCTGTTTTGCCCATGGCCATGGTTTGCAGCCCTGCCCTGTGGGGTACTGCCAACACACAACACGGTCTGTCACTGGCATGGCTGCTCCCAGCTGGGAGGTGCAGGCCCATTCTGAGAGCTCACTGGTGGGGACAGCAGACAGCTCATCCTGCTTGGGGAGCTCCTCCTGCTCTGGGCAACTCCAACATCACCAGTACAGCAACAACTCCACTAGAGACTGCATCCATATGGATGGGGATATTTCCCTGCTGTTAACAAGCCAGCCTCAATCTGGGCTTGAACCAGGCCTCCAACAACTCCAGTACTCCCTGGCTGGAGCTCTCAGGGTGCTGGGAGGCTTCCACTGAGCCTGCTCCACAAAGGATGTAAACGGATGCTCTACAGTCTCATCTCCCACTCACCAAAGTCTCAGAGTATGTGGAGGACTGGGACCACTGAGCGGAGGCAGAGCAAGGTACGGTACGGCTCCCAGGCCTCTAGAGGAGTCAGCCCTCATAGGTGAGGTAAGCTAGTGAAGACTGGGAATCCACATCTGCTAAAAGAGGGGAAGGGGGAGACCCGACTCCCTGTCCCCTGGCATAAGGAGATTCTCCTGTAACAGGAATGCAGCAGCTTGACATGCAGGCACTGCCTGTTTTGCAGCTGGCATCTTCCACCTTATCTACGGGCATCCCTTTGGTGGGCTGGAGAGGCTGTACTGCCAACTCCGTTCCCGGGCTGGGCTGCGGCGGTGGGCAGGGGCAGGAGGGAGGCCCTGCACCCTCCCTTCTCCAGTGTGCTGCTTGTACCCCACACCCACTGTCCCCGGGCATCACAGGCTTCTCTCGGCGGTGAGGTATTTGAGGGCAGCAGCCCCATATCGTCGTGACAGGTCCTGGTGGAACTCCTCCCGCAGCGTCTGAAGGCAGCCCCGATACCCTGCACTCAGGCGAAACTTGGAGATGTCGAAGCTGGGGGCATGAGGCATGTGGATCATGAAGGCATTGGGCAGGACCAGCAGCTCATACTCCTGGGAACAGAGCAGCAGCCTTTACCATCTGCACCAGCTTGGTGATACCAACATGTCACTGCCTAGACAAGAGCCTCCATGGTGCCAGGAGCAGCCCCTCACCCACCTGCGCATCCAGCTCCATGATGTGGGATACTTTGTTCCAGCCGAAGCCCACAAACCTCTGGTCATACTTGGGGCAGTCTCGCCTCACTACAACGTAAGGCTCGAAGTCTGGCTGCCACGCCACACGGTATGGCACAGTGGCCGTCCGCCACTTGGCGTAGTCTGTTGGGGCATGGCCTTTTGGCCACACATGGTACCTGCAGGGAAAGATGGAAACGAGAGACTGGGTAAAGCTGGCAGCTCCCCAAGACAGAATGGAAGGGGTCCTCTGAGACGGGGTGCACAGCCTCAAGGCACAAACATACAAAACTGGCTTCTGGCTGTGTGTAACAGACCCCTTGGATAGTGGGGCAGTTCCAGTCCCTACCTGAAGGTGTAGAGGGAGCCCATGTCCAGCATGGAGAGCAGCTCTGCTTTGGATTTGGGGAAGGTCAGGCGGTAGTGCAGGGTCTCAAACGCTGGCACGATGAGAGCTGCCTTCCTTTGGGGCAGCTCCAGCTGCTGGATGGAGTTCCTATGGTGACAGGAAAGGTATGAGATCTCCCTGGCTATGAGCCGTGGCCATGGCCTCCTCCCTCAGCCCCTCCAGCCTGCCTACCACTCCAGAAGGTATTAAAGTGTTTGGAAAATTTGCAGTGGTACCACACAGCCTCACAGCCACAGCCCCTTCCTCATCCACTGGTGTCTGACTAAAGCAAGGGTAGGATCTCAAGACTGAACACAAAGAGAACAAGGGAACAGTTTCTGCCTGTTGAGAACTGCTGCCCAAGGCGTTTCCTGAAAACTGGTGCTTGGGAGGAGCCCAGCAGGTTGAGCAAGGGCCAGCTAGAGAAAGCCTTACCTGAGGTAATCGTAGAGGCCATACATAGGCAGGAAGTCAATGTCTGTAAGAAAGACGTATGGCGTCTGTGTGTTGGCCAAGGCCACGTTGCGCAGGAGGTTGATGGGGTAGAACTGCCCCTCCTTGTAGACAATGTGGTAGGCGACGTTGCGGCGGGCGCTCAGCACCTCCGAGGCCTGGGCGTAGCGCAGGAACTGCTGAGCCTCAGCATCCGACATGTACAGTGCCAGGCTGATGGGGCCCGCCCAGTGTTTGCAGATGGCCTCCAACATCTGTAACCTGGGAAGCAGAGGGTAGTGCATGAGAAGCAGACCTGTCCTGTGGCAGCTTCACCAAACCCAGAACTGGGGACCTGCCAGAGAGATGCATGCCAGTCAAGCCTAGTTCAGGAGGGAGCGGGAGGAAGTGATGCTCCCAGTTTGGGGTGTTGTTCTTCCCTGAAAAATGCTGGTGTGAGGATGATGAAATGAGAATCCCTGGTAGCTCCAAAGCTATGGAGCCTCCCCAGAGGAGTGGAAGTGGGATCCAACCTCCCACCAGTCCTACCAGCAAGTACCTGTCCATGGAGAGCTGGGCCACGAGGGTGACATCAGTGGGGTTGGGAAGGGCCAGGAACTCGTACTGCAGGAAGAACAAGTGGATGCGGTGCTGTGTGAGGTGCTGCTGGCGGAAATCATAGCAGGGATCGTCCTCATCCAACTCCTCTAGTGCCTGATGTAGCTGCAACATCATGAAGGTGAGGGAGAGCAGGAGCCCATGGGGATCTGGGGAGGCTGCGCGGGGCCTCTGCCCTCCCCGCGCTCTGGGGTTGAGGACAGTCGCAATCATCCTCACCTGGTCCCTGGGTGGACTGGGAAGACTGGCACAGCCAAAAAGCTCCCTGCGCAGCAGGTTCCCATCATACTCCAGGAAGGTCAGGTACAGGTTACGGAAGAACTCCACATGCTTGTTCTTCACCCGGAGCTTCTTGGGTGAGTTCCAGTGGATCACCTGGGCAGTAGTGTATCAGCTCATAGAAAGGAAGTCAGCAGCACCCAGTGCTCCCCAAGCCCTCAGATCCCGTTCTGACTCCCCTGGACCTCCAATGTCCTCCAGGCCCTCTCCAATCTCAGAGGCAGCAAACTCACCCACCTTGAGATCTGAGAGCTCGGTGTAGCACTGCTCTGAGCGGGTGTGATCAGAGAGCTGCACGTTCCAGAAGCAGGGGAGCCGGTACACCAGGGATGGGTCCTGCTTGATCACTGCATTAAAGATGTCCTAGGAAAGGGAGAGGTGAGTGCCTGGGTGGAAGACCCCCATGCCAGCAGTGCTGTGGGAATGCAGAAGGGTGGACCACTGAAGAGGAGGGATCATTACCTGATCTGCCAGCGAGGTAGAGAGCATGGTCATGAGCTCCCGCTCTGCCGTCAGCCGCCACATCTGCTCCCAGCCCAGGCGACGCAGGCGGTCCAGCAGGAGCAGGATCACCCCTGAGTGCCGGTGAAGAGGGCACTTGGTCACCAAGGGAGCACCCAGCTACTACAGAGCTGGAGCACAGCAGCCTACATTCCTTCAAACCCTGGGATATGCTGCTTCTCTGCACCCACCCACACCACCCTGGGATGTTGTAGCAGCCCCTTCATTCCCACCAGACTCTCCTGCTTCAATTCAGCCTTTCCCAGCCCCACTGTGCTGAGTGGCACCTCAGCTGGACATGCCAGGAGGGCTGCAAGGCCCACCCTGGTAGCCCACACTCACCTGTGTTGAAGCCACGTCCCAGAGCTGGCCATGGTTTGTGGTTTTTCCACAGGTTGCCCAAATACCAGTCACTCTGGTTCTCCACCAGCCCAATCACCTGCTTTTCTGAGGAAACAGAGGGACATGGATGCAGCTTGTCTTGTCGTCAGTTCAGAGGGCTCAAGCAAACCCACTGCAGTGGTGCTGTGGCAGGCAGGGACTTCCACCCTGAGCCCTGCACCCAGGGGCACCCTGTCCTCACCAGAAAACTTCCCAAAGACAGCCCAGAGCTCAGCAATGTCAGTGGCAAAGGTGATGTCAGTGTCCAAGACGATGACCTTGGAGAGGTTGGAAGGCAGTGCCTTGGTAAGCGTCAGCTTCATCAGTCCGTAGATGCCAGAGTAGTGCTTGTTGGGGATCCACGACACCTCTGGCTGCAAGGCAACACAGCTCAGGGCTAGGCACAGCCAAGCCCTTCCCCTGCCTGGGCAGGACAGCTGTGTGTGCCCAGCACCCTGTGCAGAGGAGGCCGGTAACAGAAGCGCACGCATCGCTGTGGAGCCTGCCAAGTCTGGAGCATTCCCTCCAGCCACTAGAACCCCCACCTGGACCCCTGTGTTTCAGTGCTCAGTGGGGGACTCAGCTCTGCTGCAGAGGCAATGCTACCCCAAGGGGCCTCCCCACCCCTCCAGTACCAGCCCTGTGCCTCCTTCTCAGCTGCACCACCACCAAGCCCAGAAAGGGGAGGGGGTGAGCAAGGGACTAGCAAGAAAAAGTTAACGGACCTTCATCTACTTGCCCCCTTTGCTACTTCCCTCAACCCTCTGAACACTGGCTTGGGACAGGGCAAAGGGAGGGCAAGTGCCTGCCTTCAAGTCATCGGCGTTGTAGAAGCTGACGTGGACGGAAGGCACCATCCAGGACTGGAAGAGCGTCTGGAGGATCTGGTGGGCCACAGAATCCGTGATAAAGTGAAAGTGGAGGGGGTTTTTCCTGTCAAGGGTAAACGCAGCAGCACTCAGCATCACACTGGGATGAAGAGGACATGCTCCCCTATCACTCCCATCCCTGCCAAGGGACAGATGTCAGCTGAGGGAGCAAATGGAGAAAAATCAGCCCTCTGCTGATTGTTTCCTCTGCGGGAAACAAATCCCACTCTGTCCCCTCTGTCCCTCTAAGCCAGTGGCACAGGGGAAAGAGAGAAGCCCTAGAGCCCTTCTCTTACAGCACTGCCCCCTGCAGTCTGCAGCAGCTCATCTGGGAACCCCAAATACTGGGCCTCTGGCACAGCACCTCCCCATTACCTGTGGAAGAGGATGGATTTCACCAGGGTGACCACATCTCGGCTCGCGTTGTGCCCGGCACACACAATTGCAACATGCAGGAGCTGCCCAGAGACAAATGGCACCTTTTTGAGACTGTCCTTGCAGGGACTGTCAGCTCTTCCCTGGGACGGTGCTACAGGGAGTCACTCCATAACCCTGCACTTCCTTGTGGAAGGAGCCCCAGAGAGAAGTGGGAGTTCCCCAGCTCAGAAGCAGGGACCAGGAGCCTGGCTGCCACTCCTCCTGGCTGGCCTCCCTCTCTGGAAAAGGAAGATGCCCTCGCTCACTGACTGTGGCCCACCGAGCACCATGGAGAGCCAGGATAAGGCCCCAGCATGGCCAGAGCATAGGGAGAGCAATGCTAGGTGGATTGCACATACATCCACGCTCCACTAGGGTCCCAGCTTCCCATCCAACATGCCCTATCCACACTGCCACCTTGCTGGTGCCAGGTGGCATCACCCACCTCACATTTGTGCACTGTTCGATGCTTGGGGCAGGCAGTTCGGTTGCTCCTCTCACCCCTGGGGGTTTCTCCATCCTTGGCAGAGGCCCCCCACTGTGGGCTGCCATCGCTGCCCTCTGTCTGAGCCTGGCTGAGCTGCAGGCGGAGTTTCTGATTCTCCTCCTCCACCCTGCGCACCCGTGAGGCCAGAGCCTCCCGCTCCACATCCCGGTTCGGCTGCTCGCCCAGGCAGGGTGGCAGCAGGAGGAAGCGGCCATCTGTGGAAGAGACACGGGGCATGTGATGGGCATGGCAAGGCTGGGAGGGCCCAAGTGTGGATGGTAGAGCAGAGCCCCAGCTAAGAAGTCCCAGCACACTTCACAAGTGCCCAGCCAAGATCATAGCTTCCCTGATCCCCACAGATGGCCCTGAAGATGTACCCGGAGATATCCCCGGGTCAGGTATCATTGCAGTCACTTGCATGGACACAGAGCAACCACCGCAAGGACTCATCCCCCGCTGCCCACTCTCTGTTGCAGACTTTCCCTTGTTCCAAGGAGGGAGAGATGGATCCACTTACATTCAAGGCTGCCCACAAAGAGGTAGAGCCAGGAGAGAAGTATGGCCAGGGTCACCGTGGCGAGCAGCAGCTTCAGCTTCATGCGCCAGGAGCGCAACATGGTGTGCCAGCAGGACATGGACAGCAAGATCAGGTGGGCAGCCCGAGCCCGACTAGCCCCAGCATCCTAGAGCCTGTGAGGGGCAGGGGAGCAGACAGAGGTGTCAACAACAGCCTGCACCCAGGTGTCTTGACACCCCCCCAGCAGGACTTTGCTCCCTCCAGGACAGCACGTGGACAAATGCAGTGGCAAGACAGATGTCTGACGACACTCCAGACACAGCCTCTCCCAGCTCTTGTGCCCCCCTAGACTCATCCCGCCACCCTGCCTCGGTGTAAAGCCTGCGGTGGGGGGACCTCAAATATGGAGAGGGTTGGGAAGGAGGTCTCCAAGCAATTTCACCCCAGCTCTGCGCTTGCTCCATCCCACAGGCCAAGGGCTCCCAAGGGAGAGGAGAGGTAATGCTGAGAGGCCTTCCTGAGCCGCGCGGCCAGTCCTGGAAGGTTCACGGAGTCTGCCCGAGGGAGGGAGCGCGGTCCCTCCCCCGCCGCCCAGGCAGATCCGAGGGGCCGGGGCTCTTCGGGGGAGGCGGCCTCAAGGACGCGGCGCGGGGCCGGCCAGGGCCCGGCGGGCTCAGGGAACTCTCGCACCCAAACGCCGCCGCCCTCTTCGGTGGGAANGGTACTGACCTGGTTTTCTGCTCTGTAGAGCAGGCCAAGCACGGGCACGGCAGGGAAGGGGAAGCTAATGCATGGAGCACACCAGGCCCAGGCACCCCTTCTCCCTGCCACAGCCATACGCCATGCTGGACATGGGGAGGTCTCTATGTGCTGCTGTCAGCCTGCCTCCCATCCCACATACCAAGCTCCACACAAAGTTTGGGGGATGTCCAGGCCAGGCAGGAGGGGAAGGGAAGCAGTAAGGAAAGACCAGGAAGGTCAGCCAGTACCCAGCAGTCTGGGAAGATGAAGGACAGAGAAGCAATTTTAGCACAAACGAAGGATAGAGAGGGTGGTGGCACACTGCAGCACTCATCCTGCTCCCATTTGCCCCCATGGTCCCTCACTGCAGGAATAGTACTCTGTACCCAGCCTGCATGTGAGCATGTGACTAGGACAGTAATTTTGCAGGCCAGGACTGGACCTCCAGCAAGCCAGTTTCCAAAACCTCTCCCAGAGGCACCCAAGGATTCCATCCATCCCCTCCCCCCTCATAGCACACCCACCCCTCCTGCCACTCCTTATCCTGCTCCTTACCTGGCCAGTCACCTTCCCCCCAGGCAGCGATTTCCTTACCTGCCTCTCCCCTTGCCTCCCTCCATGGCCTCTCCCCAGCCGGCTGGCAACCCACTGCTGCTGCTGCCTCTCGGGGCTGCTGTTCCCCGTCCTCCCTTTACTCCTCCCTTCCAGATCTGACACTTCCCCCCCTCCTCCCTGCTCTCAAACCCAAGCTCCCCCCGCACGCCCCGCCGGCCCCCCTTTCAGAGGAAGAAAGAACAAACAAAACAAGAGATTAAATTCGCTTTCTACTCAAGAGCCCCCAGCGCCAGGAGAACAGAGTTGCCCAAACTGAACTGAGAGGAATCCATCCTCCTTCCAGCCCTCTTCTCACTTACAGGCCTCAAACATCACTCCTTTACTGAGATAAAGGAACCATCGGGATTATCTACCCTCTACCCAGCACTTGCCTCCTCCTTTCCTGGGGCAGGTGCAGGAGGTTTTATCCTGTCGTGGAGAGATCTCAGGCGGCTCAGGACAGGACTTTATCTCCCCATGGCTGGCAGAGAGTGGCTGAATGGCCAGCCCGAAATGCAAGTATGGCAAGGCTGGGGTGCAGACCTTCTGCTACCCAGAGAGAAGAGATATTGGCCATTGTCAGAGCACTTGCCCTTCACCTGAGCAAAGTGCAAGCCCCACCGTAGATTTGAAAAGGAAAGAACTATCTACCTGATGTCTGACTTGCCCCGGCCCACCGGGAGCGAACAGGATGGTGGCAGGAGGCCGAGGCTGGGAATGCTAACTATGCGGAGACAGGCTTTACCTGCAGCTCCCCCCGCGCCCGGCCTGGGCGGAAGGAGAAACCCTGGCCGGGGGTGTCCAGTAGGAGTGGGGAATCAGGCGCGGGCCTGCAGGAGGTGTGGGGGGGAGGCCACCACCGGCAGTAGCCAGAGGGACTGGGATGCAGACCGCCCGCACAGCGCTCCAGATGAAATGTAAATTGCTCCCCGCCCCACAGCCCCGGGCGAGCCGCGGCGGGCCCCGACCTGCCCGCGCAGCCATAGCTGCACCTGCAGAGGCAGGGGCCGAGCCCCGGGGCAGGGGCAGGCCGGGTCTGCGCCCAGGCAGCACCCAAATCCTTGCCCTGGGAGGCACGTTTACCTCCTGCTGGGGCAGCTCCCGCTTGCCCTTGCAGAGCGTACAACAGGCAGTAGCTCCTCTGCAGCTCCCTTCTGCCCTGCCCGGCCCACCCCGGCAGGGAGAAGAAACCCCCGCGCTGCTCCTCTGAGCCAGCGGTGCCCCTGGGCAGAAGTCCTTCCCCTTGCTGCCCCGCCTGGCCCGGGGCAAATGGAGCTCAGTCCCCGGGACAGTCCTTCCCCTGGCCTGTGGTATCCATTATGTAGTGAGTGGTTCTAGCTGAGGCAGTGGCCACGCAGGGCTTACCCGTGCTCTGGGAGCAGCCCAGACCTCCTGCAGCCCACTGCCAGCAGCACTGCACTGCAAGAGGAAACCACCTCCTGCTCCAGCCGACCACCGTGGCCTCTCCACACGCTCTTCCTGGCCTCCATAACTTGCATGCTCCCAGCACCAGACCCAGTGCAGTGAGACCCAGCCAGGCCCTCGTCAGCCAGGGCAGGAACAGGTAGGCTGGCAAGGCATGGCAAGGGTGGTTTTAGGATGTTCATGGGTGTGGGGAGGAGATGGTAAGCTAGAAGGCAGCTTACACAGTCTCTCCTCCTCCATGAAACATTAAAGCACAGCAAGTGGAGGGCAAGGCTGGAAGCAGCTCCTAGGTAAGGGGCACAGTGGGTACCAGCAGCCATGGCACAGCTTGCAAGCCTCCTGGCTCTACCTACTCCTGCAGTCATAGCACTGGGCCTCTCTGCCCTCGCTCTTCAGTCTCCTTGTTTGTGCCAGACAAGTGCAGCCAGCAGTAAGACGAGAGGTTTCCCAATACTGCCAGTTTCCAACCCCAGCACGTGAGTGCAGGGCAGAAGTGCTGTTCACAGCAGGTTATCCTCCCTCCCCCACATTCTTCCCAGGAGCAGGCGGCTCCTGCTTCAGCAGGGATCAGGGGACATGGCAGATGGAACAGAAAGAGGCACCCCTCTCTTGCTGAAAGAAGCTGGCAGCAGATACCAGGGGAAGGGCAGGCAGGACCGAGGTCTTGTGTCATGCCTGGACACCCTGCCTCCAGTGAAAACAGGATGATGGCCGGGGGACAGGGAATGTCACGCCAGCAGAGCTGGGCAGCTGCACAAACACCAGTGCATGCTCACACCAACCTCTGAGGCGTGGGCAGGAGCCCGAGTCTGGCTGCCTGCTGGCCACTCCTCTGTGCACAAGCAGCCTTCACTTCTGGGACAATGCACCCGCCTTGCTTCCCCCAGGCTCCCCCCGCCAAGATCTGTGCATATGCTGGCACCCCAGTCTTCCAAGACCCTCTCTTTTTGTTGGACTGTGGCTCAGCCTGGCTGGCCTTCACTCTCTATGGTTCAGTGACTGTCAGGTGAGCAGTTAATGTTCAGGGAGAGCTGGGAGTGGGAACTTTTGCATTGCATCAGCATGTTTCCTCCAGCCCTGCAAGCACACAGGGGAGCAGCCCTGTTTTCCTACAGCACCAGCTGGCAGCAAGGCCCATGGCAGGGCGGGCATCTTAGCCTGTTGTCTCTTCTAGAGCTAATGTGTACCTGCAGAGGGATGCTGAGGCACAGCTAGACTGTCTGCAGGTCTCAGGGAGGCACAGACAGCCCCAGGCTTGCTGTCCCTTTACTGCCTGTCGCCCAGGCATTATAAGTGAAGAGGTAGCCTGGCTGTTCCCAGTAAAGAGCTGCGGGGCAGCCAGCAAAGGAGTGATTTCATGGAGCCGTGCTGCCTGTTGTTTTACCTAGCTGTAGGCAACAGAAACTGCAAATCCTTCTCCCAGGTCACATTTTTGGAACAGCAACTGTTTAGCTGACCTGCTTAGATTCCCTCTGCATAAGCCCAACACGGCAACTTCCCAGGCTTGCACAAGGTGAGAAAGGGCCCAAAAGCTGTGGCAAGAGCTGCACAGCCAGACTAGCAACTCAGAAAAGGCACCACCCTTTGAAGAGAGGCAACTGGGGTCAATCTCTCTTGATCTTACAAAGAGATGGGTGGGGCCAGGCTGGTTCCTCGTTCAGCAGGTCACCTTTAAAGCAAGTACCACAGCACCCGCCTGACAAAGTGCCTTGGGTCACCTCCCTGTCCCCCTCCCCATGGCTGAAATGCTGCCACCTGACAGGGCCTGTGCCAGCCAGCAGATACCACACAGGCAGTGCAGAGCAGGGGAGCTGCAGGAATTTACAGAGGCAGAATGGAATTTGGCCAGGAAAGCAGGATTAAAACCCCATGCTCTGGATTACCATGCAGTCCTTCCCAGTCTTATGATAAGCAAAACTCAAGTGAGAATTTCACCTTAATATTTTCTTGGCAAGAGCAAGCTGTGGCAAAACAGCCACCATATTCTAGAGGTGAGATCAAGCAGCACTTGCAGAGTTGGATACCAGTACATGAGCTGTAAGAGAAGGAAGCATCCTCATCTCCCCACTGCCCCCCAACATCACCAAGCTGCAGAGAAAAAACCAGAAAGGCTAAGATACTCCTGGGGCAACAGGTAGCTGTACTCCAGTTACAGCTCATTCTCAAACTCTCCTCAGGCCCATGAGATTATCACACGCAATTCTGCCACTCTAAATTGAGTATTTTATTCTTCAAAGATCATACTGAAAAGTATGAAGCTTCTCCCTCTCTGGCAGAAGCATAGCACTTGGGAAAGAGGAGCAGTGTCTGAAGAGTGTTGAAGTTCTGAGCTTGGCTGAAGCAAGGACTTCTGTCACCAGACTGTTTCCAGAGGAAACAGGCAAGTTCAGGCTTCGTCTGACACGAATGCCTTGCTGCTTACCTCTCCATGTCTGAGAATCCAGGAATGCATCAGGAAGCAACTCCTCTTGGCAGGGACTCCAACCACAAGGCCCTGCTAGACAGAGTCGGATTTTGCAGAGCAGCACCGCATCCAGTTTCCCTGTCCACAACCAGGCACTGGATTCAGCTGCCTGACAGAGCCCCAGCCAAGGAGGGCTGTACAGGGCACCCGTGGGGAGTCCACTGCCACAGCAGAGTCTGCAAGTGTTGCGTAGGAGGCTTAAGCCTACCAGACATCCCACAGTGCTTACAAGCTGGGCAGCTGCATGTTGCCACAACTCTCAGACAAAGCAAGAAGAGGTCACCCAAGTAGCTCTCACAACTGTCAGGCCCAAGAAAAAGCTGGGAAGATCCAACTCACAATAGCTCTCAACCATGTCTGTGGAGACAGTAGGGCAGCAGAAAGCAGGGTACCAGTTTGCATCCCTCTGGATATGCTGCATTTGTCCCTCACTGCAGCAGAAAAACAGCAAGATAGACCCTGAATGCTTGTGTGTGAGCAGAGCTGCAGCATCCTGGACACACTGCTCAGGACAACCAACCAAACATACCAACACTGCCAGCTGGGTTTCACTCTGGGCTAGAAATAAGGATTGCCTGTCAGGAACCAAATAATCCCTGCCATCAGGAAGCCTCTCACTTACAGGCTGTCCAACCCTTTGGCTGGCCATGAGTCTGGAGCAGCTCACCTTTCCCCAGCACTCAGCTAGCCCCGTGATCATGGTGCCAGACTCAGGGCAAGGGAGCACCCTGCATGTCCATACTGGTCATACTTGAGCCCGTTTCATGCACAGCCTGGTGGGGTAACCAGAGCTGCTCTAACTTGGCACCTGAAAGTGACTCCAGTGCCCCTTCCCCCCATGAGATCCTGCCAATGTGCTGCCGAGACCCCCAAGAAACTCACAGAGGAGGTAAGTGTTCAAAATACTGCTTCCAGCTTTACCTCTCTGGACCATACATTGTTTGATGCCAAGAGGATACTCAGCAGGTGAAGAATCAACACTGACTGACCTTTTTCTGGGCCTGATGAAGGACGAGCCTAACTGACAACAGCTGCTCTGACACTGACACAGAGGCTACAGTCCTGGATCAAATCTCATCCACATCCCTCCCCAGCCAACACAGCTTGACACAGTAGGGACTAGGCCTGGGCACTGTGCAGGAGCATTATGCAGGGCAGGACGACATCAACTGCCTCTTGAAACAAGAGCAGCATTGGGGCTGAGCTCCAGTTCCCTTCCCCTCTGCTGGGATTATGTTTCTACTATCTGCATTTTTGCTGACGTGTGTGCTGCAGCTAATAGCCAGCTCTGAATCCATTAGGTTCACCATGTCCTGGTCTCCGGATGTGCTCTGGGCATCAATACCTGTTCACTCCTGTCATTTCCTGACACTTTCACTACCACGGCAGTAAACAGCAGTTCCTGGGGTCAGAGCTGAGCCAGGTCAGCAGCCAGGAGCTCCACCTTTTATCCAAGTCAGTCTGGACCAAGTGCTCCACCAGCTCCAGTTTTGTCATCAGCACAGCTGGAACATCCAACAGGCATCATGCCTGTAGAGCAAGCAGTGGGAATTTCATCCTGTGAAGTACTGACACGCCAGGTTTCCAGCCAGCAGTGCCCATGGGTAAGAACTAACAAAAGATGACAACCTCATGCCCCAAATCTCCCTGCTCCCTTGAAATGCTCTTGAACAGTCTGTACCAGGAGCTGCTTGCTGGTGGGACAGGAGAGACCATATCAGCACATCTGGCCAAACCTACGCACCTACACATGCCTGTGGAGTCTCCATCACCTCACGCAAAATTAGTTAGGATAATTATAGCAAAAAAGAAGAGAAAGGGACTCCAACAACCCCAGATCGGCATGCTTCCTGGAAAAGTTCACAAGAGGAATGACACCATCCTCCCTGCCACCTCTGGGAAGGTGCCAGGGGCATGGCTGTGAGCCAGGCCCTTGGGTGCCTGCCGTGCACTGCCACCAGCAGAGCTGGGTAAGTGTTTTCAGCTGAATAGTTATTGATTGAAAATGGCAGTTTCCAGACAGCTCAGACCTATTTGCTCCTTCGTACAAGTTTTGAACAAGAACAAAATGCTTTGTTTTCCAAGCAAAAAGTCTCATTTTGCATTATTCTGTTTGTAATTGAGCTGCATTACATTTAAAAGAAAAGATAAAGGGTCTCTCGGATTCATCTGTGTTGAGTTTTTTTCCCTCCAGCTTTTCATTTTGGGCACTAAATCAAGCAATTAATTATTTGTTCAGCTCTGCTCTCCAGACAAGCTGAGAGCTTCATGGGCCAAAGGGCCAGAGCAGCTCTGCCCAAGCAGCAGTGCTGAGGAGGTGTTGATGTTTTTTGTGCTGCAGACTCTTTTCAGCTTGAGCTCCCTCGGGGCTAGCAGGCACCCATCTGGGAGGAGAGCAGGGCCCTATGCAAGAAATGGCAGGTGCCCCGGTGAAAGGGCATCCACCCGCCCCAGTGAGGAGTGGTCCAGAATACACAGGAAGGTCACTACCACTGCCTGAAGGACATGCTAGGAGCAGAGCTTCCCATGGCAACTGCCCTCCACAGTGCAAGCACAGAATCATAGAATATCCCAAGCTGGAAGGGACACACAAAGATCATCAAGTCCAACTCCTAGCTCTGCACTGGATAACCCCCCAAAAAAATCACACTATGTAACCAAGTGTTGTCCAAACACTTCTTGAACTCAGTTAGGCTTGGTGCTTTGGGGAGCCTGTTCCAGTGCCCAACCACTCTCTGGGTGAAGAACTTTTTTCTAATATCCAACCTAATCCTCTGCTGACACAGCTCCATCACACCATGGTCCCTCACTAGTCTCACTGGTCCCTGTGACTGGAGCAACTCTTCCAAATGCCATCCCTCACAATGCCAAACCCGTTTGGCAGCCAGGTATACACAATGGGGCACCCATTCAATCCCTTCCCTTCCTCTGCATGAAAAGCACCTGTGCCACAGGGGAGGATGCTGCTCATGGAGAGCCAGAGCTCATGGACACAGCCTGGTGCCTCTTCCACCAGGGACTGGCCCAAACTGGGAACTGTGCTCAAGCAGCCACTCCCCTATCTTTCTTGTCCAGAGCTATTCCTGGCACCAGTGCCCTAAGTGCCCATGCAAGGCTGAAAGTAGAACTCATCTACACAGGAATGGAACAACTGCACTAAAAATAGCAAACCAGGATGGCTCAGACAGGTTCTAAAAAACCCAAGTAGCAGTACTGCCATCCACTCAGGGTACCCTGGGCATTTTGTAAGACCTGAAGCGATTCCTGAGCTACAGAGAGGCTTACACATTGCAAAACTGTGGAGAAAAAACTGCTGCCCAGGCTAAGATAGGAAACTTATCTGCAAAAAAGCATAAGGGGAATTTTGCATTTTGGAAATGAGGTAGGGACTGATGAGGGGAAAAAAAGGGGGGAAGTGGATTCCAGAGGGGAGGCAGTTCCCAAAGCCAGGCAGTGGAGAGGAGAGAATGCTCCCAAGACCCAAACTCCCTATGGACCACTCCTAGCACTCCTCCTCTTTGTGTTCCCATTCCTGGAGCTTCTCACACTGCTGAGCTAAACCCTGAACTTGCACACTAAAGGACAAGGACAGAGAAGAAAGAGCACACCTCAACTCAACCAAGCAGCAGATGAATGGCTCAGGACAAAAGCTCACATCTTCTGCAAACCACAGCAATCTCTGTGCAGCACCCAGCTTGCACCAGGAGTCGGACAGAGGCCTAAGAGCTCAGCCCATCAGGGTCAAGTTTCCCTTCTACCTCCAGGAAGAATCTTATCCTTCCCACCACTCTCGTCCTCACTACTCCCTCTTCCCTGCTGGTGCCTCCATCTGGATCCACAAATACTCCGCCTTCCCCTTCTCACTGACAGCATATGTCCTATAAAGGGATCTCAGCCTCCACAGATGAGGAAACGACTGGCCTCATGCAGCACTGCCAGGCACCAGCCTCCCACTCCCAGCAGGGAGCCCTGCTCTTTCAGCAGTGCTGCAGCACAGCTCACTTGGGCATACACTGGAAATAAGAGCACAGGAAAGATTGTTGGGAAAGCAGGAGAGGGATGTATACACAGGGAAGGCATGGACCTGAACCAAGTCACCCAGTATATAAACACACACGCAGGCAGGGAAGCAGTCGCTTCCTCTGACAGAAAGGTCATTTTGTCAGAACAGGAAGACAGCACCCAAAAAAGCCCAAAACAAAAACACTAAACATCTGCTTTATTGCTGCTAGAGCACCAAAAACCAGACAGAGCACAAGAAGCAAAGACAGCCAGTGCTGACTACAAACCCACTCTGAGAATTCTGGAAGCCCACAGTTCACTTTGCTTCTACTCCTCGGCTCTTCTGTCACCCGTTGCCCTTCCTCCTCTGTGCAGCAAGCAATAGCAGAGGTAGAGGTCTCCAGTTTAGCCAAGTTTCCACTCAGGGAATAGAAGCTTGATAACAGACTGGACAGGATGTGAGCACCCATTGAGGAAGAGGATTAGTAACCCCCTAATCTGCACATTTTGGAGTCTAAGCACTTTACTCTGCACTCTTAATTAAACCATGGAGTGCAAAGATTGCCAGAAGGTGGAGAACAAGGAGGAAGAAGGAAAGGAAACAGAGGCTGTGGCTTAAAGGCTGTTCCTTGTGGCTTAAATGTAAGGGGAGGGTGTCACTGGTAAGGATGTATTTCACCTTCAAGTGCTTTATACTGAGGCTGTTGAGCATCCTGTTGCCTTCTCTGACCCAATCTATGGAAGAGTTAAGGGCAGGATCAAGGGGAAACTGTGTGATGGCCTGGGGATGACAAAGGAGGGAGTAAGAGGATTCATCAGACTGGACAAAGCTTTACCTGTGGCAGCTTTGTCTAGCTGGCAATGACTCCACTCTTGAGTCCCCTGCCTCCTAGGAAACAATACGAGCACCAGAGCATGCTTGTCTCCACTTCACAGACCTATCTGCACAAAAGGGCCTTGTTCCAGTACTTATCTGGCTCCAAGGTGGGGAGGGGCTGGTGCCTCACGGCTCTGGCACCCAGGAAGGACATTCAGCTCCATGCTGGCTCCTCGGGATCTGCCTGGCAGGGGAACATTTCCTGACACAGGTAAAGAGGGAAACCTTTTACCACAGTCCATGACAAACAAAACAGTTCAAATAATGGTCCATTTCCCTCAAGCTGTGGTCAGGCCCACTGTGCCCATGCTGAGAGTAGTCAGCAAACATGAGCCTCTGGAAACTCCCTGAACAGCAAGGAGAGGAGCCCCACAGCACAGCACAGGCAGAAAGGCGGCTGGTGCCCTAGCTGGGAACAGGAGTGCCAGGGAATGGCCTTGCCTCCAGCTCTGCCCCACCAGACCAAGGCAGGGGGGTGCATGTGTGCAGGGGCAGCCTGTCACTCCAGCGTCACTCTCTTCCCTCTCTCCTATTCTTTGGAATTCCTCTCTTCTGTTTGCTTTGTTTCAGACCTCAATGAACAGGAAGAAAAGGGAAGGAGCCTTGACAAATCCGATCAAGGCACAGACATGCTGAGGCTCCCTCCTGCTGGCATGCCAAGCCCTGCACTAATGAGGGGTAGAGAAGAGAGATGGACACTGAGAACAGTGGCCTCACAGAAACACTTGAGCTAAAGGACAGAAGGAAAAGAAGCTGCTGGGACAGAACAATGCCAGCACAAGCTCACAGCCTTCAGGAGGGCGTCTTCCCATTTTCCCTGGCCCAGGGACCTTGTTCCAGCTCCTCAGTCCAGGTCCCAGTGACCTACTGCCCACTACACTAGAAACATGCAAGAGACCACAGTAGTGCCTGGGGAGAATGATCCAGACACACACGCTCAAGTGACCAGCAATAGAGATGGGATCACATTTTATTCCAAGGATTCATGTCAAGAATCTGGTCCTTCCCTCCAGAGAACTGCGCTATGGGGGCCTTATAAGTGTCAGTGCTGTCTCTAGAACCTCCCCACTGGTCCCAAATATTCACATAGTATGTCCTTCTGCCATGCACTTATCTCCTGTTTACCAATTTAGAAGCATTAAAACAGCAAGGGAACAACCACATGTAAACCATCTACTTAACACACAAGACAACTAACCTTTGAAGGCTGCCAATGTTGCAGAAGTAGCTGGAAACAGCTGGGGAAGTTGGCAGGGTCTGGTGGTGGCTATGAGGACCCCCTTTAACTAAGGATTCTCAGCTTGAAGGGCAGATATGACATTTCAGCTGTACTTGAGGGTTTTGGAGCTGGCTGTCACCTGAAACCCAAAAGACAGTCACGTGAAGAGCTACTGCATAAGAGAGCTCTGGGGGACAGGTCCCTGCACAGCTAAGGGTGTCATAGATCAACACCAAACACCTTGGTTCTGTCCCCTTCCTCCAGTCTGTCACAAAGCACAGCTCAGTGTCACCCAAGGCTACCCAGACAGTCATTCTCCTGTGGGCTATCTGAGCACTGCATGTTCCTAGTCCCAGATCACTGCACTGTCCTGTAGCACGTTCCCCACCCACGCAAGGACTGTACACGTGTCCCCAGAATTGCTGGCAAAGCCACAGCCACTGTATTGCATTGCAACACACGAGTCTTCACACCAAGTCTTCAGTAGGATGAGGAGCTGGGGGAGGAATGCAAGTTCCCTGGCCCCCTCCCAAACATGATAGCAGCAGCAAGTGTCTAACTTGTGATGCAATGAAGGGATTAACTATCATGTCCAGTAACCCGAGCCCCCGTGACATACTCTGGGCAGCCCCATAATGGGAGTTAAGAGAGTCTATCCAGATAGATGCACACAGGGAAAGAGAAGGGGCAAAGGCAGAAGAGAGAAAGCAGGCAAAAACCACCACACAACTTGCACTGAATAAAGCAGAGCACTCTGCACATGTTACTCCTCCTCAGAGGAAATCCTCTTCCTCTGCTGGGATCTTGCCAGTTCACCCCTTTCCTCCAGGTCCCACATTGTTGGGCACAAACATTCCACAACTGCAGGCTGAAGTGGATAAGCCCTTCTCCCAGGAGGCTACAAGGATTATCATCACGTTATCAGGAGAAAGCCCAAACCAGAAGAACAGAGTCACACCAATATGCTGCGTCAAAAGACATTGGAGAAGAATTGGGAGTTTTGATTTAAAGCCTCTCTATTCACACATCATTGCTCCAAGATGCAGCAGAAGCAGAACCTTAAAAGCAGATAAAAACCTACCAAAAGCATCTATCTGGTCTGCTCCACCTATTTTAAAAGTCCAAAGAGAGAAACGAGTGTGCAGTGTGCTATACTGTTGCACCCCTCTAGCCATAGCAAACCCCAGGCTAGCCTGACACAGCACAATATGACACAAGAGAGGCAATATCGATCCCAACAAGGATTGGAAATAAAAAATAGTAACAACAGCTGCTACCTGAACAGTAACTCCAACAATGAAGTACAGCACCACACTGCTCAGCAAAATCCTCTTTCAGCATCAAAGCCCAACACTACTTCTGCTGTGCAAGTCTCCCTCAGATTCTGGCTGAAGGTGGCAGCCAGTGAGAGAGGATATGTATGGATCCTACAGTACACATCAGTAAACAGATATCTACCTCCTCCATCATCCCCACTCTGCTTGTCCCGATCTGTCAGCTCCCATCTCAGATCAAAGGGGCCTAAGAGGGAAACCTTGAAGATGGATACTTCTGGAGCAGGAAGAACAGGATATTAACCAGGATGCAAAACCCTGTCCCTTTTGCAGGCACAACCCTCTCCTGGTGCTACCAGAGCCTTGCATTTCCAGGGAGCAGTTCAGCAGGTAAGAGCCAAAGCCCCTCAGGGCCCAGCTGTATCTCTCCCTTGGAGTGTTTCCATTAACTCAGGCCACTAGAGAACTGTGTGTCCAAAGATTTTTCCAACTGCATCACATGGTTATTAAAAGACATGGCCTCTCCCTCTCAGCCTTTGGCACAGACAGATTTGAGTATTACAGGAGAGACTGTACATTGCTAATGAATCAGGGAAGGGAGTTATCCAATTAACAATCTGGAGCTCTAAATGGCTTTCTGGAAAAGGCATCTGGAGGCAGGAGGCAGTCGCTATTTCGCAGCAGGGCTCTGCACACGTCGCCAGACATGTTGTTCCTCCTGGGAAGCCAAAAAGAGTCTCTCTCCAGAGATGCCAAGTCTGAGCTAAGCTGGGAAGGGCAGGGGCACCCTGACAGAGAACAGCAACAAAATGCCTCCAAGTCAAAACACACATAAAGGCCCCTTAAGCTTGTTTGACCTGGGTTTCCCTTCCCCTCAGACCACTGCTTCAAGTAATAGACCTGCCAGCAACAGTTCAGGAACTCAAGGACTACATCATCAACATCCCCTGCCAGCTGCTGCCTTTCCAGACCTCAGAGGGCTGTCCAAATTCAAAGGTACAAACTGCCACAAGGAGCAATGCCATGCTCAGAGCTTGGTGTGCTTCGCTGCCCTTGTCTCCTCATTTGGAGAGAGACTTGGACCTCTCCTGAAAGGTGTTGGCCTCCAGCAGCATACCATGAATGAATAAGACCTTCCATTATAGACAGGACTCATGTGACAGGGACTAAAATACTCCCTGGACATGCCTCTGTCTACAGGTTATTTGTAGCAAGTTATAATTTATACCAAGCTATCCCAAAGAATTGGCTGAGCTGATCCAGAAGCAAAGAAAACACACAGCCAGACCGTGGTGTGAGGGCCGAGAAGGGCAGGAAGGGATGCCCTAAGGAGACAGGCCAGAAAGGCCATCTTATCCTTCACCAGGACTGCTCCCTTCCAACCACAGCTAGGAAGGTTCACATCCCTGACCTCATACTGCCAGACTCCTTCCCTCTGGGCAGCGGAAGGACAGCAGGAGGACATGGCTGGGGAGAATATCCTTTTCCCACCCCAACCAAGACACAGCCAAGCATAAATATACTGAATCTATTCTCTCACATCCCTCTCCCCAGCTCTAACACTGGTAGATGCTGTATGAAAACGTCCTAATCTACCCCAGTACTCTGAACAATATGCTTTGAGCAAGGCTTACTCAGGGTGAACTGCCTTAGACCCATGGCAGTGCTTTGCCTGGAGTCAGGCTTCCCAGAAATGGTGTGGTCTTGTGGATCTGAGCAAAGAGTGAGATGCTGGCAGCCAAGCAAGCTGGACTTCAGCACTGTACCTATGGACGGGCTGGCAGAATGTTTGCCTTTTATTTTTGGTTTGCTTCTTTTCCTACCATTAGTGCTGAGCCTGCACCCCTCATCATCAGTGCATTGGAACTATTTGACCTCAGTTATAGCCAGTGGATTTCCAGTAAGCACAAGCCCTCAACACCCAAGACTGACAGTAAGCACTAAGGAAAGAGCTGCTCAATGTATTCTGGGCACAGTCAAGAGAGAAACTAGCCCCTCAACCCAGCCTTTCACCTCCTACCCCACACACACCCCATGGGCACCATAAGCCAAGGCAACTTAAGTCTTGTCTGGTCTTATGGGCTTGCTGCTGCACTGAGAAGCCACCCCTCCTACAGTGCTCCCTTGCAGCATATTTACCATAAAAAGGCAGCACGATGCTATTCAAACTGTCCTCCAAACTCACTCACTGCAGGAGAGAGCTGAACAAAAGGGGACATGACAGTGGGTGGGAAAAAGGTTGGGGGCAAGGGGTGAAGAGGAATGTCAAAATGCTTCTTGCTCAGGGACATAAACACACTATCTATGCTGTTCAGAGTAGCCCAAGGACTTTGTGCATCAAGCTTCACCTCTGGCTGAAGACAAGGTGTCTTTGGCAGTCTCCTAGGCAGCCAGCTCTCAGATTGCTGTCTGGCAGAACTAGAGCTTCTCCTTGAAGGACAGCAGCTCCCACAGTCTCCACTGGATATGCCCCTAGAGTCACCAGCAGCGCATACCTACCCCCAGCAACCTGTGCTCCAGACCTCTGTCATGAGCTTCGGGTTCCCTCTCGCCCACCTTTTCACTTACACTAGCGGCTTAGGCACCATGAAATGCAGAGAAGCTCGCAGGTAGCACTGCATGTGAACAGAAAGTTGGGTCTAATCCACGCGATTCTGACTAAAAAGGTTTGTTTAGCGCCAGACTGCTTGCCAGCAGTATCTCGTGCCCTTTTTGAACTCAGCCTGCTGGAAAACAAACCCTCGGGGAAGAGGAGGGATCAGGAAGGATAAAGTGCCTGCCCATGCAACTGTAATTCCCGCCGAGGAAGCCGCAGGCACACACTGTGCCCATTGTGCAGAGGTAACCGGACAGGAGGAAGGAGGGGCAGCTCGGCCCAGCGCTGTGCGCACCCGGGAGCTCCGCGAGAGGCCGGGAAGCGTCTCATGGCCCCCGGGCACCGTCGCCGATCTTTGCCCCGGTCGGCGTGCGCGGCCAGGCCCGGCTGCGGGCAGGGGCCGGCCGAGAGCCTTGGCTGAGAGGGGCACGGCACGGAGGGAGAGCAAGAGGCCGCGGGAACGGGCACAGGCTGGAGCCCCCTTCTGCAACAGGCTGCAGCCAGGCGGGCCCTGCGCCTCCTCCCGCCTGCGAACGGGGGTCAGTGCTAGTGCGGCAAACACCGAGCACGGCTGGGGCCGTGCGAGTCCTGCTGAGCTTCGGGAGAGTCCCCACTGTATGGCCCCACCACGGCCCTTCTGCTCCCTCTGGCCCGGGGTGGGGAGAGACATTGCCACGTACGGACACGAGGATGGCAGTCCCCTTTCCCGAAGCACCCTGACATTTCCCAGCCTCAGGAGCAGCGCCTCCCCCTACACCGCACACAGCGAGCAGGCACGGGCCGTTCAGCCCCCGAGTGGAGGGAGGCTGCCCCTGCCCGCTCGGTCACACCCCACCCTTCCTCAAGCAGATCTCTCGCCAGGTGCAGAGCGACGGCTCCCCACTGCTGGGCAAGCAGCGACCCGGGTACGGCCGCGGGTGCCCACCGGAGCCCCTTCCGCAGCACCCCTCCGGGACAGGGGCTACCGCACGCCGCTCCCCGACGGGTGACGAGGGGGCAGGCGCCGCTCCCGGCGCCCACGCTCGCTCCCCAGCGCCATTGGGAACTTTTTACCGGTGCCGCAGCC
>WEIV01025088.1:0-18064 GCA_013390005.1 Calyptomena viridis | reverse complement strand
CCCTCGTCCCTCCGGCCGGGATCTGGGCCGGGTGGGCGCGGACACCGAGGCGCAGCGGGAAGCGGGGGCTCCCCCGGCGCCGGGCGCTCGCTGATAGCCGCTCTCTTCCCTTCGCAGGTCGCTTCTCGGACTCGCACGCGTTGTCAGAGCTGGGTAGGTGGGCAGCGGGGACCATCCTGTGCCCTTGCGCGGTTGTATGCGGGTCCGCTCCCCGGGCCCTGCTTTTTTCCATGGCTGGTTGCATCCCCTGGCAGTCCATGGGAGGAGTCTGCACGTCTTGCCGTCCTCCTTCTCTTGTCCCCTGCCGGGGACAGAGGCAGCAGTGCCGGTTTGGCTTGCTTTCTGTGCATCCATTCTGCGGTGTTCTCTTTTCCAGTGTATTCTGCCTCCAACCTTTTAGTGCTGTTAAATGACTGGATTCTGCGAAAGGACCTGCAGCGAAGCCTGCCCATGGTAAGGCTGGAGTGTGGGGGAGGAGGATTTGGGACACATGCTTCTTCCTTACAGGAGTTTTCAGGGAGTGTCTGTAGAAACTTGACAGGTTTTTGCTGTGGCTACTCTTTGTGGTCAGGTATAGAGGCCAGAGGCAACCTGTGGAATGTAGGTAAACAGCAGCACTGCCCTGCAGCTCCTGGCTAAACGAGTGGCCAGGGTACTCCCTGGACTACAGAAATCAGGCCCTGACTTGTACCAGAAGCTCAGAACTTGAAGAGAGGTGCTGCTGAATAGCCATTACTGTTTTCCAGAGTAGTGGCTCTGGAGCATTGAAGCTCTGATTCCATCCCTCAGACTCTTTCTTTGGATACACTACTGAGCAAAACAAACATAAGCACCTTGCTTCTATGTCTTTTCTGCATGAGTCCCAGGCTGGCTCCCAGCAGTTGTTAAACCCTTCAGGGAATGGGGATGAGGGCGGTTTTTTCCAGACAAGCCTTTTCTGTTACAAGCCTGCCCAGTGTGTGAGTTGGGTGTAGGCAGATCTCTGGCTGGAGCATCAGATGTGTAACAAACAGAAATGCAGAAGGTTTCCCTGGTTGTTAAGATTGACTAGAATCTCAGCTGTATTGTCTTTATTGATGGTTTTTCATGGGTTAAACCCTGTGGTTGACAGCAGCAGCAAGCTCTCATGTGGAGATATATGTGTTGGTTTATTGGAGGGGAGGAAGGCTTTGCAGAGAGATTTGGATCGGTTAGATAGATGAGCAGAGTCTAATAGGATGGAGTTCAATAAGTCTAAGTGTCGAGTTCTGCATTTTGGCCACAAAAACCCCCAGCAACGTATTAAGCTGGGGACNCACCAGGCGGCAACAGACAGAACGAGAGGGCATTGTCTCAAGCTGTGCCAGGGTAGGTTCAGGTTAGAGATTAGAAAAAACTTTTTTACAGAAAGAATAATAAAGTATTGGAACAACCTGCCCAGGGAGGTGGTGGAGTCCCCAACACTGGATGTGTTCAAAAAAAGACTGGACATAGTACTTGGTGCCCTCATCTAGTTATGGTGTTAGGGTATGGGTTGGACTTGATGATCTCGGATGATCTTGATGATCTTCCAACCCGGTTATTCTGTGAATCTGTGAGAGCAGGGACCTAGACTGGAAGAATGCCCACTGTCTCAGGGTTCATATTCAGCAGGCGTTCACTCTGGTAGACCTGTGGACTCTGGGTCCCCTTTCATCTACTCCAAGCATACTCTCTTATCAGCTCTAACCAGAGAGGAGATTTGCCATATATCACAGCTCTGGGATGAGGTGGAGAAAAGTTTTGCCATGGAGCTCAGGCATGGTACCACAACCCAGGAGGCTGTTCTGCTGTGTCAGTTCAGGTAGAAGGCAGTACAAGATACAGCTGTGATATTCTCCCTGTTTCTGGAGTAGCAGCCCTGTATGGTACTGTGATGTCTTGGTCTGCCCCTGCTTGGAGGTAGATAAGTGGGCTTCTGTGTGGCCTCTGATTGCAGTGTTTCTGAGGCTGTGAGTTCCAAGGCCATCTGGTGGTTAATTCTGAGGGTCCCACCAGACTGGGCTGTGTTTATGCCCTCTTTGACTCTGAAGCAGAAGCTGCATCTTATCCCCCTCCTCCCCTCTGTGTTTTGCAGTCGCTGCCCCAGCAGAAGCTGCTGACCTGGCTGAGTGTGCTAGAATGCGTGGAGGTCTTTGCAGAGATGGGGACAGCCAGGGTGTGGGGGGAGATGGGCCGGTGGACCATCATTGTCCTCATCCAGCTGGCTAAGTAAGTGCTGCGGCGGGGGGAAGGGGCAGCGTGCTCAGAAAGGGGATCTGGAGGGCACTCAGTAGTACCCCTGGAAAAAGACCAAGCAGGCCTGAGCTGTCAGTTCCTGAGGCTGGGGGAATTTGGAGCCCTATGGTGTACTGGATACTGGGCCACAGAAGGGAACACTTATACCTCTCACCTTGCTAGTTGCTCTGAGCAGACCTGGGCATTTACCTCTTCTGTGGAAGCCGCTTTTCCAGTGCAATAGGAACTCAGCTGGTAGTCTGGTATTGAAGGTTTCCACATGTCTGTTCACAGAGCCATCTTTCGTCTCCTGCTCCTGCTGTGGTACAAAGCTGGGATCCAGATGTCTCCTCCCATTGTGCCACTGAACAGGGAGCAGCAGCAGCCTCTCCACCCTCAAGGTGAGCCCATGGTGTTGTCATTGTTGGCTTAGCACCTTGCTGAGCCACATGTCTTGTCCTGCTGGAATTACTCATTAGAGCAGCGGCTTGTGCAGCACAAGGAGCTGCAAGGCTTCAGTACTCAAGGCTGAGCTGTGTTGAACTTTCCACCCTTTCAAGAGGATGAGTTAGCTTAGTGGCAAGTTTGTCTTACAGTCTGGAAGGAGGGGATGGAGAAGTCTAAGCCAGGAACTACTGGCTGAACTATGGGTCAGGCTGCATGTTCCCTAGTCTGATGATGAGGAAAGAGGTCCTAGGCCTGGGCAGCGTCAGGCAGATTTACCTTTTCACCCTCTGCCTAGTGTTAGCCCCTGCAGGATGGTCTGGTTTGCACTAGATCAGCTTTTCAGTCTATTCTTCTTGGTGACAGTGTAGGGGAGGGTGCTTCCAGCTCTGGGGTGAAGTGTATTGCTTTGAAGCATGATCCCTGTGGCTGTTTTCCTCTGCAGACACAGAAGACAACTCCTCAGGGAAGGATCAGACCTATGTTGGCAGGCGTTCCAGCCGTGTTGTGCGCTCTCTCCAGAGCAGTAAGTAACTGTTTTCAGCCTGAGCTGTTTCTGCTTTGTGCCCTTTAGGTATGATGTGGCTGTGAGCAGTAAAGGGTAGAACCTTGTATTGGGATGTATCTTGCCAGTCACTTCCTACTGTGGGTGGATTTGGATATCTAAGCAACAGGGATTCAGGCATGTGCTGCAAGGCTAGCACTTAAATTGTATTTTCCAAAGTGAACTGTGCAACAGACCCAAGTCTTCATCGGGGTTATGCTTTGAGGAGCATGGATCTTACAAGTACCTCTCCCTGCTCTGTCCCCTTTGGAGGCAAGCTTTGAAGGTGCTGGTCAGCCACAGCACTTGCTGTTGTATAGCTCTTCAAGCTCTCCTGATTCACGTCTTCACAGTGCAGAAAACAGTGGTGGTGCAGGGAAGCATGGTAGGAAGGTGTCCTGGTTGTGGCTGGGATAGAGTTAGTTTTCTTCCTAGTAACTGGTAGAGTGCTCAGTTTTGTGAGTATAACGTTGATTATGTGAGAATAATGTTGATAACATACTGATGTTGTAAGTTGTTGTGAAGTAGTGGTTACTCTAAGGTAAGGACTTTTCAGTTTCCCTGGCTTTGCTAGTATGGAGGTGCACAAGAAGCTGGGAGGGAACATGGTCAGGATGAGTGACCTGAACTGGCCAAAGGGATATTCCATACCCCATAGAATGGATGACCAGTATATAAACTGGGAGGAGTTGGCTGTGAGGGCAAATTGCTGTTTGGTGATGGGATCGGCATCAGTCAGAGGGTGATGAGCAGTTATATTGTGCATCACTTGAGTTTCTTGGGTTTTATCTTCCTTTTTATTGTTATTATTTTACGTTATTTCAATTATTAAACTGTTATCTCAACCCATGAGTTTTACCTGTTTCTGATTCTTCTCCCTGTCCTATCAGTCGGAGGGGGGGACTCCAGGGCCAGGGGGAATGAGCTAGCAGTTGTATGATACTTAGTTTCCAGGTGGGACAAAGCTTTTATTTGTGTTAGTGACAAATTTGCTTGTTTCAGCCCCATCCCTGCAGTCTCGGCACTGGGGGTCCCCCCAGCAGAGAGAGGAGTCGCAGAGCCGAAGAGCAGAGGAGATGAACCAACCTCCCACCCCTTTGGGTCTCCAAGAAACCATCGCAGAATCGCTCTACGTTACCCGCCCTCTGCTCCACTGTATCCTGCCCTGGCTGCGTGCGGGGTTCCGCCATATGCAGGTGCCGGCAGAGGGTGCTGCAGGCTCGGCCCTGGAGCAGGGCAGGGCCTCGCCAGGATTCTCTTCCTGCCGGGGCTCTGCTTGGGCAGGGGCCTCATGACTCCTCCCTTCTCTTACACTTCGTTGGCTGCCTCAGCCGCTGGAGTTCTGGGTACAAGTCCTCCAGCCCCTTCCCAGGGAACCCCCAGGACTGCCTCAGGGTGTATTCTGCACTTGGCAGAGCTTTGTGGGTACCTGTGGTATCGCTTGTCTACGTGCCTCTTGTTAGGCATCTCTCATCTTTCCATTCCTTGACTCTGTGTTCCTAGTATTGAGTTTAGGAGTGTGGGGCCAGAGATCATGGAAACCCTGGCTCCTCTCAGCAGTCCTGGATATCACAAGGTCAGTCTGAGGAAGAGTCTTTGTTGGTGTTGAGGTTGGTGGTGGCTGAGCATCAAACTTCCCTGTTTCCCAATCCTGGGCAGGCCCTACTGAGAGGAATACACACAGGGACTGGTCTTGAGCTTGGAGATTGACATATTTATGTATCTTCTGCAACACTTACAGTGCTGTTATGAGCTGGTGCAGTGTGCTCTGTGTGGAGATGAGAGTGGAGGGCTTTAGAAACCCACTTTCTTTTTCCTGCTGGCTGCTGCTGTGACTGACTCTCTGCCCTCCTCTTTCCAGTCTGAGCTTGCTGAGTGATCTGAAAGACCTGAACAGGCGAGAGCGAGCGGAGCTGAGGCGACGAACCATCCTACTGCTGTACTACCTGCTGAGATCTCCTTTCTATGACCGATATTCAGAGTAAGGGGCCCCTGCTGGGCTTTTGCTGAAAATTTCCCTTTTAACTGAAATAACATCAGGAGACTGGGTGGGTAGATCCGAACAGGTCTGGGTGTCTGTGACCAGGTTAATCTTAGCCCGTGCATAACAGCTGCTATTGCTGTTCATGTGTTCAAAGGCTGGAGCAGGAGGTGTCTAGCTGGATTCATTCATACTCTCTCCCTTCCTAGGGGCAGGATCCTCCTCCTTCTGCGCTTGTTGGCTGATTACGTGCCTGGCGTTGGCTTTGTCACACGTAAGTGGGTCCCACCGTTACATCCCTATTTCTGTTGGGTGACGAAAAATGAGGGCAGTTGGTTTCCAATCCCGGGAAGGAATTGCAATGTCCCTAGATGGGTTAGTACTAGTGCACCCTGTGTTGATGCATGAGTAATTTTTAACTGGAAAAGGAAAGGATGAATTTCACACTATTCCTGATACAGGCCAGGATGCCATTGGCCTTCTTGGCCACCTGGGCACACTGCTGGCTCATGTTCAGTTTCCTGTCAACCAGTACCCCCAGGTCCCTTCCTGCCTGGCTGCTCTCCAGCCACTCTGTCCCCAGCCTGTAGCGCTGCAGGGGGTTGTGGTGGCCAAAGGGCAGGACCTGACACTTGGACTTGTTAAATGTCTTTGTTGGATTCAGCCCATCTATCCATCCTGTCCAAGTCCCTCTGCAGTTGTCCTGAGGACCTGTCTTAATGTTGAAAATTGAGGCAAAGAAGGTGTTACGTACCTCTGCCTTTTCCTCATCTTTAGTTACTTTATTCCCCTCCACATCCAATAAAGAGTGGAGGTTGTCCTTG
Source organism: Calyptomena viridis (assembly GCA_013390005.1). Lineage (NCBI taxonomy): Eukaryota > Metazoa > Chordata > Aves > Passeriformes > Eurylaimidae > Calyptomena > Calyptomena viridis. The sequence goes on along the minus strand of WEIV01025088.1, from coordinate 12,036 downwards.
CCCCTCATTTTGCCATTAATGTATTTATAAAAATATGTTTTATTAACCTTTGCAGAATTGGCCACTTTAAGTTCCAACTGGGCTTTTGCCTCTCTAATTTTTTTCCTACATGACCTAGCAACATCCTCAAATGTTGCCTCCCATCTTGGCAAAAGTAACTGTTCTATTCTTGGGTTCATCTGAGTTGTATAAGTGGATTTGGGATTGTTTGCTATCATAATGGGAAGGGGGGATATACCCCATAGACACACAGGGTCAAATTCTTGCCTTTCTACATATGTGATCTCTCTATTCTCTTGTTTCAGGGCCACTGATGGATTACTTGCCTGCGTGGCAGAAAATCTATTTCTATAACTGGGGCTGATGAGAAAATGATTATTCTTTGCTAAGATCATGGCTGGACATTTCTAAGGAGGGCAAGCAGGCTGGGGGGAGGGATTTTGATAACGTCTAATTTTCAGTTAAACCACCAATGAGAAGCTCCTGTTCTGCAGGGTGGAGAGGGGAGTATATGCAATATTTTTAACAGCTCTAGCTCTGAATGATGGACACTACACGTGTGCAGAGACCCTGGCCACCTATTTCTCAGACTGTTCTATGGCTGCAGTGATGGTGATGGGGCAACCTCTTTTTTAAGCACTTGATTTTTCTCTTTTTGTACAGCTGTGCTATAATAAAGCCAGGCAGCATAGTGGGTTTTTGGAAGGCATTGTCTCACATGTCAAGGCACTAAGGTTAACCTGCAACCTGCTTGTGTTGGCCATGCCTGGCCGATCTGCTTGGAGCAGACTTGTCTGTCAAATAAACTGACTGGAGAGAACTGAGCTGAAAGGCCTCTCCCTCTTTGCATGGGATCCCCTTGTATCTCGTTGCCAGCAGGTCCGTCAGAAAGAGCAGCTTTTGCAATTATCTACCCTGGGCTGTGGTGTTCCTTAGAAGCCTTTTTTCTGGCCTGTGTCACTCAGGGCCCCACATGTTGCTCAGCTGATGACTGTAGCCTCTGTAACATCTGGTGCCTGGTTCAATCCCCAGATTCCTGGGGTTCCCCTGGGGGTACATAGAGCTGCAGTGTGCAGACTGCCTTCCTGGCACCTAGTGTGTGCTAAAAGGGTTTGCAGAATGGCTGCCAGCCAGTGCAGTGCTTAGGAGTTGGAAACTGCCAGGTGTGTGCCCCAAGTTGGTGGCAGGAGCACTCTACCTGAACCATCCCTGAGGGATTCTGAGGCTGCAGGAGTCACAGCCTTCTTGCCTCTCTACCCAAAACTGGGGATGTAATCCCACATACTCCTAATGGGCCACCACAGTTGGGGACCACAGGACTTTGCCAGTGTGTGTGGTCTTTGTTGCCACTGCAGCTGACAAGGCCCTGAAATGTGGCAACAACAGTGTGGAAAAGCCTGAGCAAGGGACTGCGCTCCCTTTGCTTGGGCCTTTAGCAGAGGAAGATGCTGAAGACTGTGAAGTATGAAGTGTTGATGGGGGTCACTCCTGGGGACAGCATGGTATGGAGATGAGATGCAAGGGTATACTTTTGGAGGGGTTGAGAGGGAGACAAAGGCAGGTAGTGAGGGACAGGGACAGCCCTGGAGCTATGGCTGCAATTTTTTTCATGCACCAGTGCAGGGTGGGCTCTGAGCAGTGGTGGTGCCTGGGCAGGACCAGGCAGAGGCAGCCCAGGACCTGAAGGGGAGGATGCAGGAAGGGGTAGCACCAGTGCCGGGAAGGGGCCACGTTCCCTGCCCCGGCAGTTGGGTGTCCTGGGCAACCGGGGTGGCAACTCTTGTGACCTCACTGCAGAACTGGTGGAACTCTTCAATGTGCACCATGCTGTGCTGGCTTCTGCTGCTTGCCCTGCTGCTGGGGGCTACCCTCCCCCAGCCCGTGCCCCAGAGGTGATGGCACTTTCCTTCTACTCCTCCTCCCTGCACTGGTACTTGCAGAGGTACCTCAGGGCTCCTGACATGGGCTGGCACTCATAGCACCAAGGCCTTGAGAGCTGGCCAGGGTGGAAGACCTGCAGTACGAGGGAACTCTTCTGCCAGCCTGCCTAAGTGCTGTAGGACCTCGGCTCACTCCCGCCCCCTGGTTTTTCTCTATGGTCAGGTACTCAGTTCCTGAGGACTTCTCTGCTCCTCTGGAGCTTCCGCAGAAGCACTTCGGCCTGGTGGATGGTACAGTGGCTCTTCTTGCCCCTCTGAGCCCCCTTTCTACGCACTCATCCCTTCGGTGGGTGGTCGTCCCTAATCCCGGGAGAAGCTGGGCCCAGCCTCTCTGCTCTGCCCACAGATTATGGCATCAAACCCAAGCAGCCTCACTTCAAAACTCGGGCGGCCCAGAAGCGGCTGGAGGTGCTGCGTAGAGCTGGCAAAAGCAAGCGTGATGGTCTCGACTTGCTGGAGTACTATGACGATGCCCGCCTGTGAGCCAGCGTGCCCCCATGCCCACCACAGCCCGGCAGGTGAGGGCTGGAGCAATAACCTCCAGAGGTCCCTTCTGATCATCATACAATCTCTGGCCTCCAGGAATTGCAGCCAGGGCTCTTGGACCAAACCTAAGAAGTTCCAGCTCCTCTTGGGGTCCCAAGGGAAGGACTGAGCCAGGGCCCAAACCCACAGCAGTGGGACACAAATAGCACAGGAGCTCTGTTCCATGAACCATCATATTTAATAGTTGTTGCCACCACAGCAGATCCAGCTGAAGCAGAGAGACCGCTCACTGCAGGGAGCTCTTCTACCTCCCTGGTGCTTTGCACAGCTCCCTGCAGGCTTTAGCCCTTCCCTGCCCTGCTTTGGGCAGGCACCCAGCTCTGTGCAGGGGCTGAGCCCCACTGCCCTGGTGTGCCCCAGCCCTGCCTCTTTCACCTGCAGCTGGGGGAGAGGGGAAAAGGGCAGAGAAAGGCTTCCCTCCCAAGGGTGTAGTTACTGCAGGGAGGTATAGGGGTATTTTTCTCTCTCCCCAGGGCATGGATACAAGAGGGGAGGGATGGGGATGGGAACAGAGGCAGGGGAAAGCTGTCTCGTTTCATTCTGGCTCTGGCGGAGGTAATACTGGGGCTCCCTCTGCCATCCCTGCCCAGCAGCCATGTCCCCAGGGCCTGGCAAGGAGACGATTCTCTCCCAGGCAGGAGCCAGCATATGGGTCTTGTTTTCTGTAGCTGCTGTGTCATCGTACTGCAAGAGATCAACTCTGCCACTGCAATTAAAAGTCACCCCAGATGGATGTGACGGGAAGCTGTGCCATGGTCACAAGGAGGAGATGCTGTCACCCCAGCCTGCAGCTGGAAAGGGCAGGAGCATGCTACTGCCCCCCCAACTGCTCACAAGCAGAGCACCCAGAGGGTGCTTCTCCAATAGAATAAACTAAGAGTATTTTGTACAATAAACACAATTTGTCCAGCCCTCCCCCCTCCCGTCCCCCCAGCCCGAGGAAGGGGAGTCACAAAAAGAGGCGGTGCTCCATGCCCCGGGGAGCCCTGCCCCAGGCCCGCTCCTCCTCCAGGCTCAAAGCAGCTCTTGTCCATGCACGACACTGGGAAAGGGGCGAGACTGCAGCCCTGGCTGTGCAGGAGATGCCTATGCCAGCTCCTACTCCAGGTAGATGTCCTCTGTGGGGCACGTGTACTCCACATACTCCTTGTAGAATTGCTGAAAAGCCCTCCTGCAACACAGCACCAGGCAAAGCTGAGCAGTATCCTCCCCACAAGGCAATTACAGATCCCCACTTCCATCCTCACCCATGGTGGCCAGTTTGACCCTCCAGCCCCATAGTCCCTGGCCCCTCCTGCATTTTCCTCCAGAGCTGCCATCAGAGCTGCAGTCTCCATCTTTGCTCTGATTCCCTGCACAGCACATGACTTTCAGCCACCTGCCTGCAAAGCCTTCCAATAAGACTTGTTCCAGTGCTGTCAGGAATGTGATGCCCATAGCCCTTTCAGCCCTGGCTCTCACCCCAAGCCTCATTGAAGGAAGAGGTGCCAGCTTGGGGCCAAGTCCAAGCATATGGGGAGATGGATTCAGCCTAGCTGCCTCGTTCCTCCTGCCCTTTGTGAGACAGCTTTCCTTGCCCAGTCAGGACTCACCCTACAGATTCTGCCAGTGGCTTCGTGGACTCCTCCGAGACGAACACATGACAGGCAAATCTGTGGTCAGCAGGGTGCTTGGTGATGAACCCAAAATACCTGCGGGCAGAGAGAGCAGGTGTGACTGGACCAGCAGACAAGCAGGCACAGGTATCCCAGCATCCCTGACATCTACCCACCCTTAAGCATAGGGATTTGGGACCTGCAACCAACCTCCTGCCAAACGCTAGTAGCCACCAGCTGCCACAGCCTATGCCCAGAGTTGGGATGTAAAGCCCATCCAAAGGTGCTGTGGGAACCCTCCTCTTTCCTGCCTAGCCCAGTTGTGCTACCCTCCATGAGTCGGAAGGCACCAAAGCCTCTGTGCTGAGCTGCTGGTGTTGAGAGTTGCATTGCTGCTTCCTTGCCTACTCACTTGTTGTTCTTTGGATGGTATCCACAAAAGGAAATGTTCTTCAGCTGGAAAAAATGGCTACACTTGTTTACCTGGAGGGGAGAGAGAAAGAACTGTCAAAACTTTCTTCCCCACACCCCTGCAGGGCAGCTGGTCTCTGGAAACACACACTTGGAGACTGAGGAGTGAAATGAATCGAAGCCTGATCCTGGGCTGCTGTCAGCAGCAGTTTCAGGACTGCCCCAAACACCTGCATAAAGGGAACTTTTCTAGGCAGTCCTGTTGGCTCCCACCCCAGCTGTCTCTACTGCCAGTAGCTTCTGCAGGGTTTCCCTGGAGGCCCTGTACTCAGGCTAGAGTCAGTCCTGCTGTTCACCAGCACACATAGCCCTTTTCCCTCACCAAAAAGGCTCTCAGAAACACCACCAGATATAAAGTAAATGGACAACTTAGAACTAAACAAGTCATCCAAGCCTGGGTATTCAAAGGGTCCCAAACAGAAAAGAAAACTTATTTATACAAGTCCAAAGCACAACTAAATTGATGGCATTCTCTAGATACAGGCAAGACTTAGCTAGAAAGAGGTAGGAACCTCAGCCCAGCTCTGTCACAGCACTCAGAGCCATGAACTACTCCTATCTCCCAGCTGTAGGGGAGGTTTCCCAACAGCTTGCTGCAAAGCCCTCACTTGTCTCTGCTAGGCATCTCAACATGCTTCACTAGGCTACTTATGCAGAATGCTAATCAGCAGCCTGCCCTAGCCAGATAAAGAGATTACAGGGCAGATCTGGAGGACACCACTCAAAATAGTAGCAGAAAGGTTTAGAAGCTGCTGACAGATTATGGGGTACAGCTCAGCTCACAGCATCCCAGCACAGCGACGTGCTTGGCAGCTGTGAGGGCATCAACTGGCGGTATTGCCCAGAGCTGGGACTTTGTGAGGCATGGGGGGCCCTGATGGTGAGCCTAAAACCCTGATGATGGTGTTTCTCACACCCTCAAATGCAGGGTGGTGACCTTCAATTTTCATATACAAACATGACCCATAGCAGAGGGGGCACAAGCCAGGTCAGAGCAGCAATGAGGGAAGGGATGAGATGAGCAGAGAGTGGGGCACTACCTTGCTGTGCTCCTTGGAGTCGTCAGCTTTCACAGCAATCTTGACCCCACGCACACTGATCTCCAGGACACAGCTGGAGGGTGGGTTAAAGTGCACAGTGAGGCGGCGTGTGGTGGCAATCTGGGGAAGAATACAGAGACAAAGCCCTGGGACTTGTGAGCAGTGATGATGGCTCATCCCTTTCCTTCCCCCCTGAGGCTCTGCCCTGCTGCCAGAAGGAGCAGGTGCTTCTGCTCCCCAGGACACTACCTTCTGCATGGCTGCACAGAGCACATCATTGCCCTTGTGATAGGGAACCTGCACCGAGCCAAGGAACTTCACCCGAAACTGGTCCACCCAGTCACTGCTCTTGGCCAGAGCTGGAAGAGAGAGAACATGGCAGGGATCATCTCTTATGACCAGGTATGTGGGCTGAGCTCCACCTCCCCTTTTGTCTTCCAGTCCCTGCACATTTCCCTGCCCAGGGAAAGCTTCCCGCAACACTAGGTACCAATTCCCAGCATCACAGCAGAAGCTGCCCATTGTTCCCTGCTGGGTGTCCAGCTTGGTCTTCCCCCACTACCCCTGCTCAGCATCAGCCTTTGCTCAGCAGAGAGGATGTGAACACAAGGTGGGCAACACCAGCAGGCTGCATGCAGAGGCTTGGTACCTGTTACGTGGTCTGGGTCCTTGGCGACTTCAATAGCATAGTAGGCAGGAAAAATACCCCGATCACCTGTGCGCATGTTGTAGGCCTCATACCAATAATCTTCTGCCTGCACCTCCACCAGCAAGGGATCATCTACCTCCAGCTCCAGCTCATCCGCATGGCGAGGCACAAACCTGGGTAGAGAGGCACTAGCAGCTGGATGGCAAGCAGCGCTGGTGGCCTTCTCACCAGCACACTGCTGGGGCACCCACCACCACCCCAGGCAGGCAGCACCCTCATAGATGTAATTAGCCATTAATAAAGAGGCTAAATAAAGCATTGGAGCCAGTTTGGGCTAAAAAGGTGGAAGCATCCTGGCACATAAGGCAAGGGTATACCCTACTGAACCACCCATGCTGCTCCCCAGAGGTCTCAAGTGCCCTTGTAAGCCTTGTCTGTGCAGTAGCATGGGCAAATGTTGCTCCTGGGCAGGTCATAAGCTACAGGCAGTGGTTTGTTCCCCAGGGCTTCCCGCACTGGAAACACTGGGGCTTGTGCTAGCCCCACCTTGGTGGGACAGCAGCACCAGCTTTCCCCTGCAAGGGGCTGGGGACACCATTTGTGCCTGCAAGCTCACCTAAAGACGGCGCGGTGAGTCTGCTCCTGCTCCTCCCCATTGATCATACAGGAGAACAACCCGAAGGACTCGGCACCTGGGGACAAAGGCAGAGGAGGACATTTCAGTGTTGAAGGGTCGGCACCACAGCCAGGAGAGAGACATAAGCCAGGCAGGCTGCTGAGGCTCCTGGGGTGTGGCTCAGCCAAAGCCATACGATGCCACAGGACAGGAAGGCATGGCTAGAGCTGCCACACTGGTGCTCATTAGTCCCTGCTGGCAAGATGACCTTGCTACACCAACCCACACAGTTGTGATAGCTGGAGTCACCACCTGCGTGGGACCAGCCACACCATCAGGGGGGCCCTGCCTGCCGGGGCATGCCACCAGCCCTGCTGCTCTTCTGGGCTTGGGGAGGAGGGTGGCACACCAGGAGGATGCTGTCCCCCTGTGAGCCCACTCAGCCTCCCATGGCCATAACTTGGGCAAGCCAAATAAGCAGCCTGAAACATCTACACCACTGCAACCTGAAGCTCACAAGGCTTTTCCAAGGCCCTCTCTCCCATGCCTCTCAGACCACCAGAGACAAAGCCACAGGCTGCAGCAACCAGAGTTGGGGCTCAGGCCTGGTTGGTGGCTTTCCATCTCCTGAGTGTGCCCTCAGCCTTGTACAAGGGATGGGCAGGGCTGCCCACACAGGCAGCCACCAGTTCACCACCCTCTGGTGCCCAGCACTCACTGGAGGAGCGTGCCCGTCCACTCATGAAGACATTGAGGAACTTTTTGGAGAAGTGTATGTCCGCCTCGGGGGTGGAGTCCTCTGACAGGCAGACTGAGTCACGCTTCAGCGCATCCTCCTCGTACTCCTCACCGATGGCCGACTCATAGGGTGAGGAGATGCAGTTGTCGTAGACTGTGGCCGAGTCACTCTCGTCGCTGTAGCCCGAGTAGCACTGCTTGAGGCTGACCAGCTCCAGCTGCACATTCTCATCCACCACCAGTGTATACTTGACAGAGTCGTAGGAGAGAGCACTGGTGTCTGAACTCACTGAAGCTCTCTGAAGGTTGTGCCCTGGCCGGGAGCCACCACTCCCACCACCACAGGAGGCCCTGGGCAGGTTTGCCTTGTCAGGGGAGGACATGTAGTCCAGCACCTCATCCTCCTCGCTGATGGAGGGGTTAGTTTTCCCAGCCAGGGCTGAATAGCCAGAGGTGTCAATGTCAGAGCTGATGGACATGCGGTTCTCACTGGACTGAGACAGGAATGGCTTGTCTGTCTCCAGGGGGTCTGAGTTCTTCTGCACAGGCGTCAGGTAGATTTCCTCTGTGGCCTCCAGCCTCACGTCTGTCTGGTAGCGGATGCGGTCCCGGTGGGCCTCAGGGCCCCTTGTCACCACCACCACACTGGCACCGTGTGGTGGGGGCCGGCTGGTGGCCTGGTGTTTCTCAGGCAGCCGGGATGAGGCAACGCAGGCGGGTGCCATCTGAGTGGCTGCTGTGCGCCGGCATGGGCTCTCCGTGGATGTGCCCCGGTCTTTGGTGGAGGTTGTGCTGTTTTGGTGATTGACCTCATCACTCAGGCAAACGTGGTCATGGGGAGGGGTCTGCTCACCTGTAGGGAGAGGATAGCAGCACTGACAGCCCCGCAGAGGGAGATTGCTCCCTGTCAGGGAAGGTGTCCAGGAATGCTACCCAGACTCCTAAAATCACAGAACCATTTAGGTTGGAAAAGACCTAAATTCTCAAGTCTAACTGTAAACCCAGCACTGTCAGGTCCCCCACTAAACCTTGTCTCTAAGCACCACATCTACACGATTTTGAACACTTCCAGGGACAGTGATTCTACCACTTCCCTAGGGAGCCTGTTCCAATGCCTGACTGACCTTTCAGTGAAGAAATTTTTCCCAATATCCTATCTAAACATTCCCCGGTGGAACTTGAGGCCATTTCCTCTTGTCCTCTCACTTGTTACCTGGGAGAAGTGACCAACTCCCCCCTCACTACAACTTCCTTTCAGGGAATTGTAGAAAGCAAGACTCATAACATGAACATGCACCCTGTATCCATGTGGGCTGTTTTCTCCAACCTCCTGCTCCAGCATCACTTGCCTCAGACTCCTGAGAGACATGAAAGGATGCAAGGAGCTGACCCTGTCCAATAGCCTGAGAACTCACCTGTTTTCAGAGGGGACGACGACCGGGACACCCGCTCCTGCCAACTGTGCTTTTTCCCCAGAGAGTTGTTGTTCAGAGTGTCCTGAGGAGAAGAACAAAGCCGCCTTATAGCCCAAACAGTAAACAGCGTGTGGCATGGTGGTTGCACCCATCTCTCCCTGGGTTCACAGTACCCTGCTCAGCTCTGCTCTCAGCTGGGCGTGCTGGGGCACGTGATGCCCAGGGAAAAGCCCTGTCAGCCTCACATCTCACCATGCTGCTGCTGCGAGAGCTGGTGTGGTGGCTGAAGCAAGGTGGGCAAGGAGCCAGCTGGGCTGCATTCATCCACCCTAGGGATACTCAGCTGCAGGAGTCCACAGCTGAGCAGTCCCAGGACAAAAAATAGACACTTGAGCCTGCCTGCTTTGCTCTCATCCTGACAGCCCTGCCTATCTTTAAACCACCCAACTTAATGAAATCCCAAGGGCCAAGTGTTGTGTTGCTGCCCAGTTGGGTGCCAGCTGCTAGAGGGACTAACGCCTGCCTCTGGAGACATCCATATTGGATGTATGTAGGGGTATACATAGATACACATGTATGTATAGAAATCTATACATTCACACACACGTGTATATATATACAGTTCACTAGCAGACATCAATCTTGATCAGCTGGAGAGCTCCCCATGCTCGGCTGAGTTTCTGTGGGTGCTGTGCCCTGCCTCCTTAGCCCTGGGTGGCTGGCCATGCATGTGCATGTGTGTGTGCATAAGGGAACATGTGCTCAGCCTTACTGTCAGATCTGACAACCAAAGGCCACCAAGTCCCTTCTAATAACAACCCTCCTGCAGACGGGAGACAAGTCCTCCCTGCTCACCACAGCAGAGTGTGACATCCTGTCTGCTACAGCCCCAGCCCCCATCCTCTTCTCCATCCCCAAGTTCTCCCTGGCCACACCTTCCCAGCCCCTCCTGTGGGGCACTGGGTGTTTCTGCCCCAGCTGCAGCAGTGGCACTTTCCACGCCGTCAGTTTTTGCTCAGGTACTAAGCCCTGACAGGACTCCATGGATTTTCTCACAGTCTTATCACCAGTCTGCAGCTGTTACCAGCAGCACAGGAGCTGCTCCATCCTTACTTTGCTTCCCCACCATGAAGGAAGCCTTTGCCCCAAAATTCCATTATGTCACACACTCCTCAACCATCTCTGCCACATCCCTGCCTCCATGTGGGGAGGGGGGAGACCCCATCCAAAGGGCTTTGGTGACCTCCCAGTGTGACCTCCATGAGTCCTTCCTGTGCCAAGGTAAATAACAGTGCATCCCTGCTTGCCTTTTCCAGGGCCACAAGGGGCCATGATGCAGGCCAGGCAAGCTGTCACAGCTATGGTCTCTGCGTGCAAACTGCCGTGGGTCCAGCACACACAGGCCAGACTAGCTGCCTAGACTGGGACACGAGGCAGCAATGCAGAAGGCAGAGCCCTCCAAACCCACCCATCCCACAGGGCCAGAGCACTCTGGGGTCTGTAATGCCAAGCCAGGGTGGAGAGGCATTCACAAGCCAGTCTCTCATTAGATGCTATCAACAACTTTTTCCTCTCTGGCCAGCCATGCCTCCGTCCTGTGCCCCCATCCCTGCTGGCTCCAGGCTCCCATTGCCAGCTGCAGCAGAGCCTCCCTCTCTCATTTCCCATGTCCTCAACTCAGCTTTGCCCATGTCTCCCAGTGGGCCCCACAACCTCCACCATCCCCTTGCAAAGGGACCAGACTACCACCTCTGCCACTCCCCCCACCCCAATCCCTCTCCACAGGCCTGCTGCCACCCCTGGACACTGGTTGAGACCTATGGCCTGTGAGGGGGCCCCGCTGTTCCCCATCCCTCCAGCTGGTTGTGGCTGCCATATGTTACTTGCTCCTCAGGGTCCCTGCACAGGGTAGGACAAGGCTACTGCTGTCCCTTGTCCATTATGCTCAGTGGGGCTCCCTCCGCCCCCCCCAGCCTGGCTGCCTTTGTCCCCGGTGCCAGTTGCCTGTGGGCGCCCATCCTTGGCTCTGTGCCTTCCTCCTCCTCCTCTCACCCATGGCCTCAGGCAGTGAGCTGGCATCAGCTGCCGGTGCTGGGCTGGTGAAACCCAGATCTGACTACTCCCCATCTGTCACCCACGGGGACACCTGCCTCTCGCTTCATGCTCCTCGGCTGAACATCACCATGATGAAAATCCTCCTACTTGGCAGAAGGCAGAGCTGAATGCAGGAGGGTGGCAAAAATAGCCCTGCACGTCGCACTCTTTGCATGGATTTGTGAAGTTTGCAGAAGCAACAGGGGAAAGGGACTCAGACCACTGTTTGGGTGGTCAGCATGTGAGGCACTGAAACACCACCCGCCTCACGGGTGACAGCAACACCACAGCTGTGGGAAGTAGGCAGTCTTGAATAAAATAATCCAAAATCTCGCACAAAATCTGAGCACGAGTGAGACAACAGAATCCTCTTGTCCTCCTGGCCACCATTTTGGGCGTTGCTTTTCTGTCTCTCAAATTTTGCAGGGGCGCTGACATTAATGCTTCTCTTGCCAGGCATCCCTGCTCAGGAGGAGAGGCCACCATGTTCCCACTGTCAGGCTTGGGGCACCTGGTGGCACCATCCTGCCCTGGGACTGCCGCTGCCCCAGCCCAGGGCTCCTGGAGCCCAGCCAGCTGCTGGTGCCAGCCCGTGGCGTGGTGTCCTGCGATGGCTCATTCACGCGTTCCGTACGCCATGCCTCGTCTGCTCTCCATCCCACGGGGGCCCTTCCCTGCTCCCATCCTGGCCCTGACCCTGCCCCACGGCTCTCTGTCAGGCCACATGGACCCTGCTGGGGGCACAGCTCAGTTCCGACGCTATTCCTGGCCTGTTCCCACACCATCTCGGCAGCAAGGATGGAAGAAGGACCCACCGGGTTCTATGCCCCTTCAGCCCCCCCCGCCGAGTGCAGTGCTGGGATGCTCGCTCGTGCGCAGGGGCGGCTCGGGCAGGGCGTGATCAGGTCTCCGGGACCCCCGGGGACCCCCGG
>WEIV01025087.1:20745-39985 GCA_013390005.1 Calyptomena viridis | reverse complement strand
AGTTCCTTCTATCATTTACAGAACCGATTATTCCCTTAGGTATGTACTCTGCCAGAATAAAATGTGCAAATGGGGAAAAGAGCAGAGTTCTGAGACAGCTTCCTTTATTTGTCTCCAGTAACTAATATTGAGTATTAGCTCATCTATCTTATAACCTCGCAGATTTGTGATCTGTTTTCAGATCTCAGAAGTGTGGTAGATGTTTATTGGCAACAGCTGAGCATAAGGACAGCGAGGACATGGAGTGTACTGTGCATATGTGTGTTCACAGTGGATCCTGCTGTCTCCTTTTGAATTTTCCAGAGGAATTTCCCAGGAGAAAAGAAAAATGCAACTAAACCCTGCCTTTTCGGGTACTCTTTTCTGCTATCTCTGTGTCTCTCTGTTGAGGCCAGGAAGAAGGGGTGATGAATGAAGAATCGGAGCTGAGGCTAGACACGTAACACCACAGCTGAGTTCTGCAAATGATGGTCAGAATGGGATGAGAAACTGTTCAGGCACTGCACGTGCTGCTTTGGAGATAAGCCATCAATGACAGATGACTGCACTGGGAAGTTCCACAGCATCTTTGTGTCTGTGTGGTACCTTTGTTCAGCACTGCTGCTGCAGACTCTGCGGTGGCAACAGCGGGTGACAGAATCCCAGGTCAAAGTCATGAAACCACTTCTGGAATTTTTGTAGCTAGTGGGTTTGTAATAATGGGTTTGTATTATAAAGCATATTGTGAACTGACAATCACACAGTGCTTATAACAAAATGCTGTCTTGTAGACAAAGCTCCAGAAGCAAGAAGCCAGAGTCATGACCATCAAACAGACCAGATACTAGAAGAGTCCCACCCAGTCTGAGTTCTGGGGAAGAGTGTAAAAGGTAAGGAGCCATGAGAGTCTTGAGGGTGCAACAGAATTCTGAAGTTTCATGTTCCCTGAGAAAATTTTGATGAAGCTAAAGCACAGTGTTCAGAGCAATGGCCTGAATTGTAGGCTGCTATTGTGAAGACTTTGCTTCTAATCCTGGTATTTAAAAGATGTGTAGATGTGGCATTAAGGCACATGTTTTAATGATGGACTTGGCAGTGCTGAGTTGGACTCGATCTTAAAGGTCTTTTCCAACCTAAATGATCCTATGATTCTATAAAGCAAACTGAAAAGTTTCCAATAACCTTAGAGGAAGAGAAACATATTTCTGAGTCAAGGCTGGTTGCTTTTTTATTCTTGTTGGTTTTCCCTGATGTTTTTCTTTTTCCTTTGCCACTGCAGAACTCCCAAAGGCATACAGACTCCCGAGAGACTCAGCTGCAGGATTAGGTTAATTTTTAATACCTGGAGAAGGCACATTGGGTGCAGACAACAAGAAGTGTCAGGAACTTCTGCTGCTTGTGATGCAAAGAGCTAAGTTCCTGTCACCAATTTTTTATATCTAGCATGACTTCTGCCAGAGGCTCTCTAACAACAGAACCAGAAAGCATGTGAGGAAACACTACCAGTAGTTTCTGTACTCTTTTCTAGTGTGTGAAAAGGCATTAGGCTCAATATTAGTCTCAGAAGTGGCATTACTCAGTATGTAAAATGGAGTCTCCTTTCTAATCTTGCCAACATTAGAAGCAATAGATGCCATGCACCTCCTCTTGATATATTTTATTATGAATAAATTCAAACAAATTATGGAAGTGACCATAATCTGAAAATTTTCCTGCTCACTCACAGATATACCTGTCTCATGAAAGCACAGATGGAATAAATACATAAACTACCCTATATCCTCTTGCTTTTCTTTAAAAATATATTATTTTTAATTGAGTTTTGCACTCCAGTTTTTANTTAGGATGCATATGTACTATTAATATATTAATATATTTTTATATATATATTAATATGTTAATATACAGGAGTATAATTGCGTTAAAAATGCATATTCTGTTCTTAAATTTGGATGGGCTTTGGGACCTCTTTTGGGATGGAGTTCCAAAGCCCAAGATCTATTGCAGATGTCCTAGCCCTCCTTCTACCCCATCTTGACACTGTAAGAGTTTCTTTCCAAGTACCCGCAAAATGCTGGTGTGGCTGANCAGAAAGCATGTGAGGAAACACTACCAGTAGTTTCTGTACTCTTTTCTAGTGTGTGAAAAGGCATTAGGCTCAATATTAGTCTCAGAAGTGGCATTACTCAGTATGTAAAATGGAGTCTCCTTTCTAATCTTGCCAACATTAGAAGCAATAGATGCCATGCACCTCCTCTTGATATATTTTATTATGAATAAATTCAAACAAATTATGGAAGTGACCATAATCTGAAAATTTTCCTGCTCACTCACAGATATACCTGTCTCATGAAAGCACAGATGGAATAAATACATAAACTACCCTATATCCTCTTGCTTTTCTTTAAAAATATATTATTTTTAATTGAGTTTTGCACTCCAGTTTTTATGTGCTTTCATTAATCTGTAGAACTTACTAATTTTAGGCATTCTCTTGAAATATGGCTTCACTGAACTTCTCATACGTTAAATGGTCTAATTTATCACTGTCAACCATCCAGATTTTTGGATTTACTATCGCCAATGTAATCTCCATTTTTACATTATTCTTCTTTTAACAGGAATTTATAATATTTTTGCTCATAAAAAAACACAGCTCAACAAAAATATGTCAGAGATAATGCTGTTATGTGGTTCAGCAAAGCTTCTACAGAGACAAATTGCTTTACCTTTTGCAGGTATAGTTCTAACTCCTTAGGAACTGATGGAAAATTCAGGGAACCAATCCAAAACCCAAGCATTTCCTCTCAAAGTCTCTGACCATGCCTATGCAGCTGAAAGAAACAGTCATGAAGAGCAGCTCCTGCCTGTTAACTCCTGGATGTCTTGGGACCATTAGCTAATATCATAATGCTATATGACTNCAAAATGCTGGTGTGGCTGAAGGTGTGGGCATATGTAATTCATCTGACTTTTCTATTACAGGGCTGATTGTACCTTAAAGTGCAGCATCTATTTCCTACATAAGCATGAGTCAGCTCTCATTGACTCAGTGAGTACAGATAACAATTTTCTCAGAACTTCAACAGCTGCAGTATTCTCACAGTAGTTTCTGACCTAAATGGTGCATTTGTCTCCATCTTCCTATGCTAGAATGAACAGGGTATACATTTCTTTCTAATGCACTTTTCAAACTACCACGAGCTTCCACAAAAAGGTCTAAAATAGCAATTAGCTAAGTAACACGTGTTGCTCATTAAAAAAAAAAAAAGTTTTCAAAAAGCAAGTTGAATTACAGCCTTTTTCACCAGTTATTTCATCATCTCACAGATTACACATCCACCAAGTAAGAAATCATCATGTACTAACCTAGATACATAACTTTCCTGTTGATGGTTGGAGTATACAATGATATCTGACCACTCAAATATTGCTCAGCTTTAGTAAATGCTAAACAGCTGATGGGCTGTCTTGATTAATTCATGACAGGTCAATCTAGTAATTCAGTGCTTTCAACTTCATTAAAGTTCCTGGAAGACAAGGGTGCTCAGCACCTTGAGAACATTACTCTGCTGTATCAAACTTTTCTAATTTTCTGCTAAAGTAACAATAAGGGTCTGGTTCCCAGCTGGTTTTGTTAACATTACATACATGTGCCACCAGACTAAGAGCTGCAGTCACTGAGTTTTATTAGGAACATTTGGAAGCAGAATGATGAAAGTAAGCTCTTCTCCATCTTTTGTGGGAGACATGTATCTGACAATATTTCTTACGTTAAATATAAATTAAAAAGCCTTATGCTGCTAATTTTCAGATGGGATATTTTGAATTAACATGGGCACTGCAGATGAAGCACAACTTCTCACATCAAATTGCTGAAGCACCATAGCCCATTTTGATTACTTCAGGAAATGGTTTGATGCTTACAGTCAGGTGAATAACTGAACATTCATACCAAAGGAGATGAAGTACCAGGAAAACACAAAATTCATCTGAATTATGAGGCGATTTTGGCGTGTTGTACACAGGGATTAATCTTCAATGACAATACTAGCAACAAGAAAAAAGCATAAGAAGCTTGGCATAGAGCTCTTCTGCAAGTTTTATCCCATGGTCACTCCTGTGGGCAAAGGGTGTGGTACATCATTGGCTGGGAGCTACAGGGAATACAGTATTTGAGTCCACTGATCTGTTCACACTTGGATTTTAAGGGATACTGCCGAATAACAGGAGAAAGGCAAAAATGCCCCTGTTCCACACTGCCCCCTCTTCCAACAGGACAATTCAAACCCAAAGATCAGCATCCATGTCTGAAATGTTCATCCAGGCTCTGGCAACACTGTCTGTCCTCATTTCATATCTGGTGAAAGCTCCCCAACGAACAGCAGCACGGAAAGCGAGGGATTCCCTTCCTGGCTAATATCATTACATCAAGAGCTATATTTAGGGATGTATCAAAGAAATGCTAATCTATCCTGACATTAGCCTTCATACAGTCCTCACCCTTACATGTCACAGGAGCTGAGCATTTTGGGTGCTGTTTAGAGAGCATGGAAAGATGGACAAGAATTCAGCCTGAAACAGTAATTTAGATTCTGGACTGTCTGGGGCTTCTTGAGGGACCCAGCTGAGGTATAAATTATTCCCTCCTTAAATCCAATTGCAAATACAGTCTGGGCAGGAGGTAAGTGCTTATCTCCTCATAACAGGAATCCTGAAAGCTTTCAGGCTAGAAAAGGAGATGTTTACTAGGTTATGCAGTCCTGGAAACTAAATTTGCCAGATCACTGTCTGGGTTGGGGGGTTTGCAGCTTCTAAGGATTTTAGTGCATTGGATTTTACGTGGGGTCCTAGAATTTGAATACTAGCCAGTTCTTTAAGGTTGAGGAAATCAAATTCCCTAATAGAGAGAAGGGGTGACCTTAGTCAAATTAAGATTCAGTAAACCTGAGATGAGTTTTTCAATTTAACCTTACAGTTCAGACTACTCCATTTATGTTTATTAATTCTAATTTAATTTCTAGACCAGAAAGGTCTAGTTAATAACACCCAGCACATAAAAAATTTATTTCTGATAGTATCACGGTTTCGTATTCTGAATTCTTATACTAAACAAACTTATAATTCTATATTATTAATCTAAGGACAGAAATAGGCCTTCCAGCAAATCTTTACAATTTCATATAGCAACCTCTTCTTCCGTTATAATGGAAAAGAAATCAAACACCATGTGAACAACAAGGCACTGCCTCCATATGGAAAGGCATTAAGGCTTCCTGAAAGGCTGTCTTTTCCATTTAATTCTGAAAGGCCATGAAATGCATGCACTAATGCAAATAACATTCTTGTTAGAGTTCAAGGCACATGAAAACATTGTATATAGACATCCACACTTAACCAATAAAACTACAATCATGCTAGTTACAGTCCAGATGTACTTCTGGTTTCCAGTAACAGTGTTTGTGATGGATTCAAAAAAATTCCTCAAAATTTAACAAAAATACATTTAGCACTGGCTCTGTGATTATATAAATGCACAGGTGTACTCAGCAAAGAAAACACCAAAGGGGAAAAACTCTGCCATTTATCTTTTCCAGTATACTCTCCCTTGAGAAAAGCCTCAGTTGTTGCCTAGGATTTGTTTAAAGTCACTGAATTAGTAACAGGAATTGCCACACTTACTGATCAGCCTTTTAAAGAGGAAAATTCATTAGAACAGAAATCTTGAGCAGATTAGTGCAGAGAACATTGACTGCATACAGTGATCTACCCCTGTAGTCCAGTTTTGGGTCAGGGGTACCCTGGGCAGGAGGGTGCAGAGGCTTTGCCCATGGAGGGAGGGGCCAGCGGGGTCTGATGGCTGGGGCAGGCAACCTGAGACCTGAGGGGTCTGGGCAGTGGGGAACCGAAGGGAGCCTGGGGAGACTGGAGGCTACGAAGTGTCTTTGAGAGAAGAGATGGGGGAGGTGTCTTCAATCTCCAACGGGTAACTCAGCTGCAAGCTAGAAAATGTTAAACACAGAAAGAAACAGAAAGCCATAAATATTAGCATGAAATCTCAAGAGGAAATACCAGAGAAGCTTTAAAGCTTTTCTTACCCCGTAAGCAAAGCAAATGCTCCTTCAGCTTCTCTCAACAACATTTCCAGGACACCTGCAGTGTCAGTCTTTGGGTGCCAGCGTAAGCATCCAGCCCATTGCACATACAGTGACAGCATGAGTTTGCAAATACTGCAGACCAAAGGCCTGATCTTGAGGTGAGTAGGTCTTTTCCCACTGATAGCAAAGAAACCTGAAGGTACTCAGCACCTAATAGCATCAGGGTCACTGAGCAGTGAGATGGAAGTTTTGTGTCTGAGTGTGCCCTGGGTAAGATCTCCCACAGAGCCTTAACTTTGGACAGCTTTTCATTTTTAGGACAAAGGATCTACTATAGTGCTCTTTATGGATGTGTTTTAAAAGTAAATATAATTCAGTACCTGAGGCAGATCCCATTTCATGCTGTGCCGTGAGGCTGCCTAAGGTAGATTTAGTAGGGGCATCTTAAAGATGAGAAAGTATTTCTCACTTTTAAACATTCCCATTTATAGATTCTGATTAAGATTGTATAATAGTTCATAAACTTCTACAAACTGCACATATGAACTTCTTGCTACCTAAATCCTTAAGGTTGCAGCTAAACTACCTTGTATGGAAATCTCGACACAGAATACTTACCCAGAAAATTATCAGAACTGTTGCAGTAAATTATCTGAATGATATTTAGGTACTGTTCAAAGGGCACTCACAAGGGAAACACAGTAAATCCACACTATTGTATTACTAAGTATAATGAGATTGTAGGAATTTTAACCTACAAGTTAGTTTTCAGTCTGCATGTACCAGTGTCCAGGACTGGATTTTTTTAACTTTTTTCCCGTTCTAACTAGATTTTGATCAGAAAAATTAGCTGTACATCAATATCCTTGTATTTAGGCCCAAGATTTTTTTTTCTGTTTTCATGGCGATTATGTTGTACAAGTTATGTCAGATTTTTTTTCTTCTCTTCTAAAAAAAACTATTGGTCTAATACTACAGCCACGCTAAATAAAGATGTCAGAGTTGCCCCCCTACCACTGTTTTCTATAAGTACATTTTAATAATAATTGACAAACCCCAAGTATTTGGACACTCTTATTTAACAAGACATTAATAAGGGAGGCTCTATACAGTTATTAATAGTCTGTCCTTAAAACTCCCTTTGTCAAGTACAAATGTCCTACTACCCACTTGCTACAAACAGGCAATTTATTAAATCCATGTGAAAAACCCATGGAAACCCTATTTGACTGCACAATGTCCTGATATCTCACAGGGATCTTACTTTACACCAGAAAACCAAAACAGCATCTAGAGGTCTCTAGACTTCACATACGTAAAGGTGCCACCATTCTGCCCCAGCTGAATTAGCTAGCACCTATGCTGGCAACAAGTGCTTATAGCCCCATAGGTGTGTAATTTGTTAGCTTGCTCCAATGTCACCTACTATGCCTGAAAATTATCATTTTCAGTCCAGTTGAAAAGACAGAGCCATGTTCTTCCAAAGGAAGGAAAGACTAGACCATTATCCATCTTTAGTATACAGGTAAGTGGTTTAAGCCATCCAACCAGAAGCTGGAAGAGTTGAGTCTAAATGAATATCCTGAGAACATTAAGCCAACATTTTCCCCTTGGTCTCGGCTGAAGTTCTCAGGCTCCCTTTTGGCCCTACGCACCCCATGATTATTCTCAAAACTTAAAGACTCATGATTGTAAACTCTCATTTTCCCTCAAGAAATCTGAAACAGTAAAGGTATCAAAACCTACTACCTACCTAATTCTCTAAAATTTCTACCACCCTTACTAAACCTGACATATTAAAGAATCCAGTAGAACATCAGGGTTGAACTGCCCGGACCTGCACTGCACTGGGAGGTACAACCTCCTGTGAACCTTAGGGGAAAGCTGTGGGTTGCTACTGCCCACTCGTGTCTACATTACTGACCTTGTGCTGTGTCTCAGTACTACATCAAAGACAGGAGACTTTCCAGATCCCCAGATACTGCACAATTCAGCGTGCTCCTTCCAGCTCTCTTAGCTGCTGCTTGTTTCACAGGTAATCATATTATCCACCGAGAAGGGCTCAGTTTGTCAGTGCCCTCCTGCCTTCCCACTGATCGTTCTGCATTACCCTGCTATGACAGGTGAATGTTTGCAAGGTTCAGTAAAAGCAGGAGGGAGCTAAAGGCTCAAAGGAGGGCCAGAAAATGGAAAAGTGCAATCATCAGCACTGCAGTGGCAGGCACCGGGTTTATTTTAAGGGCTTCTTAACTCTTACAGTGTCAGCAAATCTGTCAGGCTTGCAAGGCCATTGCTGTACTGATTGTAATTCCCCACTAAAGACGTGCAAAGCCAAGAGATGCAGTAACAAGCAAGGATCCAAATGTGATATATTTTCCCCTTGAGCACTACAGAAGGAAATATATGATCATTATGATGATAAGGAATATAAATCCACCACATGCTCAGGCTTCAGAAATCTGCATGGTAAGGTACAAACTCCACAGCTAAAAGCAGGTACTTCTCACACACAATCAAAACTACAGCATGTGCTTCCTGAGACATGCTGGTACCTTATTCCTGCCAAAGAACAGAAACTCCTGCTATGATAGAGTGGAAGTACTTGTCTTTGTTACTGGCAAAGTTATTCATTCTCTAGTGTCACAAGCAGCACATTTGATCCCTTCCAATGACCACAGTGCCCAGGAGTTTCAAAGAGTCATCAGCTTCTGCTGAATGGCATTACCAGTGAGATGGTATTGATGCAAACATGTGCAAAGACAATGGGGAGTCCTTAAAAATTCTGCTGGGGCTGTCTAAGGATGAAGTACTCTGGTCCTTGCCCAGGACAACAATCCTGGACACAGCCCTAGTAACACAGCATCTGCAAACAAGAGTGATCTACAAAACTTCCTGTGCACCACCAAGATCTCCCTATGCCAGCATGTTTCATCAGCTTTATTTTGCAACTTCAGGGTCACCTGTTTTTCCAATCCTTTCAAACCCCTGTTTTGGCCTCTTAAACAGTTCTTCCCTTTTCTTTTCTTTCACATTTGCCTTCCTGATACAACCAGACAGAGATTATCACTGGAGAAAGCTTGGAGACAACAGACTCTTCTTCCTCTGCCATGAAAATGGACAGCAGCTCTGCTAAGAGTTAGACAATGTCAAAGTTCCCTAAGTTCATCCAAAAAACTTTTTTTAATGTAGGAAAATTCTTGTTTGAACTCTGTAGTCACAACTTAGGGAAGCTTGATCCATCACAAGGGTTGTGGGGATCTACAGGGTTACTCAGCACTCAACATAAGGAGCTGCAGCAAATGTCCCAGAGGCTTGCCAAGTCCATAGGTTTGCCAAGAAAATACCAGTCACGCATTTGCCAACATTCACTCTTTCCTCAGTACAGCACCTTTGCTGTGGGGTCAGGTCCCTCCAGGCAACGCCAAATTCCCCATTTGCCTCCGTAAAAGAAACTAAGAGTTGATCCCAAAACTTCCCTGGCAAGTGGCAATTAAACTCCATAGGATGGCTGAGGCAGTCATAAAGCTCAAAGGCCTGAAAGACAGTGAGTACAGAGAACAGTCACATACTGTACAGTGCAAAATAAGCTTTAATTGTTATCACATTTGTTTTCCAGTTTGACAAGTGCAAGGCAACTGTATCAACCTTATATAGAAGAGCTGCTGGCAAGGAGTAGACCTGAAAGCCAACCAATATTTAACTGCATGGATTTTCTACCACAATGGGACACTAATAAGCAAAGAGAGGACATTTCAAAATGGGACAGCTGCTCTTGTTGCAGCCAGCAAACTCAGAGTGCACCAGTTGAATTGCCTCATACATATTTCCATACAGGCCACCGTTGTTCACTAGTCCTAGATGAGATGAGGCACAGTCTTGCCACACAAGATTAGGCAACTGGCCATCCTTAGTGAGTGAGGCCTGAGTTCAAAAGATTATATGCGCCAAGGGGCACTCTTTGGGCTTATCCCTCTGCAGATGACAGAGAGAAAGAGAACTAAAATATTCTATATTCTTAAGGGCAAACTGATTAAAAAGTATCTACAGCGCCAGCATATGTCTGTTGAAATGCACTAAAAATATGAAGACTTCTAGTTTTTTCTACCCTATTAAAATGGTCCATCAGTCTGTCCACTTCCTCATTAGATAAGAATTTATTCAACTTTAATTAGAATTACCAGTCTGTGACAGGGCATTTTCAAATGCCAAAGTGAAAGCAAACAATAACAACATTTTTTTAAAAAAAGGAATACTGTTACCCACCAAAGGCTATGGACATTCCACTTCTGGTATCAATGAATTTGCAGATGCCACCTCCAAAGCTGCATCATTGACCAAGCTATCTGAATGGACTTCCCTGACTTGAGAATATAGGTGCTGACAAGTGAGCCAGCAGACCAGGCACTCTAAAAACTTTCTCCCAACACCTGGAAGTGGTCTGGGATGCCTGGCTGCCTCCATGTGACAGGTGGTTGTGGATTTTCACAGGAAACTGTCAGTCAAAACTCTCACATCTGGAGTGAGAAGTGCCAGGAACTTCTCATACCCCATCAGGTTCCTCGCAGCTGCACCAGACCTCCACCTTACACAGTCCTGCTGCAGCTATGCTTCCTGCTCATCCATCCACATGGTAAGCTTTGTTATGGCCTGGTGGCAATTGTACAGGTCTACTGGAGCTAGGAAACCTGGGATGTTATAAGGTTGGTGTGCTCTCTGCAGCCTGGACTTCTGCTGGAGAGGTAGTGGAACATGGGAAAACCCGTCGCACGCAGCCACTCTGCCTGATGACTCTATGAAGAAAGCAAGGGACCAGGCTGTCACTCCTGACTGTCCTGAACAGAGTTGGGTTAGACTCATACAGGCAGCAGCTGAACAGATACATTTCCTTCTAGACAGTCTAAACAACAAAAAAACTTATAAGGCACTAGGTCCACTCCATGCAAAAGACCCAGTTCTCTGAGCCCAGCTTGTTCCTGTTCCTACCTTCATGTGACTAAAAACTCAGAACTACTCCCTTTAAAACTACCTAAAGGTACTTTGACTTATTCTCCCTCTCCCAAACACAAGATCCAAAACCAGACTTGCCAATGTCCTAATTCTGCATGCTGTCCAGCAGGAGCGAGGAAGAAATTTCTCCTGCATAATCTGGGCTGGGAGCCTGGAACCTCTTCCACGTCAGTTAGCAAATGTGTACAGTCCAGTCAGAGGGCTCTCACACAACTATCAGGTGGTGATGACCTGAAGACAAATAGTTGAGTCATGTCTGTGAGCTGGAGCCTCAGAAGAAGGAAGAGGAGGTCTGGCTGACACAATGCAAAGACTACAGATTGAAGTGTTTCGGGCATAAGTGGTGCCTGTTGCAGTATGAGGACCATGTCAAGAAAGATCTAACAATATTTCTGGAGAGAGGCTGGTTCCTCACACTGATGGTACGATCTTGACTAGTGCACACCTCCGTGCAGTGCAAGCTTACCAAGGATGAAGTCTGAACCTACATGGACACACCAGGTGTTTCACTTGTGTCCCCTCCAGAGAGATGACAATTGTCCTTCTCCATGCCACAGACATCTTGACCTAAGAACATGAACTGAATTGCAAAAGCAAAAACATTATGTTCAGTACAGAAGCAGGTATTGTCCATGAGCAAGGGCAGCTGTACTCAACCATGCTTCAACCTCTTCCAGCTTTTCTGCACTAATGTAGCACTGCTGACCCATTTGCTGGAAAGTTCCCAGGTAATGAGTTCATTACACAAGTGAGGCTTTGGCAAAGTTGTGCCAGCTGCACTCTTCCCATGTGAAGAATAGACACAGGTGTCCTCTGGGACCAGTTGACACTGGATCATCTGTGCCAAGAGAGGTCTAGAAAAAGACCAACAAGAGAGTGTAAAGACACATGGGGGAGGGTGTTGGCATTAGTCTTTCAGCCTTGTAGAAATCACACTCACTCTGGCAATTTCAGTCATTCAAACCTCCTACTTGGTCCTCAGTGATCACTCATGGCACTCCTGCTGGCACTCTAATGGCTCAGAAAGTTTGGATATTCAGAGGTTTGGGATCTTAAAGACAACAGGTTAGTTTTCTTGCAGAACAGGGTAGACAGAGTCGTTGCTCTATGTTCTGTACATACCTACACCAGTGGTATTTCCCACCCCTGCAGTTACTTGTGCACCTTCTGAATTGCTCTATAAAAGTGCCAGAATCTGAGGCTGTTTTCATTAACTCCTGCTTCTATTTCTAAATTTTTAAATGGCTAATCGCAGCTGTCATTGTTGCCGAATGAACATTTACCGCCTCGTTGTAGCCTTTAGAAATAGATTTATCATGCAAATGCTTGTAGAATTTTAAGTATAGCTGAAATAATGGGTAGTACTGTAATAGCCTTCCCTAAGAGGTATTGTGCCATAGTTGGCCACAACAGTGCAAAAATAGAATGATTGTTCTCAAAGTCAGTAGCACACCCAATGTGCATTGCTCATCTCTCCTTACAAGGGACACTTCTGTTTCGTACAGCTGGACTCTTTCTTGTCTAGATTTGACTGGTCACACGCCACACTAAATTAGTGTGGGTTTAGGATTTTTTTTGGTTTAGTTATTTGTATCATTAATTTTGTCATATTTTTTTCACTATTTATATTTACCTAAGACTAAAACACCTCTTATACCAAATTAGATCAATTTTCTGTACTACCTGGAATCCTGCTTTCAGGAGGGACCAAAGGAGAGTTTTAGAGAAAAGCAATTAAAAACTATAAGTACTACTGCAATGCAGGTGCAGAGAGAGCAGTGGGAATTCTCTCCAGACAGTATCCTCGTGGTCAGCTTACACAGCAACTCATTGGCTGCTCTTTCATTCCCTTGAATTGCTAAATATTTTCTTCATATTTTGTAGAATATGTCTCTTGAAGTGCAAACATGATGGCTCATTGGATGATTTCAGACTGCAATGAGTTTCACTGTATAAGACTGAAAGCTGCCAGCTCTGAGAAACTCAGAACTCTCAGGACCCTCTGCCATGTGAATCTTAACAAGGAAGGGGTGGGCATTTTTCTCTGCACACTGGCTTGCTTTCCCTTTAGTGAGCATGAGGTTCTCATTTTGCAAACGAAGAAGAAACTGAAAAGTCAGACCTCCTATTTTTGCTTTTCATGCCAAAAAAAATAAAGATATACAAAAAGAAACCTGAAGAAGAAACAGATTACCCAAAGGATGGCTAACACTCTTTTGTTTTGGTCTGGTTTTTTTGTTGGTATAATAGTTATCTGAGTGTCTCTCCACAAAAATCCTTTCTCTTGTATAACTTTGGATAATCACAAACTAAAATTCTGCTACTACAAAAGGCATTTTCTTCCTTTCACAGAAAAAGGGCATGAAAATTCTTTCACTATTAGCGCCTTTTTCCCTCAGAGGCACCAGTACAATGGTGCAGACACTGCCCATTAATTTTTTGGTAATTTGAATTCTTTCTTGACATACTAGATTTATCCATTAGGTCTAAATTGAGGTCTACCTGAGTTTTTTAACCTGGTAGATGGAAATACATAACTAATTCTCAGAAAAAATAAAAACGGGTGAGGAGGGTTGTTGTTGTTTGTCGGTTTTTTGTTTGTATGATGGTGTTTTGTTTGTTTTGCTATTACTGTTTATAAAGTTTAAAATAAAAAAACCCACAATGAGGGACTAAAAACTACAGCCAAACACACTCTGCCTGAAGTTAAAAGACTGACTCCACTTTGATGGGAGCAGGAAAGGTCTCAGCAGACAAGAATTGTGAGAACAAGGTTTTAACTCTACCAAATTTCCCAAAACTAGATACCTCTCACCAGTGAAACAGGGGTAAGACACCTGCTGTAAAGTGGTGTCTTAACAGAACGTTTTACTCCATATAGGCACTGAACTATGCACCTGTGATTCCTTCAACATGGATTACACAATGTAAGACTTGCTGACTGAAGAGAAATCACAGAGGGTGCCTAAGTACATACAAATTAATTTCTTCTGCCTCCTTATTTTTATATCTAAACCAACATCAGCGGATTTAAAAGAAACTATAAAATCCTTATTTTTAAATTATTTTCAATATATTGCAGTAAAATATAGATTGTAGAGTAACAAATTGCCATGTGTTGTAAACCAAACACATCAGCTAACTTTCACAGAAGCACACTCTATCCAAGAATGAACTTTAGATATAGAAACTTCTAATTAAAGACCAGTTTTCAAATATTATATGTACCCTTAATGCCCATAACTTTCATAAAATGCTGGGTGTTCAGATTAGGAGTATAGCCTTTTGATTCACTGACACATCAAGTTTAAATTGGATAGGCATTTTTGGCTGGAGACAGACTTCATGAACAGATTTATTTTTTCTTTCAAGAAGAATGCTTTGATGTGCTGGTAATAATTTAGCCATTTAGAAAACTCATTTTAGAAATAGTGTAGATAATTAGCCATCCCTTTCAGCATCCTACCACTCTTATCATCTATGTAGCTTCTGGTAGATAGTCAGGAATCAACTACTGAATTACAAATTTTAATTAAACAGTTGCAGTAAGTTTCCAAAATGAATATGTCTTACAAAATAAAAGATTTAGTCATAGGAAAAAATACCTAAATTGACTAGGGTTAAATCAACCAGGTGCATTCCAGGTGAAAAGAAAATAAACAAGGACACTCCACACCTACACAGAGCAGTTTCTGAGCACATTTTTAAACACTTCACAGTTCTATATATAGAAGATTTCCAGAAAAAAGTATTTTATGGTGTAATGGAAGGAAGGAGTTTCACTAAGTAGCCTGGCTATTCAGGTATCATTACAAACTGTACCACACTGTCTGCACAAAACACCCCTGACATCAAGGCCCCATAACAATTGCTGCTGTGTGAAGAAAAAGCCTGTATCTTAAGGAGCTTATCATCTAAGTAGACAGACTATAATCAGTATGGTGTGAACTCAATTGGCACAGCATTTAAGCTATCAATTTTTTTAATAAGCCTTTCTACTCATAAAAAAGATGTGGGCATGAAACTGAACCCGGATCTCAGTGTCCAGAGAATTCATGTGCTTTCAGTTTGCAGTAGCACCATAAAACATAATTTTGCCCCACAAACCTCAATTTTCCTGAAACTGTACATTCCCTCTATGCTGCTTATTTCCTGCAGTGAAAGATACTATACTCCAAAATCTGACCTAATGTAAGCCTGTGCACTGAGCAGTACATGTCAGAGTTACAAAAGAATTCACAATTCTGAAAACGAAGAAAATTCAGAACTGCACATATCTATAATTCTTTGTGACACTTGGGAATAATTTGGTACTTAAACAGCAATCATAACTTTGGAGTAAGAACTTGCTATAACCTTATTATTTACATAAACATGGCATACCTGGTAAACTGTGCAACTGGATGTTGAAATATGGCAATGACTTTTCCACCCCAAAAGCTCACCAAACAGCTGTAAGGTGGCTGTCTTCCTATGGACAATAGCTTTTGTATCAGTTCTGGAGATATATTTACATAAAATCCCAACTATAGCAAATGTACAGCACGCTCAGTGTGCTTACTGTAAGCCTTAATCCAGGTATGGAATGCTAATAGGAGTCATGTGCCATCCCCAGGCTGATTATTTACCAAATTCAGGAGATATCAGACACAGATCAAGACTAATTCACCACTCTGGCCAGTTCCCCAGCGTTCCTGTCAGACCACATCAAATGTGAGCAGATGATGATTCATCATAGCTTCATTTAGTAATGACTCCCCAAGTAAGACCAGAAGGATGTGAAAGATTACTAATACATTTGGCCACCAATGGCCAAGGTTCTGAGTTACTCTTCATCTGACCTTAAAGTCAGAGAGCAAGTCACCACAGTGAATGATGGCATGACCTCAGTTCACATTGTTTGTCCAGAATGAGAGGAAGGGAGCTGACTGTAATTCTGACATTTCTCAGAAGAAAAAAAACGGTTGTTGAATATTTTAACTTCAATTGTGTAAGACAAAAAATTCTGATTCATTAATCAGAACTAAATTTTTCAATCCTTGCTAACATCAAAAAAGGCTTAATCTTTAATATATACTTCTGATACTTCTTTAGTGATATGCTAAAATATTATAATAAAAAAGAAGAACCACAGTTTAGGTTTTCCACAGATACTGTGTTAAATCTATCCATGAAAAATTAGGATCAGCAAATTCTGACCAATTGCTAAATCTCAGAAGAGCAACCACCTACTATGCACAATTTAGTAAAACACTTCTGATGTTGATTTATATATAGAACAGTGGGTTGGATAGTCTTAAACATTTAAGTTTAGGCTTTTGTTAAGTTCATACACCAAACAGATTATTTAACTGCCTGAAAAAATGATTCAGAATGAAAAGATCTCAACAGGGATGACGCCCCCATTGTATGTGATAAACAACTGTAGGAGACAATTTTAACTCAATGATTTCACCCTTTAAGGGCAAAATTAAAGAAAATTACACAATGAGAGAGCAGACCAGCCTGCATTCAATTCTTCACAGTCGTATAATTTCAGAAATACTGTGTAGAGTGTTTTTTTACACCATTTATGTGGATCTGGCATGTGGGGTGAGGATACCTACTTAGAAGGTAGCAAACAACATTTTAGATCTCATCAAGCAGAAGAGAATTTCCAACTTCGGCCTCCCACTTCCTAACAAGAGATCTAGTCACTTACATATAAATAAGATAGGCTAATGCATATACATAAAAATACATACACATATATGTAAATGCCACCTTTGTTTAGTATCTTTTCTAAGGACTGAGATTCCTAAGTCTCCCTTCACATTGCAGATGGTAATTTTAGGATAGTAAACAATTCTCAAGGACCAGTAGCACCAAGACAATAAAATGGACTACTGCCAAACTAAGGGAGAAAGTAGGGAAATAGGAACAATCAGACAAGTTCCAGCAGGGCCTTGCTGAGGCAACTTCATATCTTATCTGAAAAGTCAGAAGAAAAAAACCCACACTATCTGAAACCCTGGTTATTTATANATGTTTACTCTTTGCTCAGTAGAATAAATGTGCAGAGTACTACTGTGATAAGACATAAAAACATTACTTGTTATACTGACACGCGCTATAGTAAAACCTTTACAAATGGAAATAATGCCACTAAGTTTCTCTTATTTATGTTTCTATGCCACTATATTCCTATCTACCATAACATCCTTCATGCCCTAAGCACCTTCTTGATAGTGTGCTTCTTAAATTACTTTTTACAGATTAAGTAACTTTTCCCAGCAAATATAATCTTTTTTTTTGCATAAGCCATGCAAATGAAGACCAAAGAGGATAGTGTGCCCATTGGATGAAGTCAGTATTTAGTGATTCCAGTTTAGCAACACTGAGGTTCCCACTCCCATATTCTACCACTACATCCTGTGTCTGACCAACCCCCTTCACACCTCTCCATCAACATATCCTTTCTGCCCTCTGCCATTCAAATCTCTCTCCCTATTACCACCTGTCTTCCCTTATATTCTTCCAAGTACTATTCTCCTTTGATCACATTTTATCTTCTTATTCTCTTCAGTCCTACCCATTCTCACTCCTCATGAGTGGCAGATCCAACTACTTGTTCCCTGAACTATCCTCCCTTGTGTCCCCTTCTGTATTATTTGATCTTGATGTGCTCAGCCATGAGAAGGTAATCGAGACCTACTCTCTGCAGGAGCTGTCCAGCCAGAAGATGCACCTACACAACTATCAGATCAGATCACACACTATCTCCCAAGATAATTAAAACCTGCCATATGTTGTATGCTGTACAAAACTGCCCAAGATGATTGGACACATCTAAGAGAAAAGGGTAGCTCAAACCTTCCTACTTTACCCAGCTCACACCAAGCTTGACCTGCTAGGCTGAAGTCCAAGATATCACCAGCCTAATCCAAAAATTACAGTATGGATTCCCAAGTGGTCTGACAGCTCTATTCCCTTCACTTGGATGAGTGGTTATCACTAGATACATTCTGTCCTTCTGGGAAGGACACAGACTTTGTTTTTTCGTTTTTTCCCTTTACCAGCTGTGGCATTTGAGTGCAAAAGGCATACTAACTGCTTCACTATCTTCTCAAAATTGTTATAGAGAAACTTTGATTAAGAGCCCTACCTAATCTTGCTGACTCATTAATTAATTGCCTAACATAACTTTTTCTTCCTTTCCTACTATACCTCACTAAATTCCCTATGCCTAAGCGTGGCTTAAGTCACTGCTAATGGCTGGGTTACTAATAAAGGGCATCACTTAGCAATGATATAATTCTGTTTTCTGACAGATGCCTATTAATATGGAATTATTTTTTTTTCACTGCAAAAAATGCTAGATATTTAACCTGTATCTTTTTCTCCATTGCAGTTGTCAGAATGGTTACTTTCACATGACATACTTACAACTTTGAAAGGAACTGTGCATGCTACATACACATATTCTAGTGAATGCAAGTAAGGAGACGAGGTCTAAATTCATAATTCATAGCTCTGTTCACACAGATTTATTGCCCAATTCAGCATAAATCCTACCACTCTCTGTCTCTCAGAATAAGAAACTATATAATTATACTAAGTGGTAGATAAGAAAAGGTGATCCAAAGTGAAAATGATCACTGCATGGATCAGGACAGCATTCAAACAGTGCTCAGAATTGGTAATAGCACCGCATTCTGGCTTCACAAAATCATTACTGGAATACTGGGCTCAGTTTTGGTGTCTGTATTTTAAGCAAATGTTGATAAATTAGAAAAAGTTCAAAAGAAGCTACAGAAACAACTTGAGAGCTGAAAAACAGATATTACTGAATAAAGTTCAGGTGTGTAGTTTAAGAAGGTTAAGAAGCAATTTAGTCTTCCTCTCCAGATATAAGTATGAAGGTATTTTTGACACTAGAGAGTTCTTTAATTTTCATTCCAATGCCTAAAAAAGTTCAACAACTGGAAGCTGAAGCTAGAAACATGTATTAGAAATAATTAAATTTTTTAAGAATTTGAATAAATAACTATGGAACACTTCACCTATCGTGAATTTCTTAAGGACCTTAAATCAAGGAGGTGCTTTCTGAAAGATATGCTTGAGCTAAAAAAACCCCATACAAAACCTCCAAAACTTATGGCCATCATGAAGAAAAA
>WEIV01025087.1:0-19253 GCA_013390005.1 Calyptomena viridis | reverse complement strand
ATGAAGAAAAACCATCTATTAAAGTTACATGGTGAGTATGAGGTGGAGTAAATTGTGTGATGGCAATGATCTTGCTAGACTAAAAAACTGAATCCTAAAATGAAACACACTACAAGATGTAATCCAAGAAAGGCCAGACTAAGCTGAACCTTCTCAGATAAATCCACATGTCCAGAATTGATGGCTCTGTGACTCCAGGTGTGATGTTGCACAACCACCTAGCACATTACTGAGTGAAGATAACCTTCACACAGAAATTAGTATTGTTACAGGCCATCCTATAAAATCCTTAAAAAAATAGGTGAATGAAATGAAATAATCATTTAAATGTAGCTCTGAAATCATGTAATTGGTCAGAAAAAGGGAAGCTGTTTCTGTTAAAGGTGGACCATATATTTTCTGTACATTTTTTAAAGAGCCATGGAAGAATCGCCCACTCCAGTAGCTTCTTCATCCCAGACTCAAGCAACATTTTCATGTATTCCAAGGCAATCAAGAGCTTTTGACTAGAACTAAACAAGCAGGGGTTGCAGCCAGCTGCCTTGAGAGCATGAGAACTCACTTGCTCATTAATGTGAATTTGCAATTCAGACTTAGGCTCCTACCAAATCAGTCAGTGTAGCAGAGCCATCCAGGCAACCCTGACTGCAAGAATATTTGTCTCAATCCACTGCCTGACATAATGTCGTACTTAACTAAGCAGAAGGTCACAATTATCTCCCTTTCCTTGCCTAGGCATTCCCATAAAACATACCACCACCACAGTGAAGGCTGGTACTGTAAAATAGTGCTCAGGATGCCTGACTGTACCTGTGGACTGTATTTGCTTGTCATTTGGGAGGGAAAAGGGCTTGTCCAAGAGAGGAAATCTCACAGAGCTGGAAGTGGATCACAAACACGAACCAGGACACCTGCTGACTTGACCACATGCTGAACTAAAGGCAAAACCAAGTCCTCTGTTTTAACTTTCCCACAATAATCTTATATCATGCCTCAAAAAGCCCCACAAAAATATCAGCAGGTTTTGAAAGTAGAGACAAGTGGATGAGTATTGCCACCAGTATTACCACTCCCATGTTTATGGGGGAGACATTCAGATAATAACTCAAAATCATCACCTCTGTCTCCTCCAAATACGAAAGATTCTCTTTTAAACCATTCTTCTCTAACATTAACTTACAGCAGCATGTATGTAGCTTAAAAAAACCAAAACAAAACAAAAAAAACCTAGCCACAACAAAGCCTTAAAGAAGAGAGCACTGCAGGCATGATTCTTCCCTGGGGAGAGGATGAAAGAGCAACATGTGACAGATGTTTGTCATGTCATTTTATATAGTATTCAAATGCACTCAAAAACAATAGATGAGAATGATATAAAAACCTAAAGAGACCAGACTGAAAAAGAGTGCTAGAAAAAGAACACTTGAATAAGAACAAAAAGTATTAAATATAGAAAGGCCAAGAAAGAGTTTTTAGGAAGCTTTGTTTATTTTTTATGTCAATTTAAAGAAAAGAATAAAGTCTCTTTTAAGTACTCTCTCAAATCCCAAATTTGTCTTCATTATCTGCTGACTCAGAGACTTCACAAGACACTCTGGCTGGGAAACTGCAGGGGTTGCTTCCGATGTAATAATTTAGTATTGATGTACCACTGAAGGATGTAACAACACCATGAAACAGAGCATCCTCTTAGCCTGCAGGGTTTCTAGCTATTCTCTTATGCTCCACATTTCCTCCCTGCAGCCAAACCGTCATTTTCCCTTATGTAAAATTCCTTTCTATACTAGTTTTATAAACAAGCAGATAAAAAGAATAAATAAATTATCTTCTGGGAAAGTGACTGAGCAGTGAAATGTCAGAGTGTAATGGATACCTGATCATACAGGCATAAATTTCAACTATGAAGTGTAAAAAGAAGCAAGACACTCTAATTCATTCATTCATATAAATATGTATGAAGGCAACTTAAAAAATTGTTCTCTCCTTTTGGGCAGTATGTATTTTAACATGCAAACTACTGCACAGTGGTTGCACACACTCCTATGGGGAAGATGGCACAGATGTTTTGATTTTTCAGCTGCTGCTGTTCACTAAAAGACAGTAAAAGCATCATTCTTCAGTGTGAACTGGTTATTGGTATTCCATTCTAGACCTGGGATGCTGAAATCATTCTTCAAACATAAGCTGTTAAGCAGCCTAAGCAAAGAAAAATCCTGTTTATTTGGGTTCAGGTATTCAGATCCTGAAATAATCAGATTAGGAGGTATCTTCCAACAGTTTCAGATACTATGACATACTACAAATGATAAAAAAAGAAAATTAAAATGCAGTTTGTCTACAGTTTCTAGACAAAACCCACAACTATCTGTTGTCATCAACTTTTCTTCCTCATAGAGGCTCAACATCCATGAAGCTCCACTCTCAGCAGCAGTACACGCTTTTGAGCTCAACATAAGAACAATTTTCCACAACCTGTTCCCGAGTTTAAGAATGTACTTCCACAAATTTCCCCATTTCTGCAAATGTAGCAAAAGTATTACAATGCAAGCAAAAGCCTTAAGTCCAAATGCACTCCCTGTGCATCCAGTCTGTTGTTCAATTGGAGGGAGGAAGGGACTGTGGAGGGCCCTACACGTCCAGGGTTGCTGACTCCTTGAACATCACAGCTACTAAAAAACTTCACTGCAACAATTCTGCAGAACAGAAAATAGGCATTCTCTCTTTAGCAAGATATGCACAGATAGGGAAACAAAATTACAAACAAAAACCCCCTTATCAGTCATCAATAGGGCATAGGGCTGCTCCAACCAACAAACTGAAAAACTGGAAACCAGGTGGGTAACAACTTTTTCCTCTCTTCTGCATCCATACATCCTCAGTGAACAAGCTGAAGAGAGGCAAGGACATCCAGTCAAACTCCTGGAGATCCCTTCTGCTTTTCAAAGAGGAGGTCCACTCCATTTTTTTTTAACCCTCCAGGAATTAGAACATTCTTACATTTAATCAACAACATATTTAGATTAGAATAAAATAAGGCTTCCCATTCATAATCCCACATTAACACATACTGGGGAATATCTGGAAAAGTTTGTGAGTGTGTAAAGATGCAGCTAAGAAGTAAAGTTTTCCTAAGTGCCTAAACCACCTGAAAACCCCACTAGCTGCTTTTATACCTTTCAGCACCAATCTTTAAATTATGGTCTTTGGTCAAATAATCAAGTAATTGAAGACTGCAAGATCATACCCTGATTTTGGAGCACTTCCTTAAGCTCCAAGGGGATTATCTGTTCCAGTTCCTACCCAAAGTGATTAAGTCACATGATTCTGAGTACCTCACAAATGAGAAACCAAATCTGCTTTTCTTCTGTACAAAAGATTTTCCCAATATGTGAAACAACATGTAATGAGGTAAATTTTATCCTCAGTATTCAGACAGGAGTAGAGAGGAAGGGATTTTCACAATCCAGTAAAAAATACTAAGACAAAAATACAGTCTCTACCTCTGCATTTTCATTACTGAAACTCACTTGAAATACACATTTTAGAAAGTGCACTTCAGAATTCATTTACATTTTTTAAACTCAAGTAATTTTAAGATTGTCAAAGAGAATTCCTTTGGGCAACAATTCTGCAGATGAAGTTTGAATTTCTTGCAAAATTTCACCATGGAGTTATAAATGTTGATAATAATTTGAATTCTGACAGACCTTTGGCACTACTTCCCTATTTTATTTTAATGTATTAAAACCTAGCTATTTCTTTACTGCAGATACAAGGGTAATTTTACTTTTCTCCTCCACTGCACGCAGAGCTTATGAGGAATCAACTATGATCAAACAAAAGAAAGAATGTTACAACCTGAATCAGACCCATAAAATAAAAAAAAAACCAAACCAAACAAAACTGTTCAACTACAATTTATTGAGGCACCTTATTATGCTACTGAAGAACCTAAATCTGCTCTTCCCCCCTACAAATATCTATTAAAACCAGATTTAGCTAATTTATTGTCCCTTTTTATTTTCCTTTCCCTCCTACAAAAGGATGCAGATACCGAAACACAAAACTACATTTTGGGTTGTGATAACAATTTTTATATACTTTGTTTTCACAGACTATTTCTGGTCATTCCAAAAATACAATACACCTATCTTAATTTCTTAAAAAAATCAAGCTTATCTTTGTGTATCAGGTGGTGAAATGCAGCCTACAGCGGTAGGGAATACAAGTTACTGGAAATCGAAGTAAATTTACATGACATCTGCCATTGATACCTTCCAAATCTATCATATTTCCAGTAATCTGCTTTTTTACAAGGCATCCACACAGTTTTTGAAACTCTTACTGCAACAGGGAGATACAGAAATTCTGCATGAATGGCTGCAGGAGATAGAAAGAACAACCTTACCATATATGTGTTACAAAAAATAATGAGTTACTGTAGGGTAGAAGAGATAAACCTTGGTGACACCATTCTCTCCATGTGCACTCAGCACATGCAGCCCAGGGCTCCTCAGACCTGCCACCCTGAGCACTGTCCATATCTGATACATCCTCCTCCATGTAGTGACCTACATGAAAAGCACTTTTTTATTTCAAATGCCCACAGTGCAGCATCTGCACAGTGAAAGCCACCAGGTGACTTTCCCAGAAGGAGCTGCTGTGTTCATGGTATGAACAGATTCACACCATTACTCTGTAAGTAGCATTACATCTTTCAACTTACTGCTTCTCAGGTGTATTTACCATGGGAAAATCAATGTTTTACCAAAAGGGAAAACACTTCAATACACCATGCTCACTCAATTATTTATTGGGAATGTATATTACTCCAATTAAAAAAATAAAACCAATAAAACCACCACAAAATCTCACTTCCTCTTCATACCATTTAGTTATTTGTCTCTTTTAGAGAGACTGAAAAATAATGTGTCAAATGGCTCTTTTAAACCAATTAGTGAACTAAATCATGCACTACAGGAGAGTAGAAGCCAGACTCATTAATAACCCTACCAGGTTTGCCACAGTAATTTACCATATAGTGTTAAGAAAAAAACCCAAAACATTTTTGTAATTTATGTATTGGCTAAGAGCTTCACCTGAGGAAAAGCAATTGGACTTCATAACATCATCCATTTCAACTGCTCTGTAGGCAGCAGATCACACAAAACAAAAGATGCTGAAAACTTTCAATATTGGTTCTCGGTTTATATGTAAATGACGTGATTATTTGGCAAGATACTTGTAGCTGTGTAGAAAGATGGAATCAAAGATCACTTCAAGCCATAGTTCAGCCTTTCATTCCCCAGAAAAATGAACAACAAATCCTTCCCTTACAATTCCTCATACTGGACATTATGATAAACAATAAACCTGAAACATAAAGCACAGATATGGAATGCCTGAAAGTTAATATTCTGGTGCATAATAGTTTATTATGCATCACAGCCAAAGATTTTGGTCATTATTACTCAATATAAAGAATTTAACCTAATTTACAGGGAATAAATAACAATTTTATCCATCCTTACTGAAGTCAGATATTGCCCCTGTAAATGGAGTAATGAGAGCCTCTAATACCTTAAAATATGAAGAACAAAGTGGAGCATATTGTGTTTGCATTTTTGTCAATGAATCCAGGGCAGTTCCACAGCAGATGTGATCAGAGCTTACAGTGTCTTAACTGACCGCAGATTTTGCCCCAAAATCATACCTAAAAATATCAAATAGAAATAAACTAATGCAGCCTGTTTACATCTTATATTTTTTCATGCAAGTGAATTCTTTTGCTTTCAAAGAATTGCTCTTTCAAGACTATCCAAATAAACTAACCATAGTTTTGTAAAATCGCTTTGAGGAAAAAGAAAAGAAACTGATACCCTCTCTTACCTGGCATCTGAGAACAATAAACAGCCCCTGGCATACAGGATGCCTGACAAGCTACTTAAGAAATCCTAGTTTTGAAGTGCATGAAAAAATCAATAGGTTAAAAAAAAATGCTGAATTTCAAATTTTAATATTGAACCGAGAAATCAAAGTAGTAACTAACACTTTTTTTCTTTTCTGAACCATCTTCATTTTGTTAGAAAAGCAAAGAAATAGAACATAGAATGTAGATTCCTTATATAAATAAATAAAATAGACAAATCACAGAATGATAACAATACAGAAGAAGAGTAGCAAAGCAACATGAAGATATATTTCTGGCCAGGTATCTTCCAAAACATTCACATACCCTCAGGGGAAAAATCTAGTGCAAAGTTAAGAAACACAAAAAACATTAACTTCTACTACTAGAGTTCTGTTGGAAAGTATGGAATTAAACCATCTGGAACTGCCCCAAACTCAAAACATTTAGCCATAAGTATTACATAAATGCTTAAATAAAACCTTTAGCACATCAGCTTCTATTGTGAGAGGCGAAGTGTAATGCACTCTGTGAGCACCTTCCTTACCTCTCCCAGGTAGCAAAGAGAAACTATTCCTCTGAAAAAGTACTAATATCAGAAAAGACATTTCTCAGCTAGGGGAAAAACCCATATTTTCTATGCAGCTAAAAAAAAAAAAAGAAAAAAAAAAAAAAAGTAGACAGACATAATAAAAAAGATCACTGACCTGATCAGAGAATTTTCAAATTGTCTCAAACTGATACAGAAAACATCCTGCACCAGTGCATAATATGCAGAGAAAATGAACAAACATTCTTGAATTACACAAAAAAAAATGATAATTTATAGCTTATTTACACAAGATCTGATTCAGCTTTCAGAGTTTACTTTTCAAGGATCAGGTCAATATTGAATAATTAGCAATTACATGTCTCTAAGTCACATTAGTATGCTACCCTTACTGTTACTGCAGACAAATGCATCACAATCATTAACCAAGTTACCCTCAGAACATCTTCCTGAGGAACAGACCTATTATTAGTTTAATAATCTGCATGATTTTATTGTTGAGGAACCAAGGCAGAGAGACTGAAAAATTTACTGAAGCTTTCTAGAGAATCAGACAGAGCCCAGATCTCCTGAGTGCCTGCCTGCCTAATCTACTTATGTCTCTTAAAATCTACATCACTGCACATTTCAAACACCTCATTGAAAATGCTGAAACTACCTGTAGATTTGCCACTTTAAAACAGGCAATAAGAACAGCACTGACATTATCGTATCTCAGCACTGTATCAAGTGATACATTTCATAAACCAATTTTTTGCCATGTCTATAGTGCACAGATCCCTTTACATGTAGAGCTGCATATAAATAACTACAAAAGTGAGCTTCCAAAAAGCGATGTACTGGTGGTTGTGCAGCTACCTCCAATCATTTCTCCATCCACCCAGACATCACCACCAAAGCCCCAGATGGCACTGGCACTGCTCTCCCCTCCCATAGCACCCTGGTTCCCTTCTCCTGGCCATTTGGTTGATGAGCTGCAGCAGAGACATTCCGAGTCTCCACCAGCAGCAAGCTAAACACTTTCCAAAGAAAAGCAAAAAAAAAAAAAAGGATTACTACTGGTTTTAAATTATGGAGTCTCCAAACCCTCCATTGAATGCTATAATTTTTTATTTTAACTTCCCTTCTGTTTGTTCCATTTTTCTTAGAGTTTGCTTTTGTTTGTTTCTTTTTTTCTTTCTTTGTTTTTGTGCAGTGGGTGGGAGGGTCATTATATCTTTACTTACCAAGTCACTATGTTTACCAATACTGAGTTCTTCAGGAGCCACATTCGTTAAATGCCATTAAACATGCCAAACATATTCTGGACAGCATCAAAAGGAGTGTGACCAGCAGGTCAGGCGAGGGGATTCTCCCCCTTTACTCTGCTCTTATGAGAACCCACTCACAAGTACTGTGTCCAGCTCTGGGGCCCCCAACATAAGAAGGATATAGACCCACTGCAGCAAGTCCAGAGAAGGGCCACAAAGATGATCAGAGAGCTGCAGCACCTCTTGTATGAGGAAAGGCTGAGAGAATTGAGATTGTTCAGACTGGATTAGAGAAGGTTCCAGGGAGACCTTAGAGGACCTTCCAGTACNTAATTGACAAGGTGGTGATTGGTCAAAGATTGGACCCAATGATCTTGGAGGTCTTTTTTCAATTAAATAATTACATGATTCTATATGTTGAGTGTTCTACCATTTGAACTACAAAATAAAACATATTTAAAACACAGTGTAGAAGTGCGAAAAGAGATAGGAGTGCCAACATCTTTGAAACAGTAAGATTATGCACATAACTCCTATCAAATCACAGGATCAGAGTCTGATACAAAAGAGTGTTTATCTGATTGATGCTGAACATACTCCAATGTACCAGTAAGTTCCCAAACACACAGGATTGGTTAGTTACTCTGGATGTGTTCTAACGTAGTGCAGAAAAACTGAACTAATAAAATTAAAAAAGCATATCCTAAACCAGAAAATAGTCACAAAAAGAGAGTATTTTACACGCATAACTTGCCTAGCAAAATTGGGATGAAAAGACAGATTTTCAATTTTGTTTGGAAATCCTAGATTCTGTTGGTTTAAAACAAATGCTTAATGCTACTGTAACTTAACCACTTGTCCATTAAACATAAAGTTTTTCCAAAGGTTCTTGTTACACAGAATCATAAAAATTGGGAGGAACACAGAACTGGTTTAGACCAAATATTTTTATCTCCTCTGTTGATTTGAATTATGTTGTACGATGAAGGATGACAAACAGCTCTAATGATCTGTTACACTGAGACTTTTCCACTGACATCTATCTGCATGGTGATTCTGGCTCATAAGGCATTGCAGCAGAGCCTGCCAAGGGCACTGGCTTCTGTCCTGTGCCGAAAGCCCATGGGATGTGCAGCCTGGCAGGGGAGAGGCACAACAATGAGACCATCAGTGGGTGAGCACTTTGGGTCAGCAAGGTGCCTGATGTGGTGCAAAGCCAAAGCCTCAGCACTGGGCCAGAGCAGGACAACACTTCTTTGCAACAGTCAGCCAGAAGCCCATCACAGGTCCTCCATCTTTAGGTACCAATCCAACTGGAAGTGATGTTGAAGGAAAGGGGAGAGAGTAGGGATGCAAAGTTCCTCTCTGGAGATGGGCAGCAAGAACGGTGGAGAGGCAACTGTCCCAGAGCTAAGAGCATAACTCCATTCATCTCCCATGGTTTTCAGCAAACACAAGGGCCTGGAATCATCTCACCGGGGAGAGCAATCTCCCTCCCTTCTCCTCTCCTGTAGTCAGTCAGGGCACCAGCTCCAGGCCTCTTCCCTTTCCCAGGCTGGGCTATAGCACAGTCCTTCCTGTGTACTGCAGCCAGGGCTCTGAAGGCAGGATATCTCCAGTTCCCAGTGAAACTTCACAGCTCTTACATTAGATGCTGCCTTTCTCAAAACCACAATTGAAGAGTCCTATGCTAGGGTATGTTATCTGAAAAGATGGAAATTTTCATGCAGTAGCAGCAGCATTACAGACTGACAAATCTTTGTAGCCTTTTAAACAAGTAGATGGAATTACTCAGTAGTCCCTTCTACTCTTACCTTTTTTTCCCCTTTCCTCACTTTTCTTTGCTGGCCACATTATTCTTTGTATGTATAGTAAGCAATCCTCTCTGAAAAACAAAGACAATCCAAAATTTCCTGATTCCACAAACAGTTCCAAGACAAAAACAAATTACAGGCATTGCTCGCAGACAGCTTTAGTAAGCAAAACTCAATTATAAACCTTTAAAACACAGTTATAACATATGGAAATGCAAGATCTGCAAACAGTTGATTGGAAATTCTCCTGTAAGAGAAACGCAAAATATTCCACACAGTACTGTGAACTTGATAAAACTGATATGAAATTTCCCTGAGTAGTTGATATTGGCACATGAAAATAAAGCAAAGCTCAGCAGGACACATGAAATTCATGCATTTCCAATGTAATTCCAAACAGTATATCATAAATCAGCATGGGCATGTAATTCTTGGCTCTCTTGTTTGACATAAGCAAAGTAGAAATTATGTGTTGTTGCAGGTGTTTTGCAAGCAAACATGACAACCATCTGATTGTTAACAGACTTTTTTTTCAAAGGAAAATGAGCTGAAGGAGGATCTCAAAGCTGACTAATGAAAAAACCCAGGTGGAAGTAGTTATGACCATTCTTGGGCTGGAGCAGTCAGAAGCTATTGTTTGTGTTAGGATGGCACTGGAAACAGGCTGCTCTTCGGGAAAGTAGGAGCAGGCTCCAGCAGGCTCAAGAAGAATTTTGGGGGATGACAGCCCCTTCCAGCTGGGCCAATTGCTGGGCTGCTCAGCATGGACAACTCCATTTGGCTCAATTGTTTTAAGAAACGTGTGTCTTACCCTGAAAGCTACGGAACACCTGCAATTTATGTAGTCTGACAAATCTGCAGTTTCTAGCCCCTCACAGCCAAATTCTAAAGTTATGCGACCTATAATATTGTTAATCATACAACAGTTTGGGTTGGAAGACCATCTAATTCCAACCCCCCCTGCTGTGGGCAGGGACACCTTCCCCTAGAACATGTTGCTCAGAGCCCCATCCAACCTGGCCTTGAACACTTCCAGAGATGGGGCATCCACAGCTTCTCTGGGCAACCTGTTCCAGTGCCTCACCATGGTCAGAGTATAGAATTTCTTCCTAATATCTCATCTAAACCTGCCCTCTTTCATTAGAAGCTGTTACTCCTTGTCCTATCACTACGTGCCCTTACAAAAAACTCCTTTTCAAGGGTTTCTTTGTTTCTTATACAAAACTCCACTGTGTAAAATACCTTTAGGTGTTAAAGATGCAGATTCCTTTTATTTTTGAAGATATGCTTTATATGCATTCTGAGCACACAGCCCTTGCACTGTGCCATTTAGGGTAGCAAGGGGGAAAAAAGAGGCAGAAGAAAAATCTGATACTGTAAAGTCATCCAAACATTACAATAAAACATAACCATTCGATTTACAAAATAATTACTGCAAGCTAACAGATTTCCTCTTCAAAACAGAATAATAAATAGTATAAAATATAAAGAGGGATCCTTGACTTGCTGATTTGGGTGAAACATCTTGGTTGGGGTTTTGTCCCCTCTCTATTGTCCTGCCCCTCTGAAAACCTCCTTTGTAAATCATATACTGCAGGTTCACCCTCTTAAACTGCAGGCTGTTTTTAGGAGGCAGGAGTATCTGTAACTACCAGTCAAAGTGGGTGAAAAAAATTACAAAGGCTATAGACACACAGAGGCTGGGCTGCTCCTGGATTTGATCAGAAATTGCTTCTCAGCAGTGACACATAACACTGTTTTCAGGCAAAACATGAATAAACATGTGCATAAACTTTTGATTCAGAGCAATGCTATGCTAGTTCTGTTATCCACCAGATCTTAGAAGAGACACCTTGTGTGATGGGGTCATCTCTTGCTAGAAAGGCTTCCAAACAGGAACTGGAAAGCTGCAATTAGTTGTTGATTAAGTGGATGGGCCACTTCTCACAGTGCATAACATATGGCCAGGCAAAGCATCAGGGAGCACTTGCTCTTAAGGTAGATAGATAAAACTGAGCTGAAAAAGATTGGTCAGAAAACAAGGATTCTGCCTTAAAAAAAGTAAAACAAAATTGAAATGTTGGCATTTGGTTTCATTTTGTGCTTTTAAAAAATAAAATTGAGGAGAAAGAAGGAAATCTTTCAAACAATAGTTGAGGAACTCCTTCTCAAGTGTAGTCCTGAGCCAAGGAGATTATTGTATAGACCTGCTCAACAGGACAGTCTCTGAGTCAGAGTAAGAGCCCATCCAGGTCATCTCCTTGCAAATGTATCTTCAGGGATAGCTTTATGGTGCCACACACAACATTCCTAGAGGACAGGCTCAGATTCTCAATCATCTAGATAGGGATATTAATCATCTGTTTTGGGATGTGGCTGTGCCCAGCACACTGATATCCCGTTCTTCTGATGACAGTGAGAGACACACACCCATGCATAAGAAAAAAATCAGTATTCTCCAGTGCAGAATGACCCAGCACCCTTCAAACACAGGTGTTTTCACCTCTTGCTATGAGGACACCTGGCATGGCTGTACAGGCTGATCACTGGTGAATTCAGGACAGCAAAGAGCTTGTGATGCCAGTGCTATTCCATCAACTACAGCTTGGACCTTTTCTTCACAAGAGTGTGGACTTAAGTCTGGTACCTAACCAAAGTCTAGCTCATCTCACCTACTTCCTGGTGATATTGGCCACACAGAACATTACACTTTTTCTGCACCAAATTGCTGTGTAGCATCACTATGCACTATGAACCAGCTGATCTCACCAGCTGGAGACATCAGCTTTTCAGGGTTTCCTTTGTCCTCAGACCTACCAATGATCATACCTGTAAAAAGTCCTGGTGAATTAAGAATGCAAACAGGGCAACAGCATGCTCACAATCAACTTCAGGAACAAAGTCTATCAGACTAACTACAT
The DNA here is from genome assembly GCA_013390005.1 of Calyptomena viridis. NCBI lineage: Eukaryota > Metazoa > Chordata > Aves > Passeriformes > Eurylaimidae > Calyptomena > Calyptomena viridis. Next base: position 6,810 of record WEIV01025087.1, on the reverse strand, counting down.
AATGAAGGGCACATGGAACAGGACTACGTGGTTATCAAAAGGAGACATGAGTGTTTTCAACAGTTCAGCTATCCAGAATGTGCTGCTGAGCACATTCTAGAACTTGTGCCAGCTCTATTTAAGAGATCTAGAAGTACTATGGTACATAGAAGGGGATTAAAAAAGGATTGAAGAGCCTTAGCGAGATGTCATCCTTAATGTTATGCAACAGCTTTCTCCTGAAAATGAAGGGTGGATTCAGCATGATCTAAATTGTGTTGGTTGTGCAAGGCAAAATCCTACCCTGACCTCTCACTGATTGCTGCTTTAACTCCACATCAGCCCCAGGCACTGACAGAGGAGAACACTGAGATCTTCTAGATAATGAAACATACTCCAGCAGCACGGGCAAGACATTCCTTTGTACCAACCTCTCCAAGGGGAGTGGGAGCGAAGAGTTTCCAATGCAAAATGAGAAACTGATGCCGAAGAGGAGGTGAAAGCACAAAGAGGCACCAAAAGCTCTCCACAGAGGGGCAAAAGTACAGAGGCACAAAGCATAACCTTTGATGTAACCACAACTGGCACAGCCATAATGGAGTCTTGACTGGGATTACCAGGTGTCCTCATAACATCAAGCTCACTTCCCCACTATTCCTCAGTAATCTGGAGGAATGTCATCAGACGTACCCTAGATCTGACTTTTTCAAGTTGGGCTAAATCTAGGATTCTGACAATAACCCTGTGAAGGAAAGATAATGAAGGTATCCCCCAAAATGCCAGGAGTGGAAGGATTTAGGAAAATTTATTTCCATATGCGACAACACTAAAGAACACTAAAACTAACAGTGTCACAAACACCAGGCCTTGGGAAAAAGACACACCTCCTGGAGGCTTTTATTGTCCTCAGTTTCCCTGCTGTGTGAGGGCCTTCAAACACGTCTGAAGGGAGCTTATTTTGTCCTCAAAGAAGGGAGAGTTTCTCTGGAATACAGTAGCAGAAAAATATTTAACTATCTCTGGGCAAGGTGCCTCTTCTAGGCCGGAAAGACTTCCTAAGCAAAGTAAGCCCTAAAATCCCTCAAAATAATCTTGCAGAAAAGGTCTTCTACACTTACAAACCACATCCAGTTTTGGTCAAAAGATGCCAACACCAGGGCTCTGAAAGAAGCCACCACCCAGTGAAACCAATCTGAAGTCCCCCAATACTGTAAAAGTTAAATGTTCCCACTGGGTTCTTAATTAGTATTTTGTACGTCACTCAGAAAACCAAACTTTGCCTATGGTAACATTTTTTAGGACTTCTTATATTTCTAAAACAAATTAAGAGGAGTTTAAAACAAAAAGACAGAGTGGGTGGGTGAAAGAATAAATACCTCAAAAGAAACCCCACACAAATTATTTATAATTTGCCACTTGTCAGGCAGTGGCTTTACCAGGCCAGAAGAATTAGAATAAATGTCTCATACAGTGTGATTGATGGACCTACATGTCCAATCAGCACTGCAAACAAACATAAACATCTCATGAAAATACTTTGGTTTTCTACACTTAACAACTTTCAATATATTTCTGAAACACATTTTTATTTTAGTAGACAACACTCCATCACACTCAACTGTAGAGACCTTTGCATGCTTATGCTTCTTTGTTACTAACAGAGCTTCTGCTTTACTAGGGGTCATGGAATACAAAATAAATACCTACAAAAATGTTTAAATGAGCAATCAATAGAAATCCTCATTGAACAGGACAGGGGGTTTTGTGGTTTGTGTGCCTTTACTTGGATGCAGTACTGCTTGCATAGACTTTTAAATTACACTGCAGTGTTCTTCACTCTGTTATTGATTGATCTGAGATTTTTGGCAAGTCATTTCACCACTGTGCGGTTCTGTCTCTTCCTACCTATCTGTTGTGTCTAATTAGCCTCTATAAAACCTTTGGGGCAGCAAGTGTTTTTCACTGCCAACTTGTAGTACCTGTCACCATGGGATCTGATTTCAGTAATCTTGATAGACTAATAAGAACATTCATGTTGTAAGAGATTAATTTTTTTAAAGAATAAAAGGGAAAAAAACTAAGCAATTATATTGGAGGAATACAGTACCAGTTCTAGGGGTAAACCATACATACTTAGAGCCTTCCTTCCTAAAGAGCTTTTAGGACAGGTTTTAAATAACATAACAAAAAAGAGAAACAAACAGAACCATAAAAAGATAGCACACAGGATGAAAATATAATCATTATGATTGCAAAACTCAACAATTTCCCAAGCGTTTTTAAGAATTATATCTCACAGCTTAGGTCAGGAGGCCAAAGAGGGAAGGAAGTTTTAGGCAGTCAGAGCTCCCCTCCTCAAGCTGAAATTCACGGAGGTAGCTGAGGACACCAAGAAGGCCATCCCCCCTGTTGGGGGAGTCTGGATAAGCTCTTTTTGTAAATGATTTTTAGAATCTGGAAGCTATACAGATAGTCTGATAACAAGAGTAATATTAGTGTCTAAAGGGATATAAGTGAAGACTTCTGTTTTAATGTCTCAGCTGCAAATCTCTTTCCCAGCAGCATCCTCCTCACTAGCTGGTGAGCAACATTCAGAGGGAAAAATTCTACAGTTCACTGGAAGCAGTTCCTACAGCAATTGGTAAGAAAGTTGCTTACTACTTCCTAGAAATCTACTTAACACTGAGCCAAAAGAACACTATCGGGTCCCAATTGGATTTACTACTTTTCTAGAAGCAACAACTAATGATCTAGTAACATCCAGGTATGAAAAAAATCAAACCAAACCAAACCGAACCATTTTCTTTGACTTTTACACTCAGAAACACTAATTTTATTACCCTTAAAGCACATGCACAGACATGAATCCCTATGAAGGCAAAGTAGCTGTTACACTTCTGCAAGTGAGATTAACTGTACACAAACCCCTACATCATTTCACACATATTTAAAGGAGGCAATTTTAAATTTTATGGGTTCATCTGTTCCGAAGAGTATTTCAGTACATAAGTATCAGAAGCATAGTATAAAAACTCAACACAAACATTAATCCAGAAGACCTTTTAATTAATATTCCAATTACTGACTTTTAAATAAGCAAACCCAATATCTTGATTTTACTTTATTTTCCCAACAAAACCTCCATTTAAAAAATGTGATGCATTCTTTTCCTCAAATCTTTTATACTATTTTTACTGGAAAATGACCAAATAGAGAGAGAGTTGGAAAAGCTTTTTACTGGCTTATCCGAAATTCCAGTAATTCTTCTAGAAGTTTACAGGGCAGAAATGTTCTTCCACATGTAATCAAGCAGACAAAATGAAAAACTGAACTCTTTGGGAAATTTAGTCTCTGTACACAGTATAAGTAAGGTTTTTTGAATAGGCTTCACTAGCAGTAGCTGTAATACAAAGACCATGACACAACAGACTAGTGCTACCAATAATAGAAGCTCCACATTAGTAATAACTAGGTATGTTCTCTTAAATCTAAAAATATTGCTCAAGTTTTATTCACTTTACAGCTTCTATCACCAAGACTGAAATATGATCAATTTGAGTTACAGATCCTATGTTAAAATTATATAGAATATTTCCAATAGCTAATAACAAGAAAGTCATTATGTTGCACCTTGAATTTAATGTGAATACTTCCTTATACTGTCATAAGAATGAGAGACTCCCAGCTTGAAATTGTCACGCCAGGTGCTACAACAAAAAGACAGTTTCTCTGAAACTTTTGTCTGAAGCTTTCAGACTTCAGGCATGAGACAACAGGAAGATATAACAAACCCACATGGAAAGAGACATCAGAAATATCAGCAAAATCAATGATAATATAATAAAATATAATGACTGTGTACATATATATATATACATATACATACACAATGTTTATAATGACTATAGTACCGTGAAGAGGTGCAGCACCCAATATCATCAAGGGCAGAGTAAGCATCTCAGAAGACCTCAGCTTCAAGGAGAGTTTTGCAAATGAGTAGTGTAGTGGCTGTGTAGGGAATTTGGGGAGTAATTACACGTTACTTAACCAAAGCACTCAATAGTTTAAACTGAAGAAGTGTTCATCTTCTCCCTCAGTCTGATACAAGAGTTCAGGTTTCCCACTCCACAAGGATTACACTTCCATGATGGGAGCATCTACGTGCTCTATTAGCTTATTAAGCCTGCAAGAGGACACTGCAACTCTTTGAAATATAAAATGCTCTTCCTATTAAAAAAAGCAAGGACAGAGAATTAAAATATAATGGGATTAATCCTTGTTTATACAAACATACCATTTTGAAAGCATGCAAGAGGCTTATGTGACATTTATTAATGCAGATTTAGCACAAAGAAGGATTTAATAAAGAAATAAGAGAAACTAACAAAGCCATTTCATTTCACATGAGTTAAAGAACCCCCTATGTGAATGTAACACAATAGAAAGTATTCAGTATAACCCATATAGGGTGCAAATAGGACCATTCCTCAGTTTTCAGTCTAAGTTTAAGCAAAAATAAATGTGTGTGTTATAAGAACTTACATGTGAAACAGATGTCCTAGAATGAGCCTATGCCCTGACTGCGCTTCTTTTCAGCTTCTGTCGGACAAGTGAAATGGCTGTAATTTATTAGAAATATGCACATTAACTCACAATTGGCATGAAGGAAATCAAGCTGGAAGATTTTTTTTTTGTTTTATATCGCAAAAAGCACCTTAAAATGTGCAATTTAGCAAATCATATTTCATATTTCATTTTGACAAACGCAAGGACAATGTGAGATATCAAGATACCAAGATTAAATAGACAAGTAGTAAAAGACAGCTTGTACCTGTTTGTAGGAAGGATTTCCACTCTGGAATACTAATGTTACATTAACACGGCTACACAATTTACTTGCTAATATACAGTGTAGAAAATTTTGCACATTATACTCCTGCTATTATTTTCCAGTTGTTCTGCTATGCATCAACACTACTCATAATGATGAAATCTATTTCTAGGTTTTTTCCTGCATACTGAAGATACAATATTTTTTCTGAGTTTTTAAAAACAAACTCACTATGATTCTACAGAGAGTGCGTGATCTCAATTTTGCCTTCAGTGTCTGAACTAACAGACTTTCAAAGGAAAATGCCACACTGGGGGGCAGGAATCCGGGAACTCTGTGAACAATTCAATAATTCTGGGTAATTCAATGCAATGACTGCCCTCACTGGCCATAGAGACTACCATATGTTGTCAAGGCTGTGTCACGCATCTCCCAGACCACGGACAATGGGAGATTTTTATTACCAGGCTTTCTCCCATCAGAACAGGCATAATCTGGAATCAAGGAATGCCAAAATTCCTTGTCAAAACAAGTTTCTGCATGCTTTCTGAAGTAAACTCAAGCATAGAGGGTAGAAATATCTCACTGGCAGAATAAACCAGTTGGTGCTAATGTCAGACCAGGAAGATGCACTACTTGAAAGGTTCAAAGAGAATTCCAGGGGCATAGGAAGATGCTTCAGTAGCACAAAAGCTGTGAAGCAGGCAAAAAAGAACATTGGTGGCAGATGGGGTTTCACAGTTTGTAAAGAAGAAAAGGTGTATGGGGAACCTCCATGAAGTACATTGATCTGAACCAAGGATTGCTCAATAGAGTAAGAAAAAGGTTATATAGAAATGTAAGGAGGCATTACTTCATCTATGGATTTTCTGTGGTAGCAGACATAGCCAATTTGTCTTGTCCGGAAACCATAAAACACATACACATTTGGTTTTTAGTTCCATTTTCACATAGTCTTGAACCTCTGAACTGTTGCCCTTGCTTCCCAAGGTGAGAAGTCTGCAAAGAAAGGCACAGTAATGATTTAGTGTTGATGGTCATGCATTGTTTCTGAAGGTCCATGGCACCACAACCATCCAGTACCAGAGAAAAAGGATGCAGAAAGTGAGAGAGAGAGATCAACGTGCTCCCTCAGCAGCCAGGGACCCAGAATGCAGATCTGGATGGATGGTAAATAAACACTACCCACATTTTTGTAGGAATGTCACACATTTATGAAAGTCCTATACAAATAGTTTCTCCTCCACTTCTCAGGCAGCACCATTGTTTCAGCAGTCTCTGAAGCTGTTTCACAAGTTTTGTGAGAACTTGGAAAAGAAACATGGATGCATTAAGAATAACTTGTTCTTTCAGCTGAAGAAGCAGCAATGCTATTTTTTCCTTTGGAATGAGTTAATTGTGGATATTTTAGAGGCACAGCTTTAGACCTGCCTTCTCCTGGAGAAACTGGCTGGTCATGGCTTGGGCAGGTGAACTGTTCACTGGCTAAAAATTGGCCGGGTGACCATGCCCTGAGAGTGGTGGTGAATGGAGTCACATCCAGCTGGCAGCTGGTCACCAGTGGGGTTCTCTACAGCTCAGTACCGTGGCCAGGCCTGTTGAATGTCTCTCTCTCTCTCTCTGGACAAGGGGATTGTGGACACTCCCAGTCAGTTTGGAGATAATACTGAGTTGGGCAGGAGTGTTCATCTCCTGGAGGGCAGGAAGGCTCTACAGAGGGATGTGGACAGACTGGATTGATGGGCCAAGGCCAATTGTTCAACAATGCCAAGTGCTGGGTCCTGCACTTGGCTCATGACAACCCCATGTAGCACTACAGGCTGGGGGCAAAGTGGCTTGAAAGGTTCCCAGAGGAAAAGGCCCTGGGGCTGCTGCTGGACAGCATGTGCCAGCATGTGCCCAGGTAGTCAAAATGGCCAATGGAATCCTGGCCTGTATGAGCAACAGTGTGGCCATCGGGATGAAAGCAGTGTTCAATCCTCTATACTTGGCACTGGTGA
>WEIV01025086.1:845-12364 GCA_013390005.1 Calyptomena viridis | reverse complement strand
TGTTCTCTCCTTAGAAAGCAAGTAATTTTGAATCATCATTTAAAAGAAAATTCATATCTGTGCTTGAAGCTTCATTTTAATCTAAAATTTAAAACCAAAACTCAAGTTGAAAGTGTTTCATCAGCAATGCCTGCATCAAACAGAAACAAGCTCCAAACCAACAACCTATAATAATTGTTTGAGAAATCCACCTTTCTCAGATTTTGCACAGGCTCAAGCAGTCAAATCGTTTGTTTTATATTTGTTGTTGTTGTAATTCTGCTTCTTGTTGAAATTGTGTGTTGGCACTGAGTTACGTTTGTTTGAAATTAGTTTATCAGTGTATCACTAACTTAAGAATGAGTTTAGTAGTTCAAAAGTGCACTACTTTGAACGCGATAATTTAAATGGAACTGTACATGGAAAAAACCCCACGAAGGGTATTTAAAACTATTTTTTATATCTAATGCTTACTATCAAATTTAAAGAGTTTGCTTTAACATATAGTTTAGCGTAAAATTTTATTTAAATCCTAGTTCAAATGCTTCCTAATTTTATTTCATGATTTTTATTACAGCAAACTGCCCAAACATTTTGTATTAATTCATACTAATGTGCAACACTTATTTCTATCTTGTCCAGAATATGCAATAGGAAGGTTTCCATGACCCTTTTTTTTTTTTTAGAAAATGCTGTGTTTCTTAGTAACAAACAAAATTTTAAATAGAAATAATCTTTTTCAGGATTAGCTTTCAGCATTCTACAAGCTTTTGTACATACATTTTAAAACAAAATATTTACAAAATAAAATGCCTTCCTAAAATACCTAGGATGTGCTCATCTCCAAAATTCTGTGGATTTGTACTTTAAGATCTTTTTGGAACAAAATTAAAAGGGCAATTTTGCTGTACCAAACAATTAAAATGTGCTTGCAGACAGGCAGGGAGAGGAAGGAGTTGAGCTGTGACAGATCCGAAGCGTTTTTTTAGGGGAGCACTACAGCTACAAAACCTACACTCTGTGTTTCAGGATTTCACTCTTTGTTTTATTGTCAAGAAGTACATTAAAANTTTCTCAGATTTCACACAGGCTCAAGCAGTCAAATAGTTTGTTTGATATTTGTTGTTGTAATTCTGCTTCTTGTTGAAATTGTGTGTTGGCACTGAGTTACATTTGTTTGAAATTAGTTTATCAGTGTAACCCTAACTTAAGAATGAGTTTAGTGGTTCAAAAGTGCACTACTTTGAATGAGATAATTTAAGTGTAGCTGTACACGGGAAAAAAAACCACAAACAGAATTTTAAATTATTTTTTTATATCTCATGCTCACTGTCAAATTTAAAGAGCTTGTTTTAACATACAGTTTAGCATAAAATTTTATTTAAATCCTAGTTCAAATGCTTCCTAATTTTATTTAATAATATTTATTACAGCAAACTGCCCAAAGAGTTTGTATTAATTTGTACTAACGTGGAACACTTATTTCTATCTTGTCCAGATTATGTAATAGGAAGGTTTCCATAACATTTCGTTTTTAGAATATGCTGTGTTTCTTAGTAACAAATAAAATTTAAAATAGAAAGAATCTTTTTCAGGATTAGCTAATTTCAGGGAGTTCAGCCTCTCAGCATTCTACAAGCTTTTGTACATACATTTTAAAACAAAATATTTACAAAATAAAATGCCTTCCTAAAATACCTAGGATGTGCTCATCTCCAAAATTCTGTGGATTTGTACTTTAAGATCTTTTTGGAACAAAATTAAAAGGGCAATTTTGCTGTACCAAACAATTAAAATGTGCCTGCAGACAGGCGAGGAGAGGAGGGAGTTGAGCTGTGACAGATTTGAAGCATTTTTTTAGGAGAGCACTACAACTACAAAAGCTACACTCTTAGTGTTTCCAGATTTCAGTCTTTGTTTTATTGTTAAGAAGTACATTCAGATTATTTTATTTATTTTTTTAAATTAAGACAACCCACAGAACTTAATCAGAAGCAAAACAGGATTCAGTTCTTTCTAAATCTGTTTCTTAGATTTTGGGGTTTTTTTCCAAATAGTGAAAAATCCCTCAACACTAACCTAAAACAAAATAAAGTTAACGACTTACAGTTCAGAGAGCTTGAAAAAAGGATGGTTATTTCCTTCATTCACTGACTTCACCTTAACAAACTATTTAGGAATTTCATTTGTTTGAAAACTGAGGCATATTTATCTCCCAGACATTTTAGAGCATTGATCTGTTTGACATTCAAGAAAAGTAACTGAAGAAAAACCCACCTCTTTCCCCCCCCAGCAGAATTGCCAATTAATATGATTCTGTTAGCCCTGACCAAACAGGAGGAATCAGCAGGGTATTATGGGAGATTTATCTAAGGGTCACATCTCACTTCTGAGTTAAGAATTTAATATGAAATAACATAATTATAAAGGTTTTCTCTTTCTTATGGTATCTGTAAAATCGATGCTAAACATGAAGATAGTTGTGTGTTTGCTGAGATGTGAGAGCAGTCTCTGGGCAGTGTTAGCAGAACTTTTTTGTTTCTCTGCTAAATTTTGAAATCAGTCTTCCCCTTTTTAATTCTAATATTCCACCAATAAACGCTTGTGCAGATGCAGTTGTTACATTTAAAAGGAGCTGATCTATACAAATGGAATTATGAAATTATGGTTTGATTATCAAACAGTTTAGTTCAAAGGGCTCATGAAGCTTAAATTTGGGGGGTTTAGAGGGGTGAACATGTGGCTGGGATCTTGGTTTGACTATCTCATAAACTGTCCTTTCAAAATGAAAAAACTGCAGAAAGAAATGTTCACAGCTTTGCTTGGCTTGGCTACTGAATTGCAGTCTAGAACTGAACTGAAAGCTCGTTTCCGTTGCTTTTAGCTGTTAACCAATATAACTTTGTTTTAAGCTTGCAGCTTTAGTGAATGCTTCCAAAGTTAAATTTAATCTTTGTATTGCTGACTAGCACCAGTGAAACTTAATTTTAAACAACATTTATTAAAAACTTTGTTTCAAGATAAATTTCCCCCTTCCTTACAACTTGTGTGGTTTGCTCTTCTCACAAATCCAAAACAATTAATATTGGCATTTTGTTAAATTGTTTTCTCTCAAGTTGTATGCCAATTATTAAAATCCATTGAGGATTAATGGTTCAGTTATATTTAAAATATCACTTGTAAGTTCACACCCAGTTTCCAGGCATCTTTGGTTAACCAAGCAGAGCACCTACCTTTCGTTATAATCTAACCTTCCTCATCTCTTGTAGTGTAAGATACTGAATTAGTTAAGAAAGATTTTATTGGCACAAGAGAAAAAGGAAAATAAATGAATTAACAAGCCCTGAAAAATTACAGAATTTCTTTGCTTCATATCTCTCACACATTGTGCATTTAACCACAGGGAAGTAGGGGGTGCTTAAGGTGTAAAAGACCATTTAGAAATATTTCAGTCAACACTACTGGCTCTTCAGCGTGTTTATGTTTGCCTTTCATGTCAATGGGGAAAAAATAGCAATGAAATTTTGTTGTTTATACACCTAGGATCTGGGAAGTCCTGGTTAAATATACCAATCTGTAGGTGGGAACATTTGGGTGAGAATGAGAGCTTCTTTATGCTAATTGAAATCTGTACCTGGAAAATAACAACCCACAAGAGGAACTAATTTTTCAATCAGAGCTCAAACCAGTAAGAAGCCTGCGACCAAACCTAGGACAAATTCAGATACAGTTTTCTATAAAAAAATTCTCACAGAATAACAGTGTTTTCTATTGGTGAAGGTGGAATTCAGATTGTAGAAGTAATCTGTTAAGATCAAACAGATAACACTATCTTTTCAAAACATTTTAAAATATTCCTTATCCGCAGTGCTATCTTCGTGACTAAATGATTTTAGTAAATGCTGCAGGGAGTATGACATTAGCCAACAGAGTGCCAAAGGTCCCTGTTTGTCTCAATCCTCTGAGTATTCCTTGTAGTGGGCTGAGTCCACATTTAAAACATTGAAATGCTTTTCCCCAAATGACATCAAAGACTGTTTAAATCAATATTTGGATGATCAGGGAACAAATGTTTGAATTTGGGAAGGAAGGGGCAAATGTAGCCTGTGTGTGGTTGCTGTAGCACAACACCCACGTTCTGAGGTGGGCAAAGGTTGTCACATGGCAGAGAGAACAGGACAGCAGCTATTCAAAGAGTGACAGGATGTTTGAAGGATTTCATGACTGGGCAATTCCACCAGTCAGAGAAACACTGGGAGGAATTAGCTCTACCTTCAAGGAAGGTTTGATTTTTGCATGGACAATATTAACAGATAACTAGAGATTCTGCAGGGCAGAATCAGTCCACCAATTCTTCCAAATACTTGGTTTAATATCACCAATGAAGAGGTGCCTTTGTGGCAGAAACCAGAGACAGCACCTTTTTTTGATCTAAGTCTACAAGGAAGCTACTTTGGTGCTGTGAACACCACCAAAATCCTTTTAAAAGTCCAGAATTTAAGAGAGAATTTTGTCTGTTGAGACCTGACAGCAGAAACTGCAGTAATTTCATCTCAGAGAGTTTTTCTCTTTGCCATACAAACATTTAGAAGAATAAAGGTGTAGATCAACTGATTTAAAAAAAAACAAACAACAAAACCAACAAAAACCACCACACAGTAAGATTACCTTGATAATATTTTAAATAGACTATTAGAGTTTCTTCCAAGCATACATATAAACTTTGTTCTAAGCGGGGTAGACTCAGAGTATTAAGTTTGTTTACTACTTTTACCTGGCTCTTGGCAGACCTACCTTGGCTTTAGTACAACTTCCAGAAGTCACTGGCATCCTAAATTTGCTATTTGTTAGCCTGGAAAAAAGTAACCAGCTTTTCTGTGCTGCTCATATAGAGGATGTGCTCTCTCTACTTCACTCTTTCTCATATGAATTAAACATCTCATTAAAAGATATCACCAAACGAAATCCCTAAAAACTTTAGGTCATTATGTGACAGGGTATTTGTTTTTATTAAGCGTATGTTAAACTATTCTGATCCAAATAACAATCTAGATAACATCTCTTTAAGCTACATTAATTCAGACTCTTAAATTCCAACATGTATATGGCAAAGTGTGCAAATTAATAGCTAAAGGATGTTGTGCACTTAAACCACACTTTGAAACAACAGGCTATCCCAAAGAGATCATACCCTCTCTTCTCATTTAATTGAAATTAAACAAATTCTCAAAATGTCAGAAGTGATTGTAAAAAAACAATGTGCATTGCAAACCCCACTGCCTAAACAGCCATTATGTTTAAAGGAAATCTGTGATCTGCAACTAATTAGGAGCAAAATGGTTTTAAAAGATTTAATTTGTGAGTAGCATTTTAAATTCAGTAACAGCTATAACAAAAGGGGTAAGTAAATTACATTAATCACCCCTGATACTAAATTATCCCTATTTTGCTTCTAAGACAGGAATCAGGCTGGGTGATGTTTTCTATTAGTTAAACACATCCATAACCCAATGAAAGCCTAGGAGGCCATTAACTAACAGGGATTCCAACATTCTTGTTGTTCCTTTATTTTGAGTACTTTTTAGAGATAACATATCTGCTTTAAAGAGTTGTCCCTTGATTTTTCAGCAGAGGTAGTGAGCATTATTTTCCCAATAAGAGCTATTTCAGACAGGTAGAGAAATATTTCCTGCAGTGAAAACTAAACACCAAGCTCATCTGAAATAATTTTAACAAGTTCATGGGCTAAAGGAAAATACTGCTCACCAGCCTGCAATACCTCGTTTTTCCTTTTTGGTTTTGTCTCAAAGAAGAATAACTTTTGGAAGGTTGTACTAAATAAAACAAGTGGTTATTTTCCACAGTGAAGCTATTGTTTCATTCAAAATGTGGTATCTTGTTTGGTTTTAATAAATTAATGGCAAATGCAGCAAGTGGGTGCAAGTGTTCAGCTCCTCCATCCCAAAACACTCCTATGTGGTGTCTCCTGCATGGTATAACAGCCAGAGACATATGGTCTCACTCTCACCTGTCTTCCAGTTTTTTACACCCTCTGGCTGTGTCTTCCCATTTCTCATTTCATGAAAAGTAAAATTTTATTTTTATATATTTTTTAAAAACAAAATAGGCTAATTTTAAAAGCCCATTTTAATTCACGAACATTTCAGATTAGATTCAGCTTCTCAAGATGAATTATTTCCTGCTTTTCTTTCTTGTAAATATCTTCCACCACCAACCACCTTCTGCAGATAAAACTTTACCAATTAGTCATTTACAGACATAAACTCACAAGGCAAAAAAACAGCTTTTGCAGCCCTAGGGCTCTTTGATGATGATGATGTTTACAAATGCTTTCACTGCTGGGCTAGTAATGTGCACTTTGCCATTAGCTCTCTAAAACTGTTCGACACACAAAATGTGCCTTTCAGCAAGGCAGATGGTAAGAAAGATTGTTCCTTTCATTGTATGCAGGACACTTATAAAATAAATAGTGGCTGGGGTGACTATACTGATTTCTTTAGACTGAAAAAAGCTGTCTTGTTGTTCAAAATGATTTCACTGGCTGAACAGGTCACTTGCATAAATATCTGTGCTGGTGACATTCCCACTATTCCTGCATTGCCACTGTGCCTCCCAGCAGCAGATGAGGTGGGAGCTTCTGGTGCCAGGTGCTTTACATGCTTGTTGTAAGGCCACCCTTGTATATGAGACATGATTGGAATATGCCTTTTCTCTACTGTGGTTTCTTCAGTTCCTGCACTAATTTGCAGTTCCCTCCTTCTGTAAGTGTCAAATGCACCAGGACACATTAGTCCCAACAACACACTCATACACAACAGAACAAAAGTTCTACATTTGATGGGGATCTAGGAGCTGAAAAGGGTTCAATCAGACAACAGAGACATGAATAATCTACTCTTCCTGAACAGAAGCAGAAATGGGCTCCTGAACTGTGGCTTTCAGGAAGGGTAAGTGAGAGAAATGTCAGAGCCCAAACAGCTTGCACTGCTTCAGGAGAGGAACAGATATCTTGATAAAGGAGAGAACAGGCAAAGTTTATCCTGTGCAAGTACCACAGGGGTTAGAGCCCTTTCACTGTTTCAGGCAGCCTTGGCTGAACAGCGGAGTGTCTATTTGGAGTCAGGCAGGAGAGAACACAAGGCACATGGGCTCAGCTCCCCTGTGCCAGGGTCCACACTCTGCACCTTGGTTTTCCTTCAGTTGTTGGCTGAGACCGACCATTCCCGCTCCTGTGACTGCTTTAAAACTCAGGCCAAGGAGTTTATTGCTTGAATATCTACCAAAATATTTTAATAGCTACATTTGCTGTTTCAAGAAAGAGAAAGTATCTATAATGAATGAAAATAAGTCTTTGACCCTGCGGTGCAAAAACTTCTCTTTTAGACTTTTGATCATTAAACTGAAATGAAAGTCAGAGACAATTCAATTAAATCAATTGTAAGAGAAGAACTATAACTAGAGGAGGTAAAAGAAGAAAACAAATTATCAGGAAGGAGGGATAAAAGCATTTTCCAGACCAACCTAAAAACTTTCATTCAATGACATGGAAAATAAAGACTTCAGATATCTCCACAGAAGATATGAAGGAAGGCACAGGTTTTTGAAATTGTTCTGCTAAGAAAAGGAAAGAACTTGAATACTCCTTGAAGAGGAGTTAATTTTCCTTTTCCTGTGCTGCACAGCCATCATTGGCACCTTGGACTCAGCTCAGCTGGGTAGAGACATTCTTTTCTTCTGCCTCTCCATGCATATCTCCATGGCAGAGTCTCTCTTGTGAGATGACTAGAACTTGGTCATGCATGATCACATGTGTTTAGATGTCAGAAATGAAAACACTCGGAGTGATACTGAGTTCCTGTGGGTCCTTCACTGGGATATTTGCTTCCTTTCCAGAAGAAAAAATCACAGACAAATCCTACCCTGATCTGTCCTGTATTTACATGTTCCTAGGAAAAGCAAACATCTTGATCCCTACTCCTCATATCCATGCCAACTGGTTAGCTATATGTGGGGTATACAGCTCTCTACTCCAGAGAGAAAATGGGAGAGGGAGTTGAAGTTTTGATCATGAATCTCATAAACTGTCTCCTGGTCAACAGAAAAATGAATGAGGATTCTCAGAACATGGATCTGCTTAAATACATGTTCTTAGCACCTGACACTGAGATTGCTAATGATCACAGTACCCTGATGCTTTCATAATCTGGCGTGTCTGTACTCCAGACTTCTTGGATTTCAGTTATATCCTTCTGTCTCATGTTTGCAGCTAATGCAGGACAGGAGTCCCGTCGCTGAACTCCCAGAGAAACTTGTCTCTAGAATTTGACAGTCTCTCCATGGGGGAAAGTAACTGTGGAATTCTGGTTTCGCCCTAAGGCTGGACAAAAGCATGGTCCAGTCTATTGACAGTTTTTCCCTTGCTTTCCCTTCCTTGACATTGTTTCCCAAAGCCTCATGGAAGTTGAATAACAAAATGTTTCATTGCAATGTAGAGTCTGATATTGTCTCCACTGATGAACATCTGTGCATTGGGACTCCAGATTATCACTGCTGCTGGGTCTCTGAGCACTACTGATAGAAATGACAGATATTTGCTACTCCTTGGGAGGATCCATGGAAACTCCTACATGATTTCTGTGATATTCTGTCATTAGAGGAACATAGGCCTGGCCACAGTACACCGAAAGAGTAATCTACCTAGGTTTGTCCCGAAACAAGATACTGATCTAATTTAATGTACTCCTAGAAACTAGCTATGTGGGATCCTCTCTCAGTCCCTGAAGTCAAACTCGAGCTATTGCTGGGACATCCTCTGCATTGAGAGATGGAAATTGCTTTTCAGAAATCTCTTAGCAACAGATGGGAATTATGGCTGGAAAACGGGCACTGCAGAAGCCAAGTTTCATTTCCCATACTCTGCATGACTGTCAGTAAGGTCAGATCTGGGAACTGACCAGATTTAGCAGCACCCTCCAAAGTCAGGAAATTTCTATTTTGCTGCCTCTGTACCAGCTCAATGCTTTTCTGTACAGGTTTGTTTTATACACGGTGTTTAGAAACGGTTCATTTGTCATGTTTTGAGAAGGAAACAGTGGTACTCTGTGTCAACTCTTTGAACATGGAAGGCTGATTAATTTCTAATTTGGACACTTAATTAAGATTAAGAGCTTGGAACAGTTTCTATGTGAAAGCAGTGGGACTTCTGCTGCTGCTTTTGGATGCAGGTAGAATTACACTGTCAGGCTGTGTCAGTGCAGTGCAACAAGTGCACCAGAGTGCTGAAGAAAGAGATTTTCTGCTAAAGTCCAGAACCAGTATCTGAGAGCTTGCAGTTCCTATTCAGCCAACAGTATCTCCTGTTGAAATCACTGATGTGGATCAGTGTGAGGATTGAAACTGCTCCTGGACTCATCAGTTTTCATCAAAGAGGCTCTGTGTGTGTCTCAATGAGAGCATCAATTCAAAGTCTCAGGACACTGTCCTCAGTGCTTGCTACAAGATGATTCTTTTTTTTGTGGCAAGACAGAAGACCAAGGTATCAATACCCTATTCCAGCTGGACAGGGAAGGGCTACCCAGGAAGGAAAAAAAGGATAAAGAAACTCAGAACGTGCCTTGCCAACTCACCAGCTGCAGACTCTTGCCACATTTCAGAACAGCGTCTGGCTGTTCCTTGTACTCTGAAGCAGAGAAGAGACACTTTCCTCCCATCCTCCTGCAGAAGAAGAGGTCTACTCCTGCTCTCTGCCACAGTTATCCCTTCAGGGCAGAAGTTATTTCAGTTGAGGACAGTGAGGCAACTCCCTGTGCATCCATCACAGGCACGACTTGCAGAATTCAGTGCTGGGAGGGGGCAGCAGTGGAGCAGCCAGGGCTGTACTGCTGCCCCAAGCAGGGCTGTGCTTGGGGAAGTGAGAAAGTGAAGTGGACCCTTGGCCCTGCCCCTGCAGAGCTTCACCACCAGGCAGGAGCTTCCTGCAACAAAGACTGTTCACATAGGCCAGCCCAGGAGCGACTACATGAACCTCAAAAAAATTGATTGGTTGAGGATTCCTTGTATTTCCTTTTCACTTTCCAGTAAACTGTGTTGTGCCTTATCTGGCCCATGCTACAGGATTACCTGGTGTTAGTGATCTATTCATTACAGCAGGCAAACCCATTTAGCACATACCCAACCGCACTGAGCCTCCTGTTGTAGCAACTCCACCCCAGAAAGTCTAAACCATACTGGGGATTAGATTTTAAGTCTGGCAGTTCTACACCACTTTGTTTTATTCTGACCCTTGCTGCAGGTTCCTCTCTGCTTCCCGGTGCGTGAGTGCCTTTAGCCTGTGTTATTTCTCTGTATTTCATTTTCTCTTTGTTAAAGGTGATGTTTATCACTTCATAAGCTATGTCATTATACAAGGTTCTCAAAACATGTGGCACTCCGCAATAATATCTAAGGCAGAACCAATGCTGCTAGGACTAGCAGCTTGCAATTGTAAATCTCAAGGCATTTTATAGAGATGATTGTTGTATCTGCTTCCCAAGTGTCATTGCTAAAGCAGAGAAGTGAAGTTGCCTGCCCTCAGACACACATCTCCTCAGTGACAGAACAAAGATTAGAAACTACTGATCTCAATTGTGCTTGCTCTGTTTGCTCCCTTGGCCTTATTGTGTTGTGCTTATGCTGCACAGCACATGAACAGAGTCCTTGGAGTGAGGTAGGATTGCAAACACTCCAACACCTACAGGCAGAACTCGAGTTCGTTCTCCGTCAGAGTAGTGATGGGCACAAAGTTCAGGTATCCTTTCAAGGAAAGCCCTGTGTGTTTGTTTGTGACAAGTAGTTTTGTTGTTTTCTCTGCTTTCCTCAAGTGCTCATTCTTGCAGCTCTTAACATCACCATAGACCTTAATGCTGTAATTGTTCTGCTTCTTCCTTGTGTTGCTCTAAATTTAGTTTTTGGATGATGGTGTGTGCTGGATAAATGAGGAATGGTTGTACTCGTCCAGGGTCTTGTTTTAAAACATCAGATGGAGTAAATGGTACCCAGCTGAAAACCAAAAGGACTTTATCGCGATTTTTTGAGCATTTTCTTTTGAATGGAAGATTTTCTAAGCCCATCAGCACTCATGAGCAGCAAGAGAAAATTATCAAATGACAATGTATGCTCAGTAAAACAGCTGCTCTCGCTATAGCCATGAGTTAAAGCTTGTTTTACTGCAAAATTTCATTGGAGTCAACTGGAATTTTGCCTGAGTAAGGTGCTCAAGATTTTTCAAGTAACTTTACAGTTACTCAACATGGAGAGCTGGGAATCACGTGACATTCCTGACACAATATTATGTTTCCATTCTTGCTGCATGAACATACTTATCTGAAGATTAAGTAGATTTTGCACTTGCAAAAGTGCATGCTCATGCTGAAGGCAGACAAAGACCTTGGAGCTGTTGTGTTATTGGAACTTCAGTTATTTATTCAACTGTCCACCATGGCAGGAGTTTTTCTGCTAAATATGTAATTCCCCACTTTTTT
>WEIV01025063.1:45941-57582 GCA_013390005.1 Calyptomena viridis | reverse complement strand
GGCTTCTTTATGTTCTCCACACTGTTTTCTTCCATCGAGTGCAGAAGTTTATTGACAGACTTCTACAGATGCCTTTATTTCTGGACCCAGTAAACCACATAATAAAATATTAAATCACCAAGAGCCATAAAACTCTAAGTTCCATCTTGTGGAGACTACAAACAGAGGATTGATAGGAAGTTCAAAGATTANACTTGATCCTAAAGGCCTTTTCCAATCTAAGATTTCTTATTCCTGTTTTCAGGAAACATGTGTTGGCTGTTCCTTCTAATGATCTTGCATTGATGGGGAATTTTGAAAGCTTTTAATACAAATGTCATAAAGTGTTTATATCTGTAATGTAACATTTCAGTCAAAAATCTGCCCAGAAGTTTCAAAATGAGATGTACTATTTCTTTTACTTTCTGTTAATGTTAAAAGTGATCTTACATTTTCTTCAAAATTTTTGACTTACCAACCTTTGATCTCTTTTTATTCTCTTTTTTTTTCTTTTACCTTTGCTTCCTTTATTCTATTCAAAGCAGGGTCCTAATGGACTCCTCTGTCGTTCCCTTTACTCAGTAAATCTACTGATGACATGACCTGCAGCAGAGTAAAGCTTCCACATTCTTCTAACTGTGGAATTATCCTCATGCCTTGGATGTTTTCCTTAAAGCATACAAAATTATTTGTTTTATTTAATCTCTCAAAATCCTTAAAGATTTTGTTCGGAAGTCCAGTGTTTTACTCAGAGTTTTCCAAAACAAAACTGGCACTCGAAGGAAAATATTGTGCCTTAATTGTTTGTTTTAGTTAGCTGGACTGATTACTTTACTCAGATGGAGGGGTAAAGGCTTAATTTATACAGTACTTTTTAATCTATCTTTTAAACAAACTAGCTGACACAGAGCTGTGACTACTCTGAAAGCAAAAAGAAGAGCAAATGTTCAGATAGTGACTTTGAGGAACTAACTCACTGTAAAAAAAAATATACATGANCCCCCCCCCAAAAAAGTGTATTTATAGCTATGAATATTAATCCTTTCTATTATTAAATTAGTTTCTAAGATAATGTAAATATTCTAAAGCTGTGAACTATTCACACAATAGAAAGACTTTTGAGGTTAGACTGACATGCTGTACAGATGTAAAAATCACAATCTTTTCTTTTTAAAGAAGATAAGTAGTGTTGTTTGTCTCCAAACTGAACACTTATAATATAGAATAAAAATTGCCTAGGCTCAAAAAGCATTGAGTACACTAGATTTTTGGATGAATGTTTTAAATTAATTTTTAGTAATGTCTCATGTTAAATATCCTAACTTTATCTGTCAACTTTCAATGAAGACAGTAATTTACTTTTATGTGTAAAACCATTCCTGCGTTAGTACGAAGAAGACTGTGAGAGGAGTGTTTGTTATAAGATAATAGTAATTCTGGAAGAAAAGTGACACTTAAAGTATCAGTATCTTGAAATGTTTCAGGAGTCTGATCTTTAATTGACAAGGTTTGGATAAAATAAGTATGAAAGTAATAAAACATCCACAGAGAGGAACTGTCCAGGAACACTAAAAATTGCATGCTTCTGGAAACCTTTGCTACATATGACATCTTCAGCATTTCTAAATTAATCAAAGTTTTTCGTGTCTGCAGAGAAGTTAGTGTCCAAAACTCTTAGCTCAAAACTGTTATCATCAAAGAAAGAAAATTAATGTCTAGGCACAGTTTAACTGTTAACAATTTAACAATTGTTTTTAACAATTTAACTACATGATATTCCCACCAACTCTGTATACAAAAGGAGAAAATGGAAATATTTCCAAAGTTTTTAAGAGGATCAAGCCTGGACCAGCAGTAAATAATATTTTAAGACTTAGGCTAATTTCAAGAATACCAGCATGCAATATTTGTAACATTTATTATGTTATTATGTTATTAGTATTTCATGTGATGTCATTATGTAAATTAGAGCATTCACATTTTAATTTTAATATAAACATACATATGATTTCCTCAAAGTTCTTATTGAAAAACATGAGTAGAGAAGGAAGATCATTAGTAACTAATTTAGCAGGTCATTTAAATAATTTGTGTAACTGTTTTAACACTACTGAGTTTTACTTCCAATTCTAATGAAAGCTGACTGTTTCTTATGCAGAAAGTAGTGATTTCAAATGTTCACACATATGACTTCCTTGATGCCAAAGACTTTCATTCAGCTATCAACCTTTTATCAAACCCCTCCGTCTTTCTCTTCCTCATCATAGGAGTGTAGTAGTACTAGTTTTGCAGAATATTTTGAGAGCTGTGACAAAAAAAGGCTTTTTTTAATATATAGTGATTGTTGACTTTTCTGATTATGAGAACTACCCCTAAAATATGCTGAAATATTGTTAATACAAATATGTAGAGAACTATAAGTAACATGTAGGCAGTTGAGTGAAAGTATCTTTGTGATACTTTCTAAAGGAAATTCTTGAGATATTGCAATTTGCATTAAAAATGCCCTACAGTGTATAAAATTCAATCCGTAAGTATTCAAGAACACAGTAGATAGTGTCATTCCAGTCCCATGATATTCTTAGTGGTACAAACACAACAATTTATTTCTGGTAATTATAGGTCAGTTCTGTTTTGCAGGAAAGTCACGGCAAGAAACTAGAGATTTTGTAAAACATTAAATTATAATCCCCATTTCCAGTGAGAATTAGTTTAGCTGGTTTTGATTTCTAGCTCCAGACTCTGCGTAGATTATTTTTATTGGCATAAAATATGCCTTGAATATCATGTAAATCCAAACATTTATTCTTTAACATAACATAGCTATTTTGAAAAACTCTTGGCATATACAATACCTATAGTTCAAATAACTGTCAATGCCTCATACATTAGGTGAATTTTTTGTTATCAGACACTGTAAAGGTATCTAAGAAAAATTGTTGCAGAATATGCCATTCCTGCTATAAAGAAGTATTAATCACTTCTCAGTGAAGCAGAATAAAATCTAAATAACTCAGGTGAGGAACAGGCAGACCATTACAGGCTGGAGGATAACAATGTGGAAAGTAGCTTTGCAGAGAAGCTTCTAGAGACTGTGAAAGACAAGTTAAACATGAGCCAGCAGTGTATCCTTGTGGCAAAGGTGGCCTACAATGTCATGGAATGCATTAGGCAGAGAGATGCCAGTAGCACTTGTGAGACACACCTGAAGTTCTGTGTTCAAGTGTGGGTTTCCCACATGAAAGAGACATGGAATGGGTTCAGTGAAGAGCCACAAAGCTGATGAAGAGATTGGAGCATTTTTCATGCAAAGAAAAGCTGAAGGAGTTGGAGAAGACAAAGCAGGGGTCTTGGATGTTCTAGTAATTTTTTATTTGATAGACACTAGTTAATATAACTTAACTGGGGCAATATGCATGGATGCCTTGTCTTTTTAAAGTAGATGTTTTGCTGTAATTGTGATTTTTTTAGCAAACCTCTGTGCATATCTGCACAAAATTTTGCAAATTTAATCAGGACCTTTTTGATTCTAGTAATGATCCTCTTTTCTAACTAGCTTACTACAAAAAGAAAAAAAAAAGGCTTGAATGGATATTCTTTAAAGGACAGCTGGAGACCTGAAACTAATGGCAGCAGCAACAAAACAACAGGTTTCCCATGTAGATGTCTGCAGGCAGAAGAGACAGTCTTGGCAAGGACCATAGTCAAGTAGTGCTGCTGTCAGGGATTGTCCCTGAAAGTAATTTTTTTTCTCATTTCCAGTTGGTTTTTTTATCAGTTGCTGGCAAATATCTGTGCTAGGAAGAACACTGTTAGAGAAAATGAAGTATTCTTACAAAATTAGAGATGGATAAGTGCCAACATATGTCTGCTTTTTGAGGATTACAGAAACTACTGTGCTGGCACATCAAAAACATTTACAAAGAGAAAATCCAAGATAGCAAAAATATAATAAAGGCAGTCCGCCAGTTATTTTAATATGATTTAATTTGCTAATTGAGAAATATGCTGGTGAAATTACTCAGCTTTCACACACTATTGCATCTTTCCAGTGCTGTAGAAAAAGGACTATCTATTTGAACCATACAAACACTATTAACTTGAAATCAAATTCTGATTTATCATTTTGATATAAACAAGGTTTAGACAAGTAATGATAAACATTCAAGATGTGTTAATTATTTAGCTACATTTGACAGCGATTTGCCCAAGGTTACTTCTTGTCATTTTGGTTTCCAAGATACTGGGTTAGATCCAGGCATTTTGAAATCAGTGAGGAAAGAATGCATCATGTGCTTCCAAGTTTAGCAAAGAAAGCTCCTCCTGTATTCACATATGCTGGGAACAACTGAGTATAGAACATATCTGCAGGGAAAAAAGGCCT
This sequence comes from Calyptomena viridis, assembly GCA_013390005.1. NCBI lineage: Eukaryota > Metazoa > Chordata > Aves > Passeriformes > Eurylaimidae > Calyptomena > Calyptomena viridis. The sequence goes on along the minus strand of WEIV01025063.1, from coordinate 53,219 downwards.
AGAGGTTCTAGCTAAAAACTAATTGAATTTAAGGCAGCAGTGCACTGTTGTGGTGATGAAGGTTCATCAGTTTTTGGTGACGATTTACAGCAAAGAAAATTCCGAGTAGTAATGAGGAAAAAAAGTCTTCACCTCAGAGATTACTCAGTCCTGAAACAGTTATCATAGAGAGATTGTGGGATTGTTGGATTGCGGGATGCTTATCCTTGGTGATTTCCAAAACTTGATTGCAAAAAGCCCTAAGCAGCCTGCTTTAACATGGAGATTAAAGTTGGTCTGAGGAGAAGGTCGCATTAGATTTCTAGAATAAGATCTGGAGGGTTTTTTTCCATAGTTGTGTACAAAACTGTCTAAAACTCCAGATAATTTTACTATATTTCTCTGGAGTGGAAATCTATTGACATGTTTTACTTTTTTTTTAATACTGATATTAGTTTTCTCACTGATTGTTTTGATGTTATCAGCCTACTTTTTTTAAATAGGGTTCTGATGTAACTTCATTTACTTTACCAAAGATTCTTTTTTTTTTATGGAATATATTCACAAAGTTTGAATCATAAAATTAAAGAATAAGCATTTTGTAAAAGGCCTTTTCCACTATGTTTGTCACAAGGTCCCTTGCTCTGCTGAACTTCTAACCTTCTTATTCTTCTCAAGGTACTTGGAGAAACCATTCATTTTGCCCTGCACCTTCTTAACTAGCATCAGCTCCAGCTGAGCTTTGGCCTTCCTCACTCCATTTCTGTAACAGTAGGCAATGTCTTTGCATTCTTTACGTGCAACATGTCCCTGCTTCCAAAATCTATGTATTTCCTTTTCATATCTCAGCTCAGTCATTGTTGTGGTTTTAAGTAGCCAGAGTTTTTTATTAGCCGGGGGGGCTAGGAGAGAGGCTTCTTTAAGAAGCTGCTAGAGTTTTTCTCTGCTCTAAGCTAGCCAAGGTCAGGCAACAACGCCTCTGTGATAACATATTTAAGAAGGAGTAGAGAAAAAAAAAGTCTGCGCAGAACATCATGGCCGCTTAAGAGACAGGAGGGTGAGGAGTTTGATTAACACCAAGGTCAGAGAGAGGAGAAAGAGAAGATGCCTTAAACACTGGAATAGGGCCCCAGCAATCTGTGAGGAATCATAGGGGCGAAGATTCTTCAGCCTGTGAACCCGTGGAAAGACTGGGAGATTTTTCCACGCTGGAACAGAGACATGCCGGAAAAGAGAGGCTGTGATCCTGTGTTTGGAGCAGAGGGGCCTGGTGGAGCCCTGTGGGCCGTGAGAAGAAGAGACGCTGGAGCAGCAGAGCAGCATTTCTTGGGACGACTGGTGGCCCGTGAGAAGCACTGAAGCACTGAGGCAGCTGAGCAGCCGGCACCTGAAATGACTGCACCTATGGTAAAGTGATTTACGTGACGACAGTACCTGAAAAACTGTTGTTAGTAACAAATCCACTAAGAAGCAGTTTGCAACAGACTGTTTCCGTGGAGAAGACCCCACGAGGAAAGCTGGGGTGGGACTCTCTCACTCTTCTGAACAGCAGCAAAGAAAATCTCTGATTGTAACCCCCCCGCCCCCCACACACACCTGCCTTCCCGAGCTGTTGGGGGAAGGTGAAGGATCTTAAAAGGGAGGGGTGGGGGGGAGAAAGGTGTCTGTAACAACTATCAGACTGCTCACCCTTAAACTCTTAAGCTCTGATTTTAGTAGTAGTTGTAGTTGTAGTAGTATTAAATTCTTAACATTCAAAGTTAGAGCCTGTTTTGCTTGTGTGAAGTAGTTAATAAACAGTTGCTTGTAATCCTTATCACAAAAGTCGAGGGGTTTTTTCCCTTCTCTGAGAAATTTTAGATCTGTGTGTGGGTTCTCGACTTTTAGCCAGAGTCAAACCATGACAGTCATCCATGTCATCCATGCACACCTGCCTTGATTGCTTGATATTTGTCCACTGGAACAAATTCTTATTCTCTAGAAAGCTATATTTAAAGGGAAATGAATAAAGCCCGGGTTCTAAGCCACTAGTTGTTTTATTTTTTTATGCAGTGATTACCCATGTTTTCTTACATTTGTTAGGCATTTTAATTAATATTTAACCAATTTAAATGTTTTAATTTTATTATGTTATGTTCTTAATTGATCTAATTTTTCTTAGGGACTTTAGAATCTTCTGCTAAGTATTTTGAATGCAGGTAAATTAATGCATTTATAAGCCTTGTGCATTTAATCTTAGTAAACCAGTATGATTGCCTCCAGTGTCATAAAAAACTAGAAAATAATTCATGGGGACACCTCACAAATTTATCTACCCCAGCTTACTGCTCCTAAGCATAGAAAATTAATCTGGTAGATACTTGTCTTATTTGTTTTTAATAGAATTCAGTCACTCATATTCCAGTGCTTCCCCTACCCTACAGCTAATTTCATTTTTCTTAAATTTTTAATAGAATAGAGCCAGTCATATTCCAGTGACATATCCTTGCCATATGGCTTATTTAATTTTTCTTAAATTTTAGCTCATTCTTTTTTGTGCTATTACACATAGACATGGAGAACTTTCCTTTTTATGACAATCTTTAGCTTATAGGAGCATTGTTATTTTTGATCTCTTCATGTTTGCTTGATTCTAAGTAAAAGAAACTCCGTTACTTCAGTCTTTTCTCTGGAAAATTTTTTTTTTTTTTTTTTTTTTTTGCTTATCACTATTACTGCTCTCTTGTGCTTCATTTACTAGCTGAAGAAGGAGTCATTCTCCCCAGTTACTGAGGCTAGAATTAACAAGTGTTTAGTTCCTCGGAATATCATCAAAACTGAGTGTGCCACTAGAGAGGGTTTGCAGGTCAGGTAGAGAATTGGTATTCCCGTCAAAAGAGGAAGAAGGGATTTTTCAGTGATTGTCAGGGAGTCTACATTGATAAAGGTGTTAGGGAACATGCTTAAATCCTCCATCAGGAGTTCAACAATGATTATTGTGGAGAAAAAAATAGTAGGATGATCTTGATATGCTACCTAGTGGAATGTTAATCCATATTATGGAGCCATAAAAAAAGAAAATGGGACCTCTTTAGTGCATTCAGTGTGGTTCTTCCTCCTTGTATGGGAATAAGTTTTAGAATTGCATAGACCTTCTTAGAAAAGTTTTATTTGGACTCAAATGAGTAGTTTTGCTGTTCGGGTAAATCAGCTTAGGACATGAGTGCAATGAAGGGCCACTGAAATTATAAAAATACCAGTCATCTTGGTACATATCGCTACAATATTTAAGAATCTCTGAAAAAAATATGGCAATTGTAAACTCTGAGAAATATAATAAAAGCTTCTAAATTAAAGGGTGCTGGTGAAACAGTTCTAAGTAACAGATGACGATGTATTGATCATTAATATATTTATATTAAAAGAAAATTCACAGCCACTTGAGCAGAAAGAGGTTGGAATGGAGTCTTATAAAGCAAGAAAACAGAGACTTGTGACGGTGCTTTTATGGGTTTATACATTTATAAGGGTTTGATATATAGTTTTGTTAACTTTCATATATACTCTCTGTAAATAGACTGTTCTAGCCTCCCCCTCTTTTCCCATTTGGTTACTCCTGACAATGTTATCCCTGCCCTCAGTTGTATCCCTTCCTCGGACCCCTCCTTCCTTATTCCATATTTGTATCCCAGCTCCCCCCTTCTTCTAGTCCTTTCCCTATCAATCTAAAGTTACTCGGTCCTGGATAGGGTTGAGTAGAAGGCCTCTGGCTTCTGCCCCTGTCTGTTACCTCCAGATCCCACCTTCCCTTGTCCCTAGTTGGTCCTTTACCTTTCCCCTCCCATCAATCACACCCCCTAGAAAAGGTCGAGCCCGAGGGTCCTGGGTGCTCTCTGCAGTAGGCTCCCATTGGGACCAAACCCCCAATAAACTGAACTCTGTTCTACCTCCTCAGAGAGACATTTTCTGCTTCCTTTAGCAAGCAGTGGCTACAGGTCCTTCATCCTGGAGTGCTGTTTAGGTAAAGGGCGAACTGACCACACTCAAGAAGCCTCTTGCGAGGTGTGTGGCAGGGCGTACCACCTAACTAGTGGCTCCAGAGTCGCCGGAGTGCCCGAGCTCTAAAGAGGAGAGCCGTTTGGTGCTCTGGTGCCCAGACATCTGCCCCGTGGCCCTCAAAGGTGGCTGCGAGCTAGCCTGGGCTAAAGCAGGGTCTGAGGAGAAGCCACCAGAGAAGGCACAGTAGCAGAGACTAACAAACATTTTTATTTCTAATATTGAGATTATTAAATATATGAAAATGGGAGTTAATTTGGTATCAAAGACTATGCTCAGTGATTCACACACTCCCTCTTATTTTATACAGCAACTCTTCCATGACAGTCTCCCTGCCCTTCTCCTCATAGTATCAGGGAAGAAATTAACATTGTCAGGCTTATATGCCAGATACCACATGCTTCCTTGTATGTGTAGGAAGAGGAATTGAAAGGGGTACTTCTGGCCATAGAAACAGAGGACAGAAGTGTTTTCCTGTGCCAGGGAATGGTTCTGATCACATTATATGTAGTTGTATCAGCATGCCCTGTATTTCTTAATTTCTGAGATATAATTATCCGATAAAGTCAGCTGTTCTCATACTACTTATACATATAACAGCAGTAATATGATATTTTTTATTATGGTTGTTTGGGAGAGGAAAGAAGTGTGTTTGAGCGTCTAGGGTAGGATAGGTAACTTAGGAGTGCTTACCATGCTGAGGAGCACATAGTCAGGTACCCATTTGATCTATATTCCAAGACAAAGTGCCATGTACCAGTTCTCTTAAGTCCAATAGAGGACTGGAACAGAGATAGTTTTTCATACACAGAAAACAATGTTTAAAATGTTATCTTACTGAATTTTGTTGAAAATTTATAAAATCTTGGAGCTTGATACATTTATTGGCATTTCACATGATTTGTTCTACAGTCTTCTGTACCTGTAATCATGTTGTTATTAAGGAATAATAGTCAGTAGCACTGACTTTATTATGCAGTTTACTTCCCCCTTGTTGCTCTACAACAAAGTACAAAGACTCTAAGGAACCTGATCCAATGTAGAAAGGATTCTCTTACCTTCATCTCTACCTGTTGTCAGTAATCTTGTGTTATATTAAATTCACCCAGATTTTATCATGTGAGGTTGGCTGTCTCAATTTTTTAAACTTCAGTAATTTTAATGTTCAGTGTCATGTTGCATGCATCCCCATTTATATAATTTATGCAAACAAATTTAGGTTTCCTATATATTTTGTTATTCATTCTAGATATGAAGGTATATGTATATGTTTATACACCATTTTGTCAGATGTATTGTTATGCATAAGAGCATTAAAAATTCGTACGCTTTTGCATGTACCAGGAGCAATCTCATCGAGCTAATAATTAGGCATTAGGGATAAACTCCTGTCTCCATGGCCTGAAGTTCCCACTTCTTATTCAAAATTATGCCAGAGATGGTTTACAGGCATCTACTCCTTTTGAAAGTAAGAGTAGATTTGCTATAATGTACATAGTAGAAAAAAACCTAGAGTACAAAGTGCTTTCTCTTACTCACCATAGCTTTTGGCAGTTGAAGATGCTGTAAATTGAAGATGCTGGAAAAACAGACTGGGAATATTTATGCAGAAATGAGAGACCGGTGTAGGTTGGAAAAAATGTGTTTGATAGGCACACTGAAAAGCACTTATAGGACAGAGTCCAATATATTCAGTTCACAAGAAAAGAAAGGAGATATTACTTTTTTCCTATAATGATGCCTGGAGCAAGACAAATAATAAATTAGATATCTACCATAACTACAATAGTATTTAACATGCAAATGCCAAGACAATGTAAATCTAGGATTGCATCATCTAAATTAAAGGATGTAGATCTTATTCTTTATATTTTTATTTTGTCATGCTATTGTCTTAAGGGGCATATCTCATTATTTCATTATTAGATTATTTGATCACTAGATTATTTGATTAATTATTTCTTAATGTAATTTTTTAGAATGCACACTAATCTGTATGGTTAAAGAGAATGTCCTCATTTTTTGTGTGTAACTTTACAAATACATGTAAATACAAAAAATACACATATATATAGGCTTATGTGCACTTCCATACCTGCACATATGCTACTAAAATTCATGACAGTCAGGTGAAGTCTCAGATGACTGGAGAAAGGGAAACATTTTACCCCTCTTTAAAAAGTGTAGAAAGGAGGATCTTCAACCTCACCTTCTGTGCTTGGGAAGATCGTGGAACTGACCAACCTACTGGCCTTGTATGATGGATTAGCTACATCGGTGGACAAAGGGAGGGCTACAGATGCTATTTATCTGGAGTTGTGTAAAGCCTTTGACACAGCAACCCGCAACATCCTTCTCTCTAAATTGGAGAGAGATGCATTTGATGAGTGGACTGTTAGGTGTATAAGAAATTGATTGCATACAGAGAGTAGTGATCAACAACTCAGAGTGACGATGGAGATCAGTGTCTAGTGGTGTCTCTCAGGAGTCCATACTGGGACCAGTGTTATTTAAGATCTTCATTAAGAACATAGACAAAAGGACTGAGTGCACTCTCAGCAAATTTGCAGATGACATGCAAGCAAGTTATGTGCTCACAGAAAAGAATCACAGAACCAGCTGGAAGGGACCCACAAGAATCATTGAGTCCAGCTCATAGTCCTGGACTAGATCATCCCCAGGAGTCACAACATATGCCTGAGAATATCGTCCAAATGTTTCTCGAACTCTGTCAGTCTTGGTGCTGTGACCACTCCCTTGGGAAGCCTGTTCAAGTACTCAGCCACCCTTTCAGTGAAGAATCCTTTTCTAAGATCCAGTCTAAACCTCCCCTGACATAACTTCAGCTCCTGCAACTGGTCACCACAGAGAAGAGATCAGTGCCTGCCTCTCTTTTTCCCCTCATAAGGAAGTTGTAGACTGTGATGAGGTCTCCCAGTCTCTTCTTCTCCAGGCTGAACAGACCAAGTGACCTCAGCCACTCCTTATATGACTTCCCCTCAAGGCCCTTCACTACCTTTGTTCCCTCTTTTGGACGCTCTCTAACAACTTAATATCTTTCTTATATTGTGGTGACCAAAACTGTACACAATATTCCAGATGAGGTCGCACGAGTCCAGAGCAGAACAGGACAATCCCTTCCCTTGACTGGCTGGTGATGCTTTGCCTGATGCTTCCCAGAGCATGGCTGGTCCTCCTGGCTGCCAGGGCAATGCTGACGCACGTTCAACTTGCCGTTGACCAGGACCCCCAGGTCCCTTTCCA
>WEIV01025063.1:3946-45798 GCA_013390005.1 Calyptomena viridis | reverse complement strand
AAGTGCTCAAGGTCAGGGCAACCCCCATGTTTAACACAGGCTGGGGAATGAACAGATCAAGGGCAGCCTATGGAGAAGGACTTGGGGTGTGCTGGTGGATGAGAGGCTGCACGTGAGCCAGCAATGTGCACTCGCAGCCCAGAAAGCCAGCTGTGTTCTGGACTACATCAAAAGCAGTGTGGCCAGCAGATCATGGGAGGTGATTCTCTGATGAGACCCCATCTGGAGTTTTGCATCCAGCTCTGGGGTCCCTGGCACAGGAAGGACATTGACCTTTTGCAGTGAGTCATCAAGACGATCAGAGGGATGGAGCACCTCTCCTGTGAGGAGAAGCTGAGAGAGTTAGGGTTGTTCAGCCTGGAAAAGAGATGGCTTAGGGGTGGCCTACTTGCAGCCTTCTGGTAACTGAAAGGAGCCTACAAGAAAGATGAAGAGGGCTTTTTACGAAAGCATGTAGTGACAGGACAAGGGGAATTGGCCCCAAACTAAAAGAGTAGGTTTAGATTAGATATTAGGAAAAAAATCTTTATTGTGAGGATGGTAAGATATTGAAACAGGTTGCTCAGAGTAGTTGTGGATGCTTCAAACTTGAAAGTGTTTGAGGCCAGTTTGGATGGAGTTTTGAGCAACCTGGTCTAGTGAAAGGTGACCCTGTCCATGGCAGGAGGTTTGGAAGTAGTTGATCTTTTAGGTCTCTTCCAACCCAGGCCCGTCTATGGTTCTATGATTGGATGATTTTCTATGTGTAACTTAGATGTGAATACAGGTGTGAACAGTATCTAATGCACTATGTGTCTTCTACTATTTATACTAATGATTAAAAGAATCCAAATCTTTCCATGTGTCCGAATATGTTTTTGAGCAAAAAGAAAGTAGACCTGATACACTTGAGTCTGGACGTTCCCAGGTACTACATAAAATCAAAGTGTTACACATGATTTCTATATTTCTTGCTATGGCCCCAGCTATATACATCAAGACACACCAAATTTGTGCCACAAATTTTACCTCTGTGGTTTTGCACTAAGTACATATCTGGTTTTGCCCATTATTCATTCACAAACACAAATTGAAAACATAATTATTAGGGGGTTCACTTACAGTTTTGCATCTAATCTGTTGTAGAAGCAATACTGAGAATCTGTGACAATTGAACGTATTGACCAACACTGAAAAAAACTCTGTGACAAGAGCGGTACCTAAATTCTATAATACTCATCTTGATTGACATGACAAGCAGACACAAAACTACTAAAGTTTTAACTCTCAGAAAAAATGTATTACATGATCTGGTAATTTTAGCAATTTTTTTCAAGTGAGGAAAACTGCTGGGGAAAAATTATGTTGTCTCTTTTTCTCAGTATTTGCTCTTTTTATTATGCATCTGTCTTTCTATAAAGAGACAGAATTAACCTTGGGCATCTAAAATTATATATGGCATTTGTAACTGTTGGCAAATACACTTTTAATTTTCCATCTATTAGTCGATGGTTACTTACATAAACAGTCATAAAATAGATCCATTATTAAACAAGCTATATAAGAATGTTTTGGCCCAGGGCACTGCCTTCAGGTTATCTTTAGAATATACCCTTATCTATGCTAATATACGATATTAATATCAGAAGCTCTTAAACCCAATACTCACCTTTAAATTTCCCTGGATTGGATTATTTATAAATAACATATATACTCTGTCTTTTCACAGTCCATAGTTCTTTTTCTGTGGATATACAGATCTTCGATTTCTCTTTTTGAACTCCTTGATGTTCTTGTTAGCCCATTCCTTGAGCCTGTATCATGTTTTTAACATATGAAAATTTATAATGTTCTGTTATATGGATGATAAATATCTGTCCTTCTCCTTACCAAAAGAGATAGCAAACCTCTCTTCCACCTCCATAAGCTGCACTCTTGCCAAAACCTTCATTGTTTCCATGCTACAGACACTTCCTCACCCAATACATCACCCACTAGACTACACAATCACTCAAATCTAGCACATTAATTTTACATTGGCCTATTTAGTCTCACAGAGAAAGGTGGCATAGTTTTCTTCACTAAATTCAGATTTTATGAGTGGATATGCTTACAAAAAAATGTGTGAAAGAGACTTTGCAGTCTGTTATGCTATTCAATAACCAACTGGCATCTTAATTTTTTGTTTTCAAACATTCAACCTCAGTAGGAGTATGATAATTCTGTCAAAAATGACAGAATTATCATTTGATTTGTATCATTCCTTTAAAACCCATTCTTAACTGGAAAACCATAAAATTAAACTATGCTTATACCTGATAATTTTTCTTGAGAAGTTGTTGAAATAACTGAATAACTTTGATTTCTAGCAGATTAAATTTAAACTCAGATATCTATAATTCTGAAAACAGAAAATTCAGAATTTTTTTCTTACTGTTTCTCCCATATTAATGGCATGATTACTGTATAAAATATTTTGAATATGAAACCTTTTAAGTGTCAAAGTTTCATAATATTTACTGTAATATACGTATGCCTTTACAGAAAAATCAAGTCATCAAGATTTTTTTCATCTGATGTGAAAATCACCATTAAGATAATAACCCTTTATTTAGAAATGCAGTCTTCAAAACAAAACCATATAATGCTTTTAAATGTAAAAAATTGACCTTTAATTTATTATAAAATTATATTACATTTCATGTTACTATGGCTAAAAATTAGCAATATCTTAAACATGCAGTTTTGACTCCTATTTTCATTCTGGTGAGAGGTAAATCAAATAAATAGGTGTGATTTATTCTTGTGATTTATTCAATTTATTTAGTGCATACTGCCTTTCTGTTCCTTTTTTTTAGCATCTGAATCCCAAAACTAAGATGTTTGAAAGAAGAGGGGCAATAAAATGTGAAAAATAGACTTCTAAAATGTTGAATTTTGGCAAACCTTGTCATTTTCTGTGGGATATAGAATGAAATTTTGAAGCACATTATAAAATCAGTATTTTACATTCAGTTTAAGGCACTTATATCTGTAAACTAGTGATGTGATTTGTGGGTCAAGTGCAGATTATTGAGGTCATTTGAGGTCTGGTGATAAAATATCATGGTTCTTTTCATGGTCTTACTCCTAACTCCTTGTTAATAACTACAGAGGAAGTTAAATATTTTATTTTTATTTCTTCTATTGTGCAGAAAACTACCAAATTAACTTTAAGTTTTATTTAGAAAGGGAAAGTACAAGCAAACAGACAAAACCTCTCAGTATTTACTGACCCCTAAAGTTGTCAGATCTATTGCCTACAGGCTGGAGTGGAGGAGTCTTGAAGGCAAAGGAAAAAGGACAGAAAATAAAACACGTTAACAAGAGGACTAAGTTATAAGAAAGGTAAATATCAGAGACTGTCAGCTCTTTCCTTATAGGCATACATGTCTCTTTGTCTCATCTTCTAAGAAGACTGACTAAGGACATATGAGTTCTTAGATAGCACATGTGGAATAAAAGACAAAACACAAAATATTATTATTAATGTTGCTGTAATGTATTATAAAAATTAGGAATCTGTAATATATTGCTCTAATTGTCATAATTTTATGCAGAACTTAAAGCAGTCTTTTTTTTTTGTGTGTGTCAGTGCAGACTATGTAGAACTGCAACAATTTTCCAGGTCAAGAAACTTTTCATCACTCATAGATCCTTTCATGGATCTATTTATTTTAATATCCTTGCAGTTATTCAACTTCAAGCAACTTCAAGTCGGATTTTCTTTCCTTCAGTAAGTGATGTGAAGTGGCTCAGTCATTATTCCCCAAGGTCAGAGTTTGTGTTTTACATTGATTTCATACACTTTGCCTTGTATTTTGAATTTTTCCATCTTTGCATTGTCTGATGTGACATGTACACCTTCCTTCAACAGTTCAGTCTACTAATAATTCTGTGCAATACGCAGAAATATTTGGCATTCACTTCACTAATCTATTCACTATAACTGTTGTGTGAAAGCATTTATATGAACATACAAATTTTGTCCTTTTGAAAAAATATCTTTCTATAAATTCAGAGGTTTTTATTACCTTTTTAATAACCATACAACTGTTTACTTAATTTTCTAATTCTAAGAAGTAAAATACAATTACTTAAATACATACATAAGTACGTGAAATCATAAAATATTAGTGACAACAAAAATGCAATAATGCCAAGAATAAGAAAAAGCTTTAAAACAGAATTTTTTTTTTATAAATGTTACGTGTTATATAATCTTATTTTGTATAGGAATTGTTGAACTCTCAGGCCCATTAAAAAAGTAAAAATTCTATGGTTAATTCTGGATTCCTAAAATATGTTCTGAATATCACTTATTGAGGACCCTGAAAATGTTTTGACAGGCAGAACAATTCAAAAATCAACCTTTTCAGTAGCACATTAAAAGTAAAGACATTTAAAATTAGTCTATTTTGTGACTTCAAAGAAGTAAAATCATATTATCTAAATTTTCTTTTTTGTTTGTTTGTTTGCTTGGGTTTTTTGTTTTTATTATAACAGCTTTTGATGTTAGACTAGATTAGCTTTCAAATATCATTTTCTACTCTCACAAAATATAGAGACAGCTAGGTCAAGCATTTATATTAAAGCATTCAGATGCTATACCTAAACTAGGAAATACTCTGGACTCCCTCTGTTGTCGGTGCAAAGATGAACTCTTCCAAATCCTCTTTCAGATCTTGCAGACTACATCATCATTGAATTTGTGGATCTTTGAAATTCTGTCCAAAGTTAGCACATACATATATTTTTTTGGTAAAAAAAGAGATTATCTGCAGAAGACAAACATTTTGGAAGTTTCATGTACTAAAATTTCATTTTAAAAAGTTGAAAAAAATATTTAACCATATTTGGGGAAAAAAAAAAAGGCACTCCAGGTTTTTGAGGGTCTACTTTCTTGATTCTTACTGGGATGCAGAGAATTTGCCAAATGTGTGCTTGAGATACAGTGAATTTGAAAATTTAATAACAGTATATGAGTGTGTGGCTGGAAGGAAGAGACAAACAATTGCACAGGAAAAAAAGGTGATTTTTTTTTTAGCATAGACTAGTGAACCACTTGCCAGTTCTTTAGATTCTGAAGCAGTAGCAGCTTTTGTGGTCTTACTCTCTTAGCTGGCAGTTACATGTAAGAGGCTCATTTCTTTGCCATTGCTAACATTTGAACCAAAAAAGGTGAAAAGATGTTAAAAACCAACCAAATATATGCTGTGCATTCATTCTTTAGCAAAAAAAAAAAAGGAAACTCAGAATCAGAAAATGCTCAGAGTGTAAAGTCTGATTTTTCTTCTATTTTGTGAGTTGTATGACTATATTCTCTTCTCCACAAGTTTGAAAAATTTTGGTCTTTTCCTGGCACCAAAACATTTTAAGTTTGAATTTCTGTAACTGTGGTCTTATTCTGTAGACCCTTTGCTGAAGATTCACTGAAACTGATTTGATTTGGGTGGATAGCCTGCTTCCAACAAAGTCACAGGACTTTGGTTCACCGATGAAACATTTGTTGACTGTCACAACTTCTGTGCTTGTATTTCCCCTCTGCAGCAGGCTTTGGTCCTGCATTGGTGTAAGGCCATGGAGGATAAAGATTTGTACCAGAGCTCCAAGACCTGGAAATTATCCAGATTTTACTAGCTGAGATACAGCCTGAAGTGTATGGCTGCACGCAGCTATTTTTTCTTTCTGTCGACATGAGAAGGAAGAAATAAAGTAAAAATTAAAGGGAAAAAAAAAAAGTAGGAATTAAGATAAATATATTGTATAAAAAACAAAACCATATATATCAGTAGAGAAATAAAAATATTGGAATATTTTCCTACAATAATTTTTTGACTGATTATGTACTCTTTGCAGCTGTCTTGAGATTTCAATTGCAAACCAAAAGAGAGATGAGATCTGTGCCATTGTCAATTGAAAAGGACAAATATACAACACAAAATGGGACCGTTGATGAGAAATTCAGAACTCCTGCTCCCTTACAGCTGAAACCATCAGTTCCAGAGACTTTTGTCATATGTATTTGTTTGTGTTGTTTATGAACCAGAACTCCTTATAGTTTCATCTTAACTGCATTAGTTTAGGTTCAGCCATCCTATTTTATTTTTGATACTTTGTAACTATGAAACAACAAAGTTTTAATGAAACTCCTGTGCCATTGTTTAAGACCCAAGAAGGAAAGCCAGACTTTGTTTATTAGGGATGTGGATGAAGTATTTCATATTTCAGTTGGTCATATACAATGCCAATAAACCTGCAGTTTCACACACCTATTCCTAGTCAAGTGGGCAGTGTTTCTGGGAAGTTTAGCTGTCCTATATACTGAAATAATAAACTCAGTCAGAAAAAGAATATAAAATTCATAAACAATATTAGACAAAGAATAGTCTAGGAAATGGAGTTTCACCTATAAATTTCTTGACTGTAAGTGGTGAAACAGCAGAAATTGTAAATAATACAGGATTTTATGTTTTACATTGTGTGAGCTTTATAGAGTTCAAATGAAACACAATAAGGAAACAACAAAGCTCTCCCTGGGTACTTCATAAATTGTGGGTTGAATTTTTCTCATCGATGTCAAGTGAGATTTTTTCCCCCCCACTACAATATTCATATAAACAGCAGGGATGCATTTTATTTCATAACAGCTATATATAACAGCTAACTAGAAATTACAACAATTGATTGATATATACCTGATGTAGCATAAATTGTGTTTAAAAAGATAACCCTTTGTGGTCCAGATTCTAGGTTTTGAGAATGCAGTTACACGTATTTTTCTCGAATGCTTTTTAAAATTTAAGTGATACATCTTCAAAACCACATTGACTAGAGTGAAATTATGCAGAGAGACAGTTAAGAAAGTATTTAGTAAGAAGATAGGACAGACTGCAGTGTTGAGGTGCAGAGCTCAGCCAGACAAACTTACTGACCAGCTCCATTTTACAAGTGACTGACCTCCTTTATATCCCTTTCCACCTTGGTTCCTACTTGATGGTCTTCCCCTACACATTCCCTCATCCATTTGCATAGCTATAATGACCCTCTATAATACCCTGTACCCTTAGGTTTGTGTCTTAATCATCTGCAGGCTCCGTATTTGCCTGCAGTTTCTTGATAGCCCAGCAATCAGTGTGACTGACCAGGTTTGTTCCTGGTTATTGTCTCCCTTATGTTTGTCTGCTAGCTCTGTATGTCTGAATGTTATAATTTTCCCCTTTTTCTTGTCATACCATTTTGACAAATGATCGCATTTGATCACATAATCTTATAGAAATAAATGTTCTCATGTTCTACATACCCTCATCAATTAGTGATTAAGTAGCTTTAGTTGTCCTTATTGCTTCCCTTATCATTGAATGATCATATTTCTGTCTCAGTTTATTGGTTTATGACTTTTCTGTTTTCTTTGCATCCTCTTTTACATTAAAAAGGGCCTTGACCAGTTATAGTAGTGAAGGAGTGAGCAGACACTTTTTCCTTCCGCATGCCCTTACACTTAGTCTCAAAAATTTCTTTTCAATTGACCACTTAGCAGAGCAGTGGTCACATGTTTGAGCAAGTGGAATCACAGAATGGCTGAGGTTGGAAGGCACCTCTGGAGAAAAATTAGTCCAACTCCCTGCTCAAAGAGGTTCAGATAGTGCAGGCTCTTCAGGGCCATGACTTCACAACCTCCACAGGCAACCGGTTCCAATGCCCAACCATACGCAAGGTGTGTTTTTTCCCTTCCACCCTGATACTTAAATGGAATTTCTTGCATTTCTATTTTTTCTCACTTCTTCTTGATGTCTTACTGGGCACTGCTCAATCTCCTTTTTCTTCTTTACACTGTGTCTTCAGGTATTTATGCACATTCATAAAAACTTTGTAAATCTTCTCCATATCAAAGACTTTCAACTCCCTCACAGATGCTCCAGTCTCTTAAAAATCTTTGTGGACCATAACGGAGTGTCCTACTTTCACTACAGAGAAATAGTGATATTCTGTGTCCAAAGAATGTCTTTTTTAGATTATCAGATCATCATTTTAAATCATCAGATCAAGGGTAGACTAAAACAGAGGGATAGCCCACAAGTGATTAAATATATTGAGCCACATACCGGTGCTGAAATCCAATAGATTAGATTTACCCTGCTTGGAAAAAAAAAAAAATCAGAATACTCCAGATTTCAGTCTGAAAACTGTAATTCTCTCTCTCTCTCCCTCCCTCTCTCTCTCTCTCTCCATTTATTTATTTATTTATTTATTAAAAAATATTACTGAAAGGTAGGTCAAGATTGGCAGACATTCTATGCTGAAATCCAAGATAAAGCAGGAGTGATAAATAGCATTTTTTTTATCAGCCTGTGAAGCATGCGTCATTGCCCTGGGAGCACCTACAGGCCTTGCTGACCTTGCCTAGAGCTTCCCCCACACCTGCCCAAGGCCCAGTACCTCTTCAGCTCAGTCCTAGCCATGATCCTGAACTGTCCTGTCTTAACTGGGGTCCCTGGGCATGGCCATGAGGGTGCCATTCCCCAGGTCAGAGGGGCCATGGCTGCCCTGAGGGCCATGACAACAAACGCAATCAATTGGACTCACCACACATGCAAAGCATGTCGTAGGGTTAATAGCTGGATTTTTAAGACTTCTAAGGAATTGAATTATAATGCTCAGAAAAATCGTCATTTTCATAGGCTTTTTATATATTCTCTGGGATTATACACTCCAGTGTAAGACCCTATGAATATTATGTAGCATATTGCCCATATAGCCAAATATATAGACCAAGAACAGATCAATACAGAGTACAAGACTTTCAGCAAGATCTGTTGATATCTCAGATACAGCAGGGCTGGAAGATGCAACTGGCAAATTCCAGAGTATCCAGCTCAAAATTTTCCTGCTAATATAGCTAAGAGAGTCAGTAGCCTGTATTATCATACTGTTATTCCAACATTGAAAGCATGCTGAAAATGATGTCTCCGTGCTTCATTATAGAACTAGTGAAGATGGCATTTTAAGTATCCGTCTTCAAAGTCTCTATTTAGCTGGAAAATATTAACACATTGTAAAAAACTAAATTTCTTAGATAAAAGAAGAAATAAAATAATGCATGAATATAGGCCCAGTCATCTCATATAACCATTAGATTTCTTTATGTAGTCATGCAGAAATGTACATTTTCCTTTGGTTTGACTGAGAAATTGTTTTCCACCAACCTCAACAAAACAGAACAAAATCATCTTGGAAATTATGTGGATACAGATTGAGTAATTACTTGGCATTTGAAGAATGCAAACAATTAGTAAAATTAATTATATGTGATATTCAAAAAGCCAGAGAAATCTCATTATAAAATCAATAAAAAATAGGCATATCCTTTCCCTCTTCCTTCCACATTTTTAACCTTCTAGATGAGAAAATAGACTTAAAAATGAAAGTATTTCCAAGGAAACAAACTATCTACAAAGATGTGAAAATTAAGCACTTATTTTTTTAACTCTTTTTTTTCCAAGTCTTTCCACAATACAGATGTATTTTTTCACAACTAGCATTTATTCTGATTGATGTTTTACTTTTGATAGCCTGTGATTTTTTTTTTAATATGGAAAACAGTCCTTCGGAGAAATTTCTTCCTTTTGTTCTCCTGTGGCTTGGGGTATTATATGTGAGATATGTTTAAGCACATTGTAATTACCAAGCTACTTCTGACTTTTGCACTCATTCTCTCTGCTGTAATGTGTATTCATTAGCAATACCACTCTAGCTCTTTTGACTAGCTGTTAATGTTATTTTTCTTTATTGGAAACTGGAAAAATTTCTTCCTTCTCTCCAGATGAGTATTACATAAAATAAAAACACTACACTTGTGCTCCTTTGTGTACATATGAAAGCTTTACAAAGTCTAATGACAAAATCTCTGTAGGCTTCAAGGTGGACATATTTATTTTTTTTTATTAAAGGAACTGCAATTATAAATTTTGGAACAGACTAGGGAAATTTTTGTAAATCAAATTGGGGGGTACTGTCAGTTTTAAAGCGTTATCTCATCAATTATCAGAATACCTTTAGTTGAAATAGAGATTTGTAGTAGAAAGGTTCCTTGCATGTTTTCTCTCCCAAACATGCAATGTTTACATTGTGTTATTTAGCCAATCTCGATCTGAAACTGAGGGAAATTAATGAAATTTTTAACAATCCAAAGGATCCGATGTAACATTTCTCCTCATATGAGGGTGATCCTCAGAGAAGTTAATTGTGTTATAAATTAGGGGTTTGCTTTTGACAGACGTCTAAATGAATAGCGAAGAGCTACCAGAGTAATCACGGAGTAAGGGCATGTATTTACAAGAAGGAACAGATCCGTTTTAGCTCTACTGTTAAAGCTTGTGGTGAATCAGTCAATTTAAACACAAAACTGCATTAAACTGCACCTCTTACTAAAAATCTATGGTTTATTTTTCCTATATGATGAAGTTGTTCAAACTCAGGATTTAATACTAGAAAATGTCTACTTTTGGTACCATTAAACAAGACACATTTCTAATAGCAAGAATTACAGTTTGAGTATAGTACAGTGTACAAATTTTTGTTGATAAATTTATAGTTTTATGTCAAGGAAAAATAATATTTCTGTTCTATGACCATTTTCTCAGATTTCTTAGAACTGTTATGTGTCATTACTTTTTCATCCTGCCTTTCTCATTTTCATTTGAGATTTTGCTAAACATTCCCCCACAATACAGTTCTTTTATCATAAGGTTCAGTGGTAAATTCTGAGTGCAAAGCAGTGAAAAAGATAAGGGTGTTTTGGTACCAAATGTGTTCTCAGAAGAGTTAAGAAATTTTTCTCTCTTTATCACTTTAAAGGGTAATTGCAAAAGGAAATTTCTCTCGTTAGTCAAACCAGAATTAAATCAAATTTAAGACTTCCAGTCTTGAACAGAAAACAAATGAAACTACCTTGAAATCAAACAGAAGAGCCTCTAATAACGAAATGCTTTTGTTGTTATTCTTAGATGTTGTTTGATGGTGAAGTTAGCTGCTTTCTGCTTCATTGGATTAACATCTAATTACTTAGCTGGTATGGCCAGTAAGAATTTTGCAAATGTAAGGAAGGTGACCATTCATTCTGAAGCAAATGGCTGTCAATAGGAAAGAATTACTGTCTAAGTTATGTTTTGTCTCAAGTATTCTTGTTAGTTGGCGGGAACATTCTAAAGTGACATGAAATTCCCTATTTGTGTAAAGGCAGGTTTGCTAGACTACTTTAAAAAAAACCCAAAACAAAACCCAAAACAACAACAACAAAAGAACAACTCTCCTCCCTTCAAAAAAAACCAAACCAAACCAAACAACCCCCCAACCAAAAAAACCCCCAAACAAACCCTTGATCATTTGAAGGGGAGACATTTAATTTGCAAACAGATCAAAAATGCAAAATTTGAATTCTACAAAAAATAGTTACATCACTAAGTTTAGGCTTCTTGAAATCCAATTTTATTCTCTCTTTTAGCTGATCAGACTTTTTAAAAATGTTTTAAAACATTAAAAAATGTTTTAAAAAATTTTTAAAACAAAAATACGTTTTAAAATCAGATGTTTAAAAAAATTTGTTTACACAGGAAACAAGTAATGATGCTACTTTTTCTACAAATGAAGTCGTAGGAGAATGATAAATACAGAGAGAAAATGAAGAATATTTTTGTGCTTTTTTAGTCATTGGATGAAAACATTATGTGAAACTCCAGGTTAGTGATTTTTACTGCCACTCAGATGAGATTCTCTTCTTTCAGGTTAAGTGTCTGGTCCTTGAGAAAAATTATCTTGACACCTGGCAAGATCATCTGCACTTGTAGTTCTGTTTCATCTGTGCTCTGAAAAAAGTCTTTGGATGTCAGCTTGTTGAATGTGGAATATCGCTTTAAAAATAGTAAAAATGTAATAGCTTGTAAGTCCATAGTCATAGGTAGCCTAGCAACTCAGTAAATGTAGTACTGCATTAAGCTGACAATAGAGGCCACAAAGCTTATTAGACTTTTTTAAAACTTACTTTGGCCTGTCAGGAGTTGTCTTTGATCTTATTTAGCAGTGACAAAAATTATCTAAGCTCCAGATGACTGTTATTTACCTTGTTTTAACTGTTGCATCATAGTTGCATGATGCTTGCTACTGTAAATATTATTTTTGTAACTTTCAGATAACAGTAACAATTATTTCTGTACAGAAGGAACTATCTACAAGCCTTGAACACTATGGAGTGTAGTGGAATATTCTCCATGATGTGATGGCAGTAGACTTGAAAGCCTACAGGCAGAAGATAATACTGGGATTGTAAACCGCTAACTGGTGGTCACTTGCTGATTATTAAATGGATGCAACCTTGGGAACTGCAGTTTTAGTGGTAAGAAACCCAAAGAACAAGTGTTCAAAGTGTGTAAAACACATGATATAGCAAATTTACATTGAACTGTGAACCAGTGATGAAAGTACAAATCATTTCTGTAACATGCTAAGAGTGAGGAAAAAGAAACCAAAAACACTGCAGTCTTCCTGGAAAATGATTTAGTGTATTGTTGTCATTTCTACATTCCACCTGAGTGAACCCATTTATGTTAAGATTCAGAAAGCTAAGCATAACACAAGAAAAAGGTGTATAATTTGTAAACAATAGAGGGGAGGAGGAGGAGGTACATCTATATCATCCAATAAATGCTCTATTTTGTGATTGATTAGCCGCTGTTCAAATAAGTGAGAGACCTGTGACCTCATGCCCAAATCTTCTAGTGACAAATTTTTCACTCACAACTTAACTTTAAATTCCACAGCTTTGCAACTAAGTCAGGTTCCCATGTGCAGTCTGAAAGAGTCTAATAATTAGGAACTATTTTAGAAAAGTAATAGAATGCTCATTGTTTACTCCATTATGGGAGGATCAGAGGACACCAGACAATTCTCTGTACAACTGTGTCATCTTTTTACACTAATTTTAGATCTTGGCCATATCTTTGAAACTCAGGTAAAAAAAACTACATAGTTGCAGATCTAATTTTTATGCTTCACTAAGTATTAAACTTATTAGAAAGTTTCAAGTATGGAAGAAATACTTAGTTTGACCTTCTCAGCACCTTCTACCTAATATTTAAAGATTTATTCCAAAATAAAATTCAGAAAAGAAACCTATTTTTCATACTGCTTAAAGCTAGCTTGAATAATTTGACATTTTCCTGTTTTATATATTGTAACATGGAGACTTTTATGTCTTGGGAGTGACATGTCCTTTAGAAGTGTGCACCACACAAAATAAAAAACAACCCAAATATTGTTCAAAGGAAAAAATAAGAAAGAACCACATTGACTTCCAAATACAAATAAATTTCTTCAGTCCACAGACCAACAATAAAAACTTGTCTGTCTCGGACCGTAGACAGGTCTTTCTTTGGGAAATAGCTTTTCTAAAACTACATGATGATATTGAAGATAACCAAATGTCTAAGTTTCCTGTCATTTAAAATTAGGCCTACAGATCTTATATCTAAACCCTCAGAAACTAGGGGATGATTACACATGAGCAATGTGCTTACACTTTCGTGCTGTCCTATGAGAATGAAGGTTGCCAAATTTTTGTCTCTCCTGCTTTTTAAAGTCTGCTTTCAATATGTGGAAATTGAATTTGGATAGAGTATGTGAAACAATTATTAAAAGTATTGTAGCAACACACAGAAGGATGAAAAGCCTCTCTAATGTATTCAGGCAAAGAAAGAGGCACATACTTTGAGAAAGCATGTATTGCCAAAGATTATAAACATTTCATAAAAGTTTTTCTGTAGTGGTGTATTCTGTTTATCTGTTTCTATGTTTATATGCCCTAGCTTTGGGCTGCTCTAGAACTGTGTCCCCTTCCCACTGTAACCCTACCCTCACTCCTCCCATTCTCCCCACATACGGACCCAAACCCCTCCCTTCTCTGACCTAAGGGCAGGACCCTGCCCCAAACCACTCCTACCCCTCCTAAACCACTCCCACCTCCCCTTCCCATTGGCCATTCCCTAATCCCCTCCCAGAAACCTGGACCCTCTTATAAACCCGTGCAGACAGGAAGTCGGGTCAGATCCTGTTCTGGACTTCCATGGGGTTTGATCTCCTCTGGAGCCTCACGGCAACAGAGAATCAATAAACCATATGTGTCCACCACGAGGGTCTCCATGCAACCTTTTTACCCTTCGTTGTTGCTTTCCTGAACTGACTGAGCTAGCAAGAGTGAATTGGACCAAGAGCCAAAACAGGAATCACATCATTTTTCAATGTAACATTTTTTATCATATTTGTTGGACATTTCTAAATGCATATTTTTAAATGCATTCTAAAGCATAAAATCATTTCACCCTATCTCTTCAGTAAACACAAATTTTTTCCATGAAAATAATAAATTAGCTCTATAGATGTGCCTGCTGTACTCTGACAGTAACTTCTATGAAGATCAGAAAGAACATAGCCATAGTCACTGCAGATATTCCTCTGGGGAAAAAATACTATACCCTCTCTTGATAGTTAATCAAGAAATTATATTTAACTCACTTTCCACTAGAGCCTTATCCATCCACTCCAACACAACACAGACTTCAAAACAGCAGGTAATTTGTTGAATTACAGTACATGCTGTTTCTCTGTTCTGTGAGAATCCATTAAGCTCAATTAGTACTTCTGTTTCCATAGAGCCTTTCATAACCTTTTTCTCAAAGTATTCTGCAAAGATTAATGCTGTACATTTTCCTGACACTTATAAATCACCATTTTGTTATTATTACTTACTATATAATCAGTAATACTCTAAAATTTAGGTACTGAATTATTCTGGAACAAATAACAGCACATTCACTTAGGATGCTTAATAAGTTAACTTCTCAGAGCCTTGGTCAAATGACCTCTTCCTTCTACCAAGATCAAACATAAAAGGATCTAGTTAAGTGTGTTAGTAGAAGCATCTGGTTAAAATTCTATCAAGTGCCTGAGAGAATGAGTAGTCAATTAAAATAATAATTAGTTTCAATTAATTTTACTTTTCATATGCATACCTGAGTACCTGGGGATGATTTGGTGGTTTTGGAGTGTGGGTTTTTTTGTTTAGGGTTGGGTTTTTCTTTGCTTGTTTTTAAGGGTAGGTATGGTACTATAATGCTGAAGTATTTTGTGAATGCTTCACTCAATTGTCACACCTGACAAATGCAATGAAAAGCCAAATCTTTCCTCACTTTCAGCAGCAGCAAAAATTTGTGTTCTTGCACTGTTCTCAGTAAATATTCTCTTTCCAAAATTCACCTTCTAAAAATTACGTAGGTAAGACTACTGAAAGTACCTTTTGTGTATACAAATTTCTACATTTCTTTCACAGTTGATTCTATTGCACCTTTCTGATACTGCTAGTGAATTTGTTTGTTATGTGAAAGATAAAGAAACAGTTAAATCACACTAGGTGTATTAGAAAACTTAGATAATATACAAACAAATACAGGGGGAAGAAGATTTTAGCTAGTAATCTTATACGATACTGTGGTTTATCATACATTTTTTCTTAATTTTGAACTCATTCTGATGAATTCACGAAAATAAAATACACCAATACATGTGTATTTTCCATTTGATCATTGGCAGGAACATGCTCATAATTTATATTTAGAAAGTTCTGTGAAATATTAAATATGTATGAAAAACAGAACATCCATGTATCTTCACCCTTCTCATTTGTTTAAGGATGACAAGCTGCAAGTATATCTATTAAGCTTGAATATCCCTTCTTAAAATGGTGGATGCTGACACTTCAGTCCTGTATATGATGTGCAGAAGTACTTTTGCTGATCTGAGAGGGGCAAAACTTGTATATTATGTGCAAATTCATAAGCATTCTTTCTGCTAAAAAGCAAAACAACTTATATGGACTTGTACCCACATGAAAATCATTAACTTTACTAAAAATTCAGTTGTGCTGGCTGTCTAAATTTTAGTATATTTTGTCTTAAAATTAGTGAAGAGATTACTGATTTTATAACTTGATGGTGCTGGTCTCATTTCTGTTCTGAGGCTTTAGAGCTACTATATTCAGATAAGCATTTTAGACTAATTTATTTACTTTCTGCAATCTACGTTACTTTTTGAAAATAAAACTCACACAGGAATTTCAAGACTGGTCAGCATTGCTCATACTCTTCTGGTGTGGCGGTAAAATAATTATTGATTCCTACAGGACCATGGGGTGATAACAATGCAGCTTTCAGCCCTCCTCTCCCAGCTCTGTATCCTTTTAGGTAGCTGTTTTTGTAAACAGTATGGCTGCAAGCTCTGTAACACGTCTACCATCTGATTTATTCATCAAAAAACCTGCTGCAAGAGCCTTCTGATTCATAATTTCAGGGAATCCTTAGAAGAAACTATTATGTTTGTCTCTAAGTGATCAGTGATAAGAAAGGAATAGGAATATTAGATTGCCTCTGGCAATGAAAAATGCAATATAAAGCACAGCAATCTTAAAGAAATGCATGTAAAAGGCTAAAATAATGTAACCATTTGACTAAATTTTTTATGCAACTTCTGCAGGCACTGTAAAAAGGAGTGCAAAACAACAGTGAAAACCTATGAAAAAAATTAAATACACAACTGTGATTAATGAAAATAATGTTCAAAAACACAGTAGTTGCATCAAAAAGTTTGGTTTTTTTTCTGATGTCTTGCAATTTGTGTAACAAACCTCTTCTAACAGTGTAAGACATTACATTTTTACTTTCTATGTATGTACAATGACCAAACTGAGGTAAAATTTAAAAAAAAAGTTAGAATGTGTGGTCTATTTCTTGCTTCAAAGACCACTCAGTCTTCAGTTTGAGTTAGCAGGATCTTATCTTTAGCCATGCCTTAGAATGCAGTTCTGGTGTTAAAGTAGACAGAATCATGGATGCAAATTTTTAAGTGAAATTTTGGTTGTTTATAAATGAAGTTTGCAGGAGAAGAGAAAGATAAAGGAAACACACTGTCTAAATATTCTTTCATATGTCATTGTGGAATTAGCTGGTAACATGGCTGGTACCAGAGGGGAAATAGTCAATGACAACTTATAAGCTATCTAAAAATTGCTTTTAAACTATTTATTAACGTTTTGACCTATAACTGCTAATGGCACTGTCTTTAGATAAACAGATATCTCTAAAGATAAACAGGTATCTCTTAGGCAGAAAATTCCAATGAAGATAAAAAGAAATGCATCATATTAGTTCAAAAGGAATTGGAAGAATTCACTAAGACTTGAGTCTAAAATGACAGAAGCAAGATATAGTCAGCTACTTTGAAAAGCAAACACAACCCATAATTTTTTCTCATTATTTGACTGTCTTTCCTTCTTAAATTGTAATTGGCTATTTTTTTTTTATTCAGTGATTTGTCAATGCCTCTAAACTCCATAAGAAATCTAAAATTTTAATTTATTTTCAGTACCTTTAATGAACTAACAAATTATGGGTAAACCTGTGATGATGTGAGTGGTTTAGAGTCCTGTTTTACTGCTCTTCTTTATCTGTTTAAAGCCCTATTTGGTGACAAAAGACATAGTTGTCACTCTCGAAATAAGGATTAATTAAGAGCATTGTTTTCTTCAACTGCATTTACCTCAGTTTGAAATAGATTTGTTCTGTATTATTTAGTCTGTAAATACCTGTTTCCTTAAAGAGTGAAGAATCTTAGCATCTGTCTTACAATTGGTCTTAGTATCTGTCTAGACACTGAAAGTCTAAATTGACATTTTAAACTGCTTCTTGGATTATCACTTTTATGACTATGTGACAGTACTGATACCTTTCTAAAGGGCTGCTTATTGGGGTTTACTTTGTATGATAGGTTTGATGAATTGGAAAACCTTTCCAGCAAATAATTGTTATTTAAATCCCAAGTCATTTTAAAAGATTGTGAAGAACTAAAATATAGCCATGTTATAGATGTAAATTATTCACTGGTCCTTGCAATACATTGGCATTGAATGAAAGATGTATTCAGCTTTTGTTCATTTGCTTTAGGTTACAAGCATTCACTTTTCCAGCTTTAATTTTACCCAAAGAAAACTGAAATCAGGTAAAAATGCTGCCACTGAGACATGTAGCAGTCTCAAATCATGCAAGAAGGCAGACCAACAGTCAGTGTTAATGGTAGATGGCTTCAAGTCTGCATAGTATATAGGACAGTCTCTTACGGTAAAAGCAGTAGGAGGGGTTATGAATCTGGGCTTCTGCAGGGAATGTCTACATAACCAGATGACTTGGGGTGACTTCACTTTTATTTCTCCAAAACACCTCTGCATTTTTCCAAAAGTACTCTGTTTGCACAGAGACAATCCCTCATCAGAATGAAGCTAGCCTCCTATGACCTGTTTACATATGAAAGGAGAAAAAAAAGTTTTCTATCTATATCCATAATACAAATGGTTTTCATGTAAATGTTTTATATAGATTTTTTCTGTGTCTTTGTACATTTGTGGAGCTAATATTTTGTAAATGAATACTTTTCTAACAAACAGCTACAAAAGTACGGTTTTGGATGACTCAAATTCAGTTTCAGCAAAACATTTGTTTCTGTGTATCATGAAATGCTTTGAATGTATGAGTTTGTGCAATCCAGAAACTAAAATGTCAGAAATCCATGTAAAGAGATAATAAGGTAAATAAATCAGCTTATTTTATTCCAGCTACTTCTATATCTGCTTCCTATTTGTACCACTTCAGCTCCTATCCAAAGACTTAACAGAACTTTAACATTTCTACAATAATTTCCAGTATCCACCTGTAATTATTTCCACTCAAGAGATTAAATAGATTCACAAATTGATGCTGTTTTTCTACACACGGTTGCTGTAGCGAGCAGTCCTTTAAAAAAAACAGTGCCTAAAAAAAATCTGAAAAAGAATTAATAAACTTAAAAGCGGTCTATACTACATAAAATCTTTTTATGTCAACATTGTCTCATTTCTAAATAGCTTTGAAAACACAGTTCTGTAGTGTCATCTACTAAACTTACCTGCAATGTAAATTATTTAAAATAGAATATCATATTTTTATTATAGAAGTTAAAATTTTCTTTTTGCTATCCACTAAATAATGAAATTTGAGTCTCACAAGCCACAGTTAAATACATATGCAGACCTGTTTACTACTGAACACCTTGCCAACACACTTATATTTCTGTTGATAAAATTAGGATGTTGTGGACAGCATCAAGACAAGTCTAAAAGATACGAGTAGGATTACTGAATTTTGCTGATTGCTACCATCCCATTTTATAAGCAGCAGGAAATCTTTAATTTCCAGAAAGTATAAGAATCATACTTAGATTTAAGAAGAAATATTCAGTAAAGTTTTACATAAAATAAGTGGTGGCTTTTTTTCTTCCCACTAGAGAAAAAGAATCAAAACATTAAGAGATTTACACATCTCACTAGGAGACAAATTTTCTTTTGAAAACTGTTTGAAACAACTAAATCTTATAATTTCACAAAAATTATAACACAGCCTTTAAACATATTTGGAGGGACAGGTCCATGCTGTATTTTAAAGAGAAATACACTTCCTTATAAGAACTATCCAAAACATCTATTTTTCAAAAAAACCATCCTGCTTCAACTCATCTTCTTTATATTTATTGTGACCCCAAAGCAGACTCAATATAAGCTCACAGTTCTACCAGAGCTAATAAACCAACCTTTGCCATTGTTTGCATGGGCTTTTACAGTTGGTAGTTCTCTGACAGATCAGGCCCAGGAAGTTTACCTAAAGGATCTTTACATGAAATGAAGGAGATTGTCAGACACAGGCAGGAAATCTGATGCTTATGAAAATCAGTGTTTTCTTCCATGTGATTTCTTAAGTGAAGTGGGATGACACCATTTGTTGAATGTTGAAAATAATTCCTCTTTTATCATGCACCTCCCATTACTGTCATAGCAGCAACTAAAGAATAGTCTGATTTTCTGCTTGTTTAATGTGAAGAGATAAACAAACAGTAGTCTATCTAACTCATCATTCTCATTTGGGACGGCTGACAGCAGGACTAGAATATCCCTGTAGTGCAAGATGTGTCAGGTGTTCAAGTAGTGCTTGCTTTCTGGCTTCTTTTAACATTTTCCCAAGCAGTGGATACTCTGAGAATCTCATACAGCTCATACAGCTCCATATACAGTTTATCAGCCATTGTTTGTCAGACTTACTGCTGTTATTTGTCGATGTCGCTACAACTCAACCTTTGTGCCTTTTATTCAGCTCCTCTTGTAGATATCATCAAGACTATCATAACAGGAAAAAAACAAAAAAATTGAAGACTCACTATAACTTTTTCTATGACCATTTCTATTACTTCATCTGACAACAGATCCTGAAAGGAAGCCAAAGTTTGTGATCTTGCTGAGCAGAATTCTCTATATGCCTGCACATCTGAGGTTTCAGTTCCCTGCTGGAAGATAACGGGAGCAAAATTGTCATAGATTTGTTTTAGTTTGCTTTTTGTTTTGGTTTGATTTAGGTTTTTTTCCATTATATTTTCAGATAGATTAAGAAAACAACATTTGCAATTGGTAATTTGTGTTTTTTTTTGCCTAATATGACTTAAGTATTAGAAATCCATATCTTTCTGTAAAACAAGCTGCCATCTTAAGCAGTTGTTTTGGTGAATTTGCTCTAGAAAAAAAAATTTAAAAAATTCCCAACAAGCAATAACCAAAAATAATTAAGCACATGGGGGAATAGAGATAAAGGTCTTGGAAATGTTGTTCTCCTCTTGTTTTTTCTGCCAAATAAATTAGGTTTGAGGAGTTTTGGATTTGTACCAAATATTTGGAAACAATCCTGTCCATTTCTTCACTTCATCTGATTTTCCACATGTTACCAAATAGGGCATAACATCTGAGAATTCTTCTCCCACAGTGAGATTTTTTTGGCCTTGCAAATTAGAAATGGTGAGAATGTGAACGACTTACTTGCTTCTGAAAGCAATATTGCCAGAATAAAAAAGAACATTTAAGTATACTTAGCAAAATGAGTTTCATTTCAAAAAGTTTAATGTAAATAATTAGTTTTCGAAAACAGTCTGGAGACATTGCTACTGAAGTGCAGAACTGATGATAAGCATTTCTGCACAGAAACTCCTATAAAGGTCATACACACAAAGGTGACATTACCAAACAGGTGTTTTGAGCTGTCTCACATAAGTGGTGTAGTCCTAAAATACTAGAATGCCACTTTTATCTGCTACTCTCTGAATATTGAAGTGTTGTATTATAAAACAAATAAATGGAAAAATTGCGCTTAGTACAGGATTTGTCTGTCTTCTGGCTAAACAAGTTGACTTGTCCAGGATCTATTATTAATCTATTTTGATCTACATTTTGGGGGTTAAGTATTGCACTGAATAAATGGGGGAGGCACTGATTTTTATTACTTTTATAAAACTAAATAAAATATCAACTGAGGTGAGGACAAAGTTAGATTGCTAAAGATTAATTTCTTACTTCTGTTCTTCTCTAGATAAAAAGGATAAAACATCATTCAAATATATGCTTTCCATATCTGAATCTGAATCTTCCAAGTCTGAAATTTTGTATAAATGAACTCCAAACACAGTTGTCCAGACAAGACACTGGAAACTTCTTCAAATGTAATATTTGTAGCTGACTTTAGATAATTATATTCGTTTAAAGACAATTCAAAGCTATTTAATTTCTGGGTCATTAAATTATTCTTTAATTGTCACAGAGCAAGATAATCAGTATCGTAGAGCACAAGCACAAAAGAGGAACAGAAGTTTCTGTTGCCAAAAGCAAATACAGAAAATGAAACCTTTTCTTATGTGAATAGCAGTACTTTTTTGTAACCTGTCAAAGTAAATAGTTTTCATTTCTGTGAAGATGGAAAGATGAAGAATAACTGCTGTTGAGGCAAATAGATTTTCAATTAAAGGAAGGGCTTCACACATTAAAATGTATTCCTGAAGAGCATGATATGAAATATCAAACAATTATAGCAGAGATCAGGGTTTTTTACATGCTGTGTGCCTTAGCCATTAGTGCCAGGAGTGATTAAAAACTCCTTGTTAAACAGAAAGATATGAGACTTGCAAAAGGTTTTTGGTTGCTATTAGGTAGGTTTTTTTAAATAATTAAAACAGGTATTTAAAACATATTTTAGTATTTGAGTTCAACTATTTACTTGTCATATTAACTTGCATTCACAGAGAGTGGCTTAGAAGATGAAACACAAAAAAAATTAAAGAAGTGAAAGGTTTAAGGAATTCCACAGTTCCATGACAGAGCTAAAATCCAGTCAGCCTTCTTATGACTATTGCTGTTCGATACTTTCTACCAACTATGAGGAGTTTTAGCAGTGAATCATCAGTAGAGTATCCAGTTTGAGGGGTACTTAGATGTTTCTATCTCTGCTGAAATGAGGCCTTGGTGATCTGTATAACATAAATAAAATGAAGTAAAGGAAGAGCCATGTATTTTACAGAATAGTTCTTTGGTCAATACATTCAAAAGTCAGTTTCAATAGCTTTTTAGTAGTCCGTTGTAGATTTGTAATGACCGGTGTGTGTGTGTGTATATATGTATATATATATATTTAAATAAAGAGACTCAAGGCTATCATAATACAGATAATTTAGAAGCTGTATGAATGGGTCCCTTAAATGTGGTTATTTCTGTCCATTTGCTTTCGAGATCTTTGCTTTCATATTTGAAAGGAAGAGAAACAAAAATCTTGTAACAGTGTTTTCTCCTATAAAGCTTAGGCAGAGTCAGAAAGCACTGGATTTTAAGCAATCTAAGAAACTGTAGCATAGATTCACTTCATCTCATAGCTGTTAGCTTTTGATTTAAGATTGCTTGATCTTGCCAGAAGTGTAAAAGGCAAATGAATAATGATGAATGGGCTATGATGTCATACAGAACTAATGGCTATTCAACTGAAAAGTTTAATTAATATTGCACATAAACAATTTTACCTGTCACTGTAGTTCTGACCTTGCAGTTTTTTGGTGCAGGCAGATAACTTAAGAAATAGCAACACACAATCCAGAAGTAAGGATATTTTTATCCTTGACATGTGACAGAACAGCAATAAGGGTAATTGAAATATATGTTGCATTTGGCATTGATGCAGATGCCTAATTTTGATGGTGTAGGAGAATGACCGATGTGACACTTTGCTTGTTTTCTTCAGCTGGAGCTTGTACAATTTCTCAAGAGTAAATGACCTTACAGTACCAGATAATATAGTCTTGACCCTGACTGTCATGGTAGCTCAGGTTATGAACACTCAGCAAACCAGCCCTACTGAAAGGGCTACAATTTACAGGGGGGCAAAATCAATTAAAAGTTTCAATGATAATTGAAACTTGACACCCTAACTCAATGTTCCCTCTGATGCTTCTCACCCTTTCTCTGATGTTCTCTGATGCTTCTGACACTTTCTTAAACTGAGATGCCACCAGCTTGTCTGAGGGGCTCAGATATGCCTTGTGATGGGTCCCTTCGAGCCAGCTGGAGCCATCTGTGTGTGGCACAGGGTGGCCTTGGCCCTTCCTCACAGAGGCCACCCATCACCTCCTGCTGCAAGTGCATGGGCATATACTCTCAATTCACTATTTTGGATAACTAAGCACACAATTAAAGGTTTACATTTATTTCTACCAAATGTCTGATGCAATAAGCAATCTCAGAAGACATCCACCTTATTAAGCCTTAAAGAAAGTATAGGAAAAATGGGATAATTCCTTTTATCTATAGCATTCATCCATGAGAAACGGTAATGCAGAACAGGAAAATAATGAAATTAATTTACAGTTTTTAACTAAAACTACAGAAATTTTTAGTTTCTGTAACTCAGGAGAGTACAGTAACTGAAAGCCTATGTCATCTGATTTCAGTCTGACTTACTGAAGGGGAAATTTTAAAAAATCTCCATATTCCTTTTCACTGTATCTGCTTTTAGCTCCACAGACTAGACTTGCTGTTTAATTTTTCTATGCACTGTGCTTTATTAAGTTTAGAATTAGGACTTTGGCTTCCTTGAATAATTTAAAATTTAATATAAAAGTAAATGGGCATCTTAAAATTAGCATAATGAAGAAAGACTGCAATACCAGTACATTACCTTTTGGCTTAACAACAACTTAAATTACTATTGTTTGTTTAAGAAGGATTTTTATTGTAAAATATGAGTTCCATGTGCTCCTTTTAAATTCTATCCTGAAAAATACCCAATGAACATTCATAAAATTAATTTAGTATGTTATCTGATTTAAAATAAAAAGAAAATACACAAATTACTCCTCAAAATTAATATTTTTCAGGTATTACAGTCTGACAATTTTTTTCCATGAGTTGCCAGAATGAATATAAACATAAGGCGAGATCACTAGCAAAGACCAGCAGCCATTGTTACCCTCTGTCAGAGTATGGGCTTTAGAATAATGGAGTACACAATATAGAACTACCTTCTTTTTCAACTCCTTATCTTTAGCATATAATGAACCTTTCTGCCTTTCTGAAGGCTTTGTTTTAGTAGGGATGGTTAATTTTACAGCTGCAGACCTTAACTGACATTTGACAATGGTTGCTTATAAAAACTATAGAAATGGTTGCTTTAGTTAGCAAGTATTTTTACCTGCTATGTTTTCTTTTAGCATATTCCCAATATTTGGACAAGGATCTTGTGATGGGTTGATCCTGGCTGTATGCCTGATCAGGGAAAAGAAAATATAATGAGAGGCCCATGGGTTCAGATAAGGGCAGGGAGAGATCACTCACAATTACTATCTATCTAGGCACCGGTTTTTTTTTTAATTCCCACCCTTTTTTTGCTAATCATGAAATCACTTCAAAGGAAGCTAAATGTGTTTTTGGGTGCTGTGTCTTTTCCTTGACTGATAACTTTTGCCAAAATAATGGTGGCCAGTAATGAATTATTGTCACAGAAGCAAACTTATAAATCGGAAGAACACTGTAGGAAATAATATTTTTCCATTTTATAAATGCAAAAATATGTGGGTCTTTATTGTGAAAAAATAAAGAATAAAATTAATGTTATTAAAAATATCTGCAAAAGTTATTACCATTTGGGGAATATTTCTTTTGGGAATTCTGATTTCTGATCCAGGTTTCCATTCCTTAGTAAATTGGGTTTTAATGACACTGAAAAAAAATGTAAGCCATTTTAAAGACTCAGAAAAGCTCCTTGGTCCAAGTGGTGGACTTTGTATACCTGTTTGTACATAAAAATTACTTAGTAATAAATCAAAATATTAAATGAAGTTCTTGGCTATTCAAGTGAAACTCTCTGTCTGGTTAAACTGACTAAAGATGAATCATGATCTGGGCTTATCAACTAGCTTATCTTTTCATTGTGCTATTGGGAAAAAAACAGCTGATTAAGCCACTGTACATAGTTATGTGCTGTATCAGGACTTCTCTGGGTCCGCTACATTTACTGGAAAATTGTTGTCTCAAAAAAGGTTTCTGGTTCTTACTGCTTTGTGTAACTACTTCTTTTGTTTTTCATTTGATTTCTTAATACCAAACACCAAACTAATGTCTAGTAATACTATACTTAAACCATATACGTTCTAAGGTGTTTTAATGTGCCTGCAGAACTAGCTTAAGAACCAATAGAAACAACAGATTTTATGGTCTGTTTTGCTGTAGAAATAGTGAGTGCCTGAGAATAAGCCCCTTCTATGTCATCCATTTGATAATCTTCCTTCTCACCAATAAACTGTTTAGCTGCCTAAATAAATCTAGCTAATATCATTTAATGTATCCAAGGGTGGTTCAGACATCCACTTAAAGTTGACAGATACAATACAGGCTACAGATATTTTTTGACCAGTAAATGGTACCAGGTAAAATAAGCTAGCAGAAATTGCTAGAAGTAGAATATCTACTGGCAAATAGAAACTAGTAACTGGTACTTAGAATTGGACAATCAAATCCAACTAAAAATGCAGTTGTAAGTTCAAACTTATATTTGCTAAAGGCAAAGAGTTGGAGGAACGGAAGAGAATAGGAAGGAAGAACAAAAACACTAGACTTCTAAACTTTTTTTTCTCCATGTGTAGAGCACTTATTTGTGTACCAGTACCAGTGTGATATACCTGATATTGCTTTGGTGATGAAGTATTTTCCAGTGAACATTAATTAGAATGATAATTGAAACACAAATGTCTCTGGTCCTGCAACACTATTCTAATCATTAGGGCTAGACCAGAAGCTTGGTCATGTTCTAACTTCTTCATGTTTTTCTAAGAAGTATATATTTATTTTGTTGAAATGGAAACTTCTTTCAAGAAAAGAGACAAGACACAGGTTATGGAAGTAGAAGGCAAAAGTTCAGAATGTCACTGCACTGAAATGCTCTAGATGTATTGCAACTACTCCAACTAGTTGCAAAGACATCCTTAATGACACACATTAGCAGAAAAAAAATCAGATGTCTCATGGATTTTTAGTATTTTTTATATTACTGGGTTTAATATTCAGTATTTTAAAAATGTACCCATACAAAAGACGAAGTTTATAATTTTATTTAACTTACTAAGTCCGAACCAAAGAAATTTCTGATGTCATATTGAAAGCATTAACCTTCAAATGAGAAAGTAAATCAGCATAGAATTTCAGACACATTTACTGTTTCTCGGGTTTACAAAACACTTGTTATCAACTGACTCATTAAATGTCTTGAGTCATTTGATATATGATGTGCCCTTCCTAGTGTGCTATCTCTGACATAATTATCATTTCCGTTACATTTTACTTACAGTTACATCTTCTCATAGTCTTGTTTTGAATGTTATTTTATATTCATAGTTCTGTAATATTTCTCTCTTAATCTTCCTGTTTTCTGCTGCATCATATACTTGTACATTCTCCTTTTTCTCTGACTCCCTTAGTAAATACCCTAGGTTTCTTTTACTTATGTTTTACTTAAAACATAAGTTCCTTTTAGAACAGAAAACCTGCTAGGCCAGTGGAAGAAAACTTCAGAGGGATAATTTTTGTAATGTCTGTTTGCTTGAGCTTGCTATAGCACAAACACTTACTCAATTGTACCAGATAAATCACTGGGAAAAGGCTACTCTGCTTCTTAGATTTTATATCAGCTAAGTTGTCCCCTTTGGTGTTTTAATTTAATGAAAGAAGTTAATTGATGCAGAAATAGCTTGACAAGTTACAGGCAGCACTATTATTCGGAGAGTCTAAAAAAGACTGAAAGATGATTCCTCTAACTTCTGAGTCTAACATGAACTTGATTATAAACCTGAATCTGCTGAAACAGAATACATTCATCACTTTCTCCTAGTGTTCATTATTTTGTTTTGAGTCTTCATTATTTCCTTTTGTGTCCTCTTGAGGCCCCTCCAGAAGTCCAAGTCTCTAAATTACAGTCCCATCTTGACATTGTGATGCATGTTAGCAGAAACTTCTGCTAACACAGTGGCAGATTTAAGTCAACAGAGGTCTGTAACAGTGTGGAGATATTCCCACGTGAACTGCTTTATGGTATTAGCAGACAAAATCTAAGCAAATGCTTACATTTATTTGAGAAAAAAATGGTTTTACAGTATAAAACTGATTTATATCATAAGTCCTTAGGTGTTCTTTGCCTACCTGAAAATGGATCATTACAGAAGTTGAATTTGATCTTTCTTGTGGGTCCCTTCCAACTCAGCATATTTTACGATCCCCCACTTATCTATATTCTTTTTCTTTGAATGACATGATCGGTCACCTACCTTTTCCATCTGCTCTCTTATGAATCCTGTAGTTCTCTCCCAGCTGTCTGCATATGTCTATAATTATCTAATGATCAAATCTGCTCTTCAGTGCAGTTTATCTGACATTTTTAAAATTAAATTATGGACTATGGGAAACTGAACAAATATCAGTGCAGTTAGAAGTCTTCCTCTGCTCTGTCAGAACTAAAAAAAAATCACTATTTTTCTGTAGAAGAAAAGCTACATTTCTTGAGTCAGGATGTTCAAGCTCATTGAATCTAAACTTATTGTATGCTCAAGTAAACTAAGTCTTGTACATAATTATCAAGGCATATATAAGACAGTTTAAGTTACTAAGTTCTGTCCTTCCTCTGGATCCAAGGAGCGGTACCAGAAGTCCCAAAACCCAAAGATTATATATATCCTCAGGTTCAGGTGGGAATGCCCAGTACCTGCCTCAGTGTGGGGAATTTCGCAGGGGTGGTTTAACTCTGTAAGTCATGAGACATTTTGGGAATCACTGATGATCTAGGCCATTCTAATTTCCTATTTTGTCAGTGCAGCTGGGTCCATTAGCAGAGAGGACCTCTCCAGCTGGGTGTGAAGGTGTTAGTGCCTCCCCAGAGGGGAGTTATCGCAACTGAGTCATTGGTGTGAAAAGAGACACCCCTACCTCACAGGATTTGTCTCTTTCCTTATCTACTGTGGCCTGAGGAGTAAGGTGTGTCCTGGGCAGCTGTTACAAATGATTAATTATAAATAGAATTAACAGTCCATCAGAAATGACAGAGAGGGTGTAGACTATACAGTCTTGGTTATACCCACATGGTGATAAACTGGTCCCAGCCCCTGTAACTAGACCAGTGGCAAGTCTTCTCTAATGCTGCAGTCATCCTGTGAAGGATGGGAACACATTCAAGAAGAATACAACCGCAAAGTGAGAGAGAGAAAAACTGGTGCAAAGAAGCCTATGCCTTCTTCTCAGTT
Source organism: Calyptomena viridis (assembly GCA_013390005.1). Classification (NCBI taxonomy): domain Eukaryota; kingdom Metazoa; phylum Chordata; class Aves; order Passeriformes; family Eurylaimidae; genus Calyptomena; species Calyptomena viridis. Next base: position 17,013 of record WEIV01025063.1, on the reverse strand, counting down.
CTGTAAATTAGCATCTCATTTGAAGGAAAGGAAAAGAACCACTGCAGTCTTCAGGGGTTCTAGTAAAAGATTTCTGTACTTTCCCAGAAACTGTAATTACATTCAGAAAATAACTGCTATTATTTTTTTTAAAAGCATTGATTTTAGTGTTTCTAATTTCTTTATACTTTTTGATATATCAAAATAAATACAAATAATGCACATACAATCACATACAAATACAATAAATATGGTAATTCTTTTAATATTGTCTTTACTGCAAATCATCTGCACTGAAGTAGTACATTGGAGTTTATTCTGACATTCAAGAAATGCTTCTACTGATTTCCTTTTGCTTTTCACAGAAAGAATTAAGGGAGATTTTGACTATAGAGAAATTACAAAAATATTATTCTAGAGATCAGTACTTGGAGAACTTTCATATAAAGGTGTAGTCTCAGAGTTCAGACCTTGTTGCAAGATATCTGTCTTCTCTGCTATATTTGTTATTAAGAAGTGGTAGCATTCAAAAAGTTTCTTTTTGTACTTGCAAACCAAGAATCCAGGTTCTTTATTTACGGGCCCCAGTAGAATCCAAAGGCTTCCATTAGCTATTCCTGAACAAAGTTCAGTAATGTTTACTTGGGAGGGGAGGAGATCATAACTTCATGAAAATAAAAATCTTTCAGAATCCCTTGTAAATTAATATTTTCTTGATAATCAAGATCATTTGCATAATTAAACTATTTGTATTAACCTTTTACATCTGTGTCATAGTTAGGAGAAGATTTTCATCCTTTTTTGTAACTTAGAAATAAGTACATGAGGTTTTTCCTTTGGTTTTGGATTTCATTTGGGATTTTAGTTACAGTTTGTTACTGTATGTGCATGTGAGTTCATCAGTCTAGGAAAAGATACACACTGCTGTCTCAAAATAAATTCCTTATTAGTTACATACTGTGCAAACTAGTGTAGTGATAACACTGATGTTAAGAACACTGCTGTAAAGTAAATGCTACTAACTAGAGCATACTTATCCTTCAAATGCAAACATAGTTATAGTATCAGTTTTGTGAATTTAAAAATGTAGCTTCATAATTTGCCCATAAGGAATAATATTTACATGCAAAGAGACAAAAATAATTTAAAAAGCAGTAGCCACATGTTAGGAGATTTGGAAACTTGACTTAAATTTACAAGTGCTTTACAAATTATGCTAGATGTTTTCTTGAGTAAAAGGATGAAAATAGTAAAAATATTGAAAGTAAGTTCTTCTGCAGCACTGAATCAAATAAGGTTTTCTTATCTCTGGGCCATTATAGGAATAGGTGATACTACAACCTTCCTTCACTGATGTTGATAGTCATATTTTACTAAAATACAAGTGTATTAATGTGTTTAAAAGAAAAAAAAAATCTCCATAATTTCAAGATGACCTGTATAGTAATTATTTACATCTCATTTTAGTAAATGAGCTATCTGGATGGATTGGACAAGTAACACGTTTTGAATTCACAGCTCAAAATATAATGAATTTTCAGTAGCTTGAAAATAATATAATGGAAATATATACATATTGCTTACTGCTGATAATAGCTGTCCAAAGTAGTTTATAATAAGTCTAAAGCATTTTGTTTTATGACTTTGTATGAAGCCCTGATAAGTACTTCCAAATTATCTATTTTATCATAATTACTTACCCACATTGCAATAAGACAAAATAAGTAGTACTTATAGATGTAATTACAAATTAAAAACAAGAAAATATTCCCTTAAGTGAGTACATTCTTAAGGCAATTTGCAACCTATTACTATATAGATTCCTGGTTAATAAATGCAGTTATCAAACTGAGGTCAAAGCTAAAATCAAATCTATACATTTGGAGTTCAAGTAAACATAATAGTTAATTAGATCTGTTTAGGAAGTTTTGTCGTCAGAGGACAACATTATTAAACTATGTAAACATCAATATTAGTATATAAGATCACAAAAGCAAAGGGAAATTACTCAAGCTAGCAACAATTACTTGATAGCCAGGATTCAGAAAACCTTCCCTTATGAGTGTTAGGTCAAAAATTTACTCCTAAATTTCACTGCTATGTCCTTCTTTGGTAATTTTTCATCCTCTTCCACAAAATCACATACCTCTTCTGTGAACTTAATCAAAATGCAGTTCAATTAGGCAGAATGCCACTTCAGTGAGAATTTAGGCTTCACTTTGAAAAGAATACATTAAAATCACTATTTATTAAGTACATCGCTGAAATGGGGGATGGGGGGGATGGGAAGAAAAGGGGAAGGAAAAAATCTCATCTTCAATAAATAAAATTAGAATCATAGAGTCATAGGTTATCCTGAGTTGGAAGGAACCCACAACAATTCAGTCTGATTCCTGACTTCACACAGAGCAATCTAAAAGTTAAACCATGTATCTAAGAGCATAGTCCAAATGCTTCTTGAAGACTGACAGGCTTATGGCCTTGACCACTTCCCTGGGGCGCTTTCCTGTGCTTGACCACCCTCTCAGTGAAAAACTTTTTCTTAAAATGCAATCTGAACTTCCTCTGATACAGCTTTAAGCCATTCCCTTGCATCCTATTACTAGACAGCAGAGAGAAGTGATCAGTGCCTCCTTCTCTCGGTCCGTCTCATAAGGAAATTGTAGACAGCAATGAGTTCACCACTCAGCCTCTTGTCTAAGCTGAACAAACCTAACATCCTCAGCTGCTCCCCATATGTTATGCCTGCCCATCCTTTTACCATCTTTGTTGCCATTCTTTGCATGCATTTTTGGGAGTGACAGGCAAGATGATCTCTGTCACAATTTTTCAGTTACAAATTTTTCAAAGCAGAAGAAAGAGAAATTCCCAAAGAAAACCAAGGTTTTTAATGTATCTTTTTAATATGTGCAGGTAGAAATGGTATATAGGTATAGCACAGACTTCTATGACCCAGTAGTTACTATTGGCACTTCCAGTTTATTGTTTAGAAGGAAGAGAAATTGAATTTTTTGATAACTCCTGTTTAACGCCACCAGTGCACACTGGAGGCCAACCAACTTGAACAAACAGCTTTGCAGAGAAAGACCTTGAGTTTCTGGTGGACAAGTTGTCCATAATCCAGCAAAACACCCTCATGGAAAGGAAAGCAATAGCATGATGGGCTGTTAGGCAGTCTGGCAGCAGGTCAAAGCTGTGATCATTTCTCTCGGCTCAACACTGATGAGAGTGTATCTGGAGTGCTGTATGTTCAGACCTTAGTCTGAAGACTATCAAGGCTGTCCTAGATAAATTAAGGGTAAATAAAACTTTGTTAGGAGGGAGGATAAGGGCAATCTGGGAGCTATCAGCATTACTCTTCTTATATATCATACTATGAGAACATCTGCTTTGGGCAATTTATAAAATTATTAAAGGAACAAATTATCACTGGATACAAGTTCATGACTCTTACTTATTGTTCATCATATTTAAGGAAAAAAAAAAGACAACAAACCAAACTTGGCTTCTTGTGAAGCTCAGACTAGATTCTAACTTTATGCTCTTCATTGTTATGATGAAGGATTAAATATAAATTCAGAGAGTATTTGCTTTCCTTAAGAGCTGACAGAAATAAGCAATAATGTATGTTTAAAGAACCTTTCCTATTAGTAAACTCTCATAGAACTGAAACTCTAAAATAAGCACATGTTTTTATGTATCTTATTCTGGTTTTGTTTTCCATTGTTTTGTTATAGTGCTTCCTAAAGCTAAAAAGGTTTGAATATTCCTCCTAATTCTTCATGCTCAGGAATTCTTTATTAAGGCTATTTCTTTTCTTTTGAGCTGCTTGTTATTCTTTGAAGTTATGTCTCCTCAGGCTCTTCGATATTTTCTATTGACTCTTCTCACTTTAATTTAATTACTTTTTCTTTTTCTGAGACTTTGCAGAAATGGAAAGTATACAGGCTGTAGTGAATTATATTTCTTGCTTGACCTTTAATATTAAAAAGATGAGCAAAAAGTATCTGGAAATAGATTCAAACTTTGGATCCACGATTTTCTTTGAATCTCATTGAAAATGTATATTCTTTTTGAAGTAGGGTTGCATGCAGGAGCTATGAATAAAATCAATAGCAAACCGCAGATTTAGTCATAATATAATACAAAAAATGAGAATACTTGTAGTTGTATACAAGCCCTGAAAGAGAAACAAAATAAAGTGGGGATAGGGGCAGGACAGTGCTTAAAAAAATCACTTGGAGTTAATACATGAATTACGTAATGGGTATTTCTTCACAAAAGAACTATATATCCACCAAGACTTTGATTTTCATAGGGCCCATGAAGCAAATTTCATTTTGGTATCTCTTTGCAATGACACATGTTGTTAGGATTCATAGAGGTAAAAATTGTAACAGTTGTAAAATTTTGGCACGAAAGAACAAACCCAGAGAAATCCCCATTTAGAATACAAATTTTTTTCTTCACAATCATTCAGTAAATAGCTGTCCAACTATATTCTCACACAAGTAAAATAATTTACTTAAATCTCTCCTAATAACTTCAGGTTTTGGTTTGGGAGGGTGATTATTCATACAGGAAGACACTTCAAATGTGAAGAAAAATCATGTATGATTTTTAGTAAAATTTATGTATTGGTAAGTTTAGAGATTTAAACAAGAGGTAATAATAGATCATTTTCTGATTAGGTAGGAAAACAAAATTTTTTCTTATTTTATTTGGAACGTTATGTAAATTTAACTGTGAATTAATGCTTTACAGTCTTTGAAAATAATCTCGAAAGAACAAAGAATGAGGTCTGCATAATCCAAAGGGAAATGGTTAGTGACCTGCTACTCCATTTAGAGATTAACGAATCTATGATGTTGAATGGGAGCTGGCAGAAGATTGCACCCTCAGTTCAGGAAAGACAGTGCAGTGCTGGAATCCAGAGAAGGGAACGAAACTGGTGAAGGGTCTGGAGCACAAGTCTTATGAGGAGTGGCTGAAAGAGTGGGAGTTGTTTAGCCTGGAGTAAAGGATGCCGAGGGGTGACCTGTTGTTCCCTACAGCTGTCCGAAAGGAGGTTGTAGAAAAGTGGGGGTCAGTCTGTTCTCCCAAGTATCAAGTGATAGGACAAGAAAAAATGGCCTTAAGTTGGACCAAGGTAAGTTGAGATTGGATACTTAGATAAGAAAAATGTCTGCACTGAAAGGGTCAGTCATTGTAACAGGTTGCCCAGGGAAGTGGTGGAATTGCCATACCTAGAAGTCCTCAGAAAACCATATGGATGTGGCATTGAGGGACATGGCTTAGTGGTAAAACATGGTGGTGCTAGGTTAACAGCTCAACGCAATGGTCTTAGAGGTCTTTTCCATCTGTAATGTTTCTATGATTTACATGGTTAAAACCTAAGAGGATGTTGTGCAAGAGTTACAGGAAGAACACAAACCCTTACTTCCTGAACACTGATTTCTACAAAAGTCTATGTTTATGTCCCTAGTCAAAGTCATTTAATGTCATTTGCTTATTTAATTAGGCAACACAAACTTAAAGAGAAGAAAGGATGTATTGTAGCTATAAGTGTATAGCAACATTTTAGGTATTTCCTGATGTCTAGCTACTGTTAAGAGGGCTAGGTCTCTCTATTTGCATAGCAAAGTTTTGGTAGTGAGGTGTTAGAGGGTGGGCTACAGTGGTGACTTCTGTAAGAAGATGCCAGAAGCTTCCCCCGTGTCCAACAGAGCCAATGTCAGACGGCAGTGGTTCTGCCACTGGTCAAGGCCCAGCCCAACAGTAACAGTGATAACACCTCTGGGATAACAGATTTAACAAGGTGGAAAGGTCCTGCACAGCTGCAGCCAGTCAGATGAATGAGACTATGTAAGAGAAACAACTGCAGACACCAACTCAGCAAAGAGGGAGAGGAAAGAGGTACTCCAGGCATCAGTGCAAAGATGCTCCCGCAGACCATGGTGAGCACCATGGTAAGGCAGGCTGTGCCCATGGAGGTCCATTCTGGAGCAGTTATCCACCCGTAGCTCCTAGAAAACCCCATATTAGAGTAGATGGATATCCAAAGGAGGTGATTGGGTAGGAAGCCCACGCATGAACAGTTTCCTGGCAGCACCTGTGGAGAGAGGAGCCACACTAAAGCAGGTTTGCTGGTGGGATTAGTGATGCCATGGCGGACCCACATTGGAGCAATCTGTTTCTGAAGGACTGCACCCCATGGAAGGGACCTACACTGGAGCAGTTCATGAAGAACTGTACCCCATGGAAAGGACTCATGTTGTAGAAATTCACAGAGGACTGTTCCCCATAGAAGGGAGCCCATGCTGGAGCAAGGGAAGAGTATGTGGAGTCCTACCCCTGAGGAGGAAGGAGCAACAGAAGCAGTGTGTAATGAACTGACCACAAACCCCATTCGCCTTCCCCCTGCACAACAGGTTTAAGAAAATTGGGAGTAAAGGTAAACCCCGGAAGAAGGAAGTTATGGAGGGAAGGTGCTTTAAGACTTGGTTTTATTTCTTTTTACCTTACTCTAACTTTATTGGTAAGAAATTAATTTTCCCAAGTCAAATCCATTTTACCTGTGATAGAAATTGGTGAGTGATTTCTGCCTGTCCTTATATCAACCCATAAGCCTTTTGTTACATTTTTTTCTCCACTTCTCAGGTGAAGAGGGAACTGATACGATGGCTTTGGTGGGTACCCAGCATCCATCCAGGGTCAACACACCACAACCTCTAGTAGATCATTCCTGCCACCCACATGCAGATATTTCAGGACAATAAGACATCTGAAACATTTCCTTATGCCTGGGTTTGGTAAATGAATAACTCTCCAAATTATTCTAGTACTGACCTTTTCCTGTGGCTGAATTTGAACTCTGAACAGAAAATTATTCTCAGGGAAAAAAGAAAGATTACAAACAATTTATATTCACATTGCACTTGCTTCATAGATTCATAGGTAAAGGATACTGACACATCCTCTACTCAGAGAAAGATCTGTGTTATAACTGAGGGATTTAGAACCATATGAGCTCATTTATGCCCTTGAAAAATCTTACTCTGTTGACACCTAAATCTTAAATTGTGAAACATATTTGTAGCATATTCCAAGAATCAAATGCCCTACCCAGCTAATATCTGATTTCAGAAACAGTTTTTTTCTTTTTAATCACAGGATATGCTGAGTTTGGAAGGGACCCACAAGGATCAGCTTGTCCAACTCTTAGCTTTGCACAGGAGTGTAAAAAGAGTCAATCCATGTGCCTGCAAATATCATTCAAATGCTTCTTGAGCTCTATCAGGCTTGGTGCTGTGACCACTCCTCTGGAAAGCCTGTTCCAGTGCCCAAAAAACCAGCTATGGGTGAAGGACCTTTTTCTAATATCTAAAACTCCCCTAGCAACTTCAGATCATTCCCTCAGGTCCTCTCACTGGTCATCACAGAGAAGAGAACAGTGTCTGCACCTCCTCTTCTCACAAGGAAGTTGCAGACTGTGATGAGGTCTCCCCTCAGTCTCCTCTTCTTCAGGCTGAATAGAACAATTGACCTCAGCTGCTCCTCATATGGCTTCCCCTCAAGGCTCTTCACCATCTTCATTGCTCTCCTTTGGACACTCTCTTATAGCTGAATATCTTCCTTGTATCACAGTGCCCAAAACTGCACACAATATTTAAGGTGAGGCTGCACCAGTGCAGAGCAGAGCAGGACAATCCCTTCCCTTGACTGCCTGGTGATGCTTTGCGTGATGCTTCCCAGGGCATGGTTGCCAGGGCACTGCTGATTCATATCCATCGACCGGAACCCACAGGCCCCTTTCCATGGCACTGCTTTTCAGCATCTCATTCCCCAGTCTATACATACATCCAGGATTCCCCATCTCAGGCGCAGAATTCAGCACTTTCCTTTGTTGAACTTCATACGGTTGACGGTTGCCCAGTCCTCTAATTTGTTGAGATGTCTATACAGAACCTCCCTGCTGTGAGAGACTGAAATGGTTAATGGCTTAAAAAAGTTAAGAATCAATGCAAGACTTTTGTCTGCTGTAGTAAACTGTGCAAAGAAACAACTGCTCACTGAAACCCACTCCTTCACAAATATGCCTACTATGACAGGAACTTAAGATAAAGGTGGTATTATTGTCCAGTTACCATAGGTCTAAGGAGAAGAATGTATCCACAAGCGTGAGAGACTGGAATGCTAAAGGCTCAAATAATCAAGCTGCAAAATAGGTCTCGAACAAGATAAGGAAAAAGACAAATCCTAAGAGGGTAGTATTTCTTTGTTCTTACACAAGTGACTCATCTGTGATAACTCCCCTTCGGGGAAGTACCAGGACATTCACGTATAGCCTGAAGATATTCATCTCTGCTGATGGGCCATAATGGGCCATATTTGACTCAACTTTGATGACATAATAGGCAGCTATAAATTCTCAGAAGGTGTCAAAAACTCGTGAAATGTCCCATGATCCAGTATTACCTCATCAAGTGTAAAACTTCCCACCCCAGGGGAAATACCAGGGTGTTTCCACCTAGTTTAAGCATAATATAAACCCTGATGGACTCATATGTTTTGTGGGCTTCCGTCACCTATCTGGGCTTCCCTTGATAGATCCAGACAGCAACCGCCACTTCGACAAGACTGGGATTCCCACCACTGAAAAGATCAGAAAAAGAGGACCAGTGGAATGCTGTCAGAATCCACAAAGTGGTGATATTTTTCTACTTAATCTGTCTCTCTGTCATTCTCTCTCCCCCCCCCACCTCTCTTCCTTATTTCTTTCTCTCACTTGCTACCTCACATTTAATATTAAATAAAAATCTTTATTATTGACTTCAGCGTATGGCCTCATTTGCACCTTAATTTGGTCAGAGGCTTCACTCTAAAAACTTTAATAACTGTATCATAACACTTGCCTTCGAGGGAGTCAACAGCTCCTCCCAGTTTTGTGTCACCTGCAAACTTGCTTAATATCCCTTCCAGTCCTGCATCCAAGTCATTTATGAAGATGTTGAAGAGCACAGGGCCCAAGATGGAGCCCTGCAGAACCCCACTAGTGGCAAGTTGCCAGTCTGATGATACCCCATTCCTTATTACCCTCTGTGCTCGACCCATGAACCAATTGCTCATCCATGGCATGATGTATTTATCCAGCTGTGTGCTGGATATGTCTGACATATCCAGGATATTACTGTGAGAAACAGTAATGGAAGCTTCACTGAAATCCGAAAAGATTATATCAGCTGGCTTCCTTTGATCAACTAAATGGGTTACGTTATCATAAAAGAAAATCAAATTTGATAAGCACAACTTCCTTCTCATGGAGCCGCACAGTCTGTGACCAATGACCACATTGCCTTTCAGGTGGTTTTCAGCATTTCCCAGAATTATCTTCTCCATTATTTCACCAGACACTGGAGTGAGAATAAAAGGCCTGTAGTTTCCAGGATCCTTCTTCTTGCCCATCTTGAAAACTGGGACAATGTTTGCCAGCTTCCAGTCAGCTGGGACCTCTCTGGATTCTGGAGACTGCTCAAAAATCATCAAAAGAGGTTGTACCCTCAGCAGCAATTTGAGGGTTTTGGAATGAATAGATTTGTAAGGATCCTTCTGGAGCAGCAGATCCTACACAGTTTCAGGGTTGACTGGGAGTTGTTCCTCCAGCACAGGCACTGAGACCCCCTTGGTCCATGATCCACTTTGAAAACAGAGGCAAAGAATGTGTTAAATACCTTTGCCTTGTTTCTGTCCCTGTTTGTGAGATGACCATCCTCATCCTGTAATGGGATGAATTTATTTTTACACTGCCTATTGCCATTAATATATCTGAAAAAACTCTATTTCCCCCCATTTTTGGCCATCTTCAACTCCAGTTGAGCACACATTTTCTTCCTACAGTGTCAAGCAGCAACTCTGAATTCTTCCCATGTCACTTGACCTTGCTTCCACTGGCTATACACCTTCTTTGCCTTAGTTCCAATAACAAAAGTTTCTAATTCCCTTAGCAACCTGAAGTCTGCTCTCCTTATGTCCAGAGCTGAGATTTTGCTGGCACTTTTCTTCCCTTCAACAGAGATTTTAAACTTGATCACCTTGTGGTCGCTGTGGCCAAGACAGCCACAAATCTCTGCTTCAATCATGAGATCTTCTGTGTGGCAAGGTGGGCATCTTTCTAAGTCGGCTCCCTTAGGACCTGTTTTGTAAAGTTGTAAAGTTGTAAAAACTTTACAAAAAAGTTGTAAAAAAGTTGTAAAGTTCCGTAAAATCTTCTGGCCTGAGTTGTACTAGTTGTGTGATGCCTAGTTAATTTCTGGCAAGTTGGAGTCCCTTATAAAGACAAAAGCAGTTGACTTGGAAGTGTCTCTTAGTTCCTCAAAGAATAATTTTTCAGTGTTGATGTCTACAGCAGACTCCCACAATGCCATCTGNATCTTTCTAAGTCGGCTCCCTTAGGACCTGTTTTGTAAAGTTGTAAAGTTGTAAAAACTTTACAAAAAAGTTGTAAAAAAGTTGTAAAGTTCCGTAAAATCTTCTGGCCTGAGTTGTACTAGTTGTGTGATGCCTAGTTAATTTCTGGTAAGTTGGAGTCCCTTATAAAGACAAAAGCAGTTGACTTGGAAGTGTCTCTTAGTTCCTCAAAGAATAATTTTTCAGTGTTGATGTCTACAGCAGACTCCCACAATGCCATCTGCATTATTTGTTTGCTTCTTGATTCTTACCCAGAGAGTCTCAACTGTGCCATTGTCAACTGTGAGCCGCATACATTCTAAATCTTATATTACATACTGTCATGGAGTCCTTTCTTTTTAATGGCATGGACATCCTGTGAGACCATGTCTGTGCTCACATAACAATATGTCTATTTAGAACTTCTAGGCAATTAGTTATAGAAGGCTGTTTTGAAGACTATAGGTATTTATTAACAATTCATAAGCACCAGTTATTGTGCCTTACCTCTTGTATTGCAGATAACAAACCAAGTTGATCTGAATAGAGTAGTGGCATCATTAAATATTGGTCTAATTTAGCTCATATTGAATCTGAACAGTCCATCTTGCATTGTTTTGTTTAGTAAGCTGTTTTTCTAGAGTAAGAAATCTTTGTGAATTTGAAACATTGATTTCCTCTGTAACTTTTTGAGAGTAAGTATAATGCTAAGTGTTCAAGAGCTCACTTCCTATCAATTTAAATTAGAAAAACTAACCAGACAATCTGTGTTCACAGTACAGATCAGTAATCTAAACTTTGATTCAATTCTGTATGTGAAAAGTTTAGCATAAAACAGCCTATCATGTAATAGTAGAAGAAAGTATACACTACTAATATTTTTTAATTTAGAAGTAGTCTGAATATTTTTTCTATTTTTANGGAGTGTGAAATGTCACCAGCTAATAGTGATGAAGCAGATCCGAAATATGAGGGGCCCCAGTTCAACTCTTACTTTATTTGGATGGAGCCTGCTCGATCACATTCCTTGATGAAATGTTATTGACTGTTTTCTTCCCCCTTTACTTATACAAGGAACGTATAGAGCACCATAGCTATCCCTGTGGGTGCTTTACTTTCTTATCAGAAAAACATTACATAGAATTTACAAGATAACATATTTAGAATATGTTAGAAATATTAGAAATATTTATTCTTTTGATAAAGAGTAAAGAATAGATTTCTGTTTTAATGGGAACAATATTCATTCAGAACAAACACTTATTTTTTGTGCGTTTGAGTTTTCTCTCAAAACATCACTGATGTTTTGTTATGTCTAATTTTATGAACTACATGACCGTGTTATAGTAAGATGTAAACCAGTTTTTTGAAAAACCATGCTGTATAAGAAGGAAAATTTTGAATCCAAACAGGTTATTAAATTTTCTAAGTGTCAGTTATTTATTCTAACTTGCCTCTTAATTTTTCTCATTGCAGAGAAATATTTTTATGTTTGACATGCTTTAAAAATTATATCCTATATTTTTCAGAAATATTTTACTTCTAAAACAATGTAATAAAATTAATATGTATTATATACTACACTAAAAAATAATACTAATAAAGTTACCAAATTCAGCATTATGCCAAGGTTAAATTTCTTTATGTAGTCTAAACACACAGAACTTCAGAACCTTTTTGGAGTCTAATATGGTCACTTCATGTAAATATCATGTATCATAATGCTTTCTAAAAATTAGGTTTCTGTCATTCAGTATGATGCTTTTGATGAATTTAAAGCCTTAATGTTGTATTAATGTAGTTTTACTTACATCTTACAAACTAAAAACAGCATTAAACAAACAGAAATACTATCAGTTCATGCCAAAAAGCCAAATCAGCAAAAGATCCTAAGTGAAAGTGGAAATGTTAGGTCTGCTTTTGGATAAGACTTATCGTCCTTGAGCTATTTTGGATTTAATAGAAGTTTTACATATACCTATCCTATTTTAAATATTTTATCCTTTCCAATCTCCTCCATTGTCCCTATCTGTTCTCAGCTTGTGCTGCTATTTGTAATACACTTTCCCAACAGGAAAAAAATTGGTATATGAAAAATCTGCTTTCAAATATTTTGTTTGTGTGTCACTTAACACACTGTGCCACTCAGAATTCTTCTGTTTGAGAAATCAACTGTTAAATTCAAGATTATCTGTTAGAATTATATCTTTTGCTGTTATTATTTGATAACTTTAAAAAGGCATTGCAAAAACTCTTGAATAATAGCCTGCTTTATGTGCAGTTCTTGGCATGTCTTGGCAATCAAGGCTAAAGCAAGGATGACAATGTCTACTAATTCACTGAGGCAAGCTACATCTAAACAGTAGGGAGCAAGAATATTTACAGCTATATAACCATATCAGCAGTACCATACAAGGCTGAGATTGCTTACATACTGGTATCAGAAACACCAAATTTTGATGTACAAATTTTTATGCTTTGATATTAATAATGCTTTAATTTTTTAATTTCTTTTTCCCTAATGTTGCATACGTGTCTATAAGAATGTACATGACATGCATATGTCAGTGTGAATATGTAGTTAACTGTCACGTCACAGAGTTTATATTATAATCCAGGCACTCAATGAACCCCTGTGAGAT
>WEIV01025060.1:0-12505 GCA_013390005.1 Calyptomena viridis | reverse complement strand
ATTTTTTTTTTAATTTCTGCAGAAATTCTGACAGAAAAATGGTTGAGTGGCATACAATCCTGCCAGTCATTTGGGAAGCAGAACTCAGTAGTGCTCTGTAGCAGAATTAGTGGACATCCCACACTTATTAATTGAGAATGTTACTGTGTTGGACCATAATAGTTATATCCCCCAGACATGTCGAACACAAAGATTTTAAGTCTTAATTTCTAAAACTGTAGGTTTAAATAATTTTCCAGGGATTCAGCAGACTTGGATACACAGTTCTTTACAGAATATTGCTGAATCTTTCTTCCCCTTCAAGGAAGCTGCTTCTGACCTCATTCTGGATCTATGATCTCCTTCCTTTCATTCTATTTTAAGACTGGAAAAAGAGGCCTTTATAGGCATTTCTGCTACCATCCCTTTTATTCGGCTGTGGGGTGGAGCTGCTCTGGGGAAAGGGAACATCCTTGGTAGTCACCCACTGTGCAGCACTGCATCTGGAAGCTGAAAAGAAAGGTAGTTTCCTAATTTGCAGGCAACAACCATTCAGGAATGAAGAAATGCATACTCCACCTAATCCCATGAACTTCCTCTCTCTCTTGTGGCCTATTTAAAGTTTGGGGAGCACGCTTTATTGGACTTCAGCTACTAAGTTTAGTAACCTTCAAAGTTTAGGCCCTTCAAGCAAGTAGTTGTAAGCAAAGCTGGGGAAAAATTGAGTGTGCACAAACCATTGTTCCTAGTGACTCACAGCATCATTTCCCACAGTGACTATATTGGTGAGGTTCCAAGGCTCCTCCCTTTCTAGCAGATGGTAGAAAATTTTTTTATTTCAAGTTATTATTATTATATAACACCAGCAATCAGGATTACAGTTTACAGGAAGTTATAGAGACAAGATGCCTGTCACAAAGTTCTCATGTTTTGTCAGAAAACAGTCTAAAAAACCAATAGGGACTTTAAATCACTGAGGGGCTCCCTCTCCCCTCAAATGCACAGTGACTTTTACTGCAAAAGAGAGTCCTAGACAATAATAATCTAATGCATTGTACCATTACCATAATCAAATGCTTATTGAACTCCAAAATATTTAATTGGTTTTCCAAACCAGGTTCTATGAAAAAAATAAAAGCAAGAAAAAATTCTGACTTACACTTTATATAAAAAGATAAATATATATCTCAGGACTTGGTGTCCAGCCACTCTGTACTGTTGCACAGACAATTGTTCTGCATTTAGTGTTGGTGCAAGTGATTGGAAAAGAGCCTGTTCAGGGTGGTATAAAATCTCCTGCTCTATGGATCTACCAAGAAGGCAGGGAAGGAATTTATTACTGAACTTTCTATGGGTCCTTGGGGAGCCAAACTGCTTCTCAGTTAATAACTTAGCAAAATAGGTACTTGGCAAACATGCTATAGGGTATGGTTTCTTCCTAGACTTGTATTATAAGTAGCTTATGGGCAAAGGTACCACTGGGGGGATTCTCTGCATACAATTTATATGGCAGAATTTGCCTTCTTTTGAATGGAATAATTAGCTTCTTAGCCAGAAAACAGGATGTTCCACAAGAAAACTGTACTGATACCCAAGCGGAAAAAAGTAGGTAAGAAACCCTTCCTTGTACTCTTAGCTTGAATTATTGCAATTAAAGAGATTGAATTATCATGTGCACCATAACACAGCCAATAAGCCACTGCATGGGCCTCCTTATTTCCTAAACTGTTCAACTGTCCCTCAGAAGCATGTATATTTAATTCTAATGTCTACTTTTTGTACAGTGCTGCATGTGACTCTTTTTTGAAAGGTTGTTGGGGTTTATGAATTAACAAAAAGATCATTGAAACCAGCAACATAAAGTTTCTTTGTATATTTATATTGTATAAAGGTGATGTGGTGTGTGTTTTGAAGTGAGCTTGGGATTTTGTTTTGGAGTGACTGCAAATCATGTACTTTAGTTGCAACATCAACAGAAAAGCTCTTAATATGCCTTAAATGGTTAGGCTAAACAGAAATTACATTTTGCAAGTTTACTTTAAAAACAATAGAGGCATCTAGTGGAAGTGTTTGAGGACTGCACCTGTCAGAGAATGCATCAATGCACAGCTGATTTTCTTGCATTTACTTCTTCCTCGATGGAATTTCATTAATTGACTGGCCAATGGCAATGACGGTTATCTTTTATTTAAGAAGAGGCAGAAATTAAAGTTAATGGTATTTAGACACTGTAAGGCAAACATGATCTAGGAGCCTCAGATGTGTTTTCCAAAAGCGATTTAAGCAAGCTGGGCCACAAAGGCATTTATATGCACAATGCTTACAGTGCCATTCTTTGAGACACGTGGCCCATTGCTGTGCAATTTATAGTCCTTGACTACATAAACTGTTAGATTCTTTATAAAACATGATTGCATCATCCATGCAGAACACTGATCTTTCAGTCATCTGCCTGAGTGAGCAGCCACTCAAAATGGCCCATAGGAAACACTGGCACAGCCACAGGCTTCTACACTGTCCTTCCATGGGAATAGGTTGAAGTGTATGGTTTCCAAGTGTGTCCACAGCCTCAAACCCTAACTTTTTATTTTAAAAGCTGAAGGGTTGAAGTAGGAAGTGTCAGTCTCCCTTCCAAATACAAGAAAAAAAAAAATCTCATCCTGTTCCGTTATCCAATATTTTAATAGAGGATTCCACCAGAAAAAGTTCAACTTCCTTCTGTGCTTGACAGCATAGGTGAACATCTTTTATTTCCTACTATATACTCCATGAAAGAAGACAACTCAGCAGAAATCCGAACATGCCTTTTCTTGAGCCCAGGAAGAAAACCAAACTAAAGCCAGACTACAAAGCATACAGAGTGCATGGAGGTCTAGGGCTTGGTGACATTTGGCTGCTTTTTAATCTTTCCTTTCCCTTAGGCTGTAGGGCAAAATACACCATGGAAGCATCTGCACTAACATATTCAGAACACACTAGCATTTGTAATTCCCCACCTAACCTTAGCACACTGTGCTGGTGAGTCACTTAGCCCCAGAAGCCTAGCACAGCTGAGTTTCTCTATGACAGTGATAGGGCCTTGTGATAGAGAAGTCATTCCTCCAAAATATTGCATTGTCTGGCAAAGGCATCTTCATAGCTTTGGTCAATTTGGCTCTATGATATGGTTAGAGGAATAGACCTTTAATTTCCAATGTATGCAAGGGAAGAAATGGCCACCTAACTTCAAGCAGTTTAGTCCTAGGCTAGTCACTTAACTCACAAATATTTTGCAAATATAGTTTTTATGCGTGCTTGAGCTCTATCCATACGTTCTGGCAGAAAAACATTAGGTTTAAATAGAGTATGGATCGTCTCAGTGGGTTTTCAGTCTCTAGGCAAATTTCGCTTATAATTTAAGTTAAAATATCACCTCATATTCTTCTCTTTGTTTGAGCATATGAATTGATCATAAAGCCTACCTTCACAAATATAGAGCATGATTTTATGACTTCCTTTGCTAACCACACCGTAATTTATTTCCACCCCAGTTTTTCTTCACATGCTGTGATATTTATTTCCTCAAACTGCATTGTGGGCTCAGATTTGTCATGTCTAGTATTTTTGTCCTTTACTTGGTGCAGAATTTGTGTAATTACTGTGGGCTGCAACCCAGGCTTCAAACTCCATGGTACTTCCACTGCCTTCTCACTGAGCTTTCAAGGAATCTTCTGTTTCTAAGCCCCTCTGTCACAGAACTGGCATTTACCGGGACCCTGAACTCCCCAGCCTGGGGTCCCTGCGAGTGGCAGAAGATGTACGGCACGGTGGGCCTTAACTAGCCACGGCTTCCACAGCACCATTAGGTTGGAAAAGGCCTCTGAGATTATTGAGTCCAACCTATGACCAAACACCACTAGACCAGGGCACTAAGTGCCACATTCAGACTCCTTAACACCTCTAAGGATGGTGACTCCACCCCTTCCAATGTCTCATCAACCTTTCCGTGATGAAATTCACCCCAATGTCCAACCTAAACCTGCTCGGCACAGTTTAAGACTATGTCCTCTCGTCCTATCGCTGGTTGCCTGGGAAACCACAACCTGGAAGGCTCCTTTCGGGCCTTTGTAGAGAGCGAGGTCACCCTCGAGCTTCCTCTTCTCCAGGTTAAACAGCCCCAGCTCCCTCAGCCGCTCCCCACAGGACACGCACTCCAGATCCCTGACCACCTTCGTCACCGTTCCCTATTTCAGACGTCCCCACAGCTTGCCCCTCCTCCTTTAAAACCACACAAAACGAGAATTCCGGCGTCGCGGCTCCTCCCCTCCGGGCCCCCCCCGCCCCTTCCTGGCGCGTCGCTGCCCCGCGGGGCGTTGCCGCGCGGCCCCCGNGTGACCGGCGCGTTCCGGCGGACTTCGGAGCGGGGGGCGCCGAGGCGGGCGGGGACACGGCCCCGGCGCTGGCGGGGTTTAGGGTGGCGGTGCCCGCTCGCCTGGGGGTGACTGTCGGGGCTCCGTGGTCTCTACACGCCGGAGGACCTGGGTGAGCCTTCCCCTGCACATCGCAGGTGAGCGGGCCGCGGGTACGTGGAGGCCGACACGGGGAGTGTCGGAAGCTCCGCGTGGTGTCTGCCCGCTGTGCCAGGGCTGTCCAGACACCTGCTCCTCTAGATACACCTTAGGGACTCTGGGAATACTCCTTAAGGGATGGAGGACAGAAAGCTTTGCTTTGCCGTCACGCTCATAGGCTTCTAGTGACCAGTCTGTCTAGCAGCCTCAGAGACTAAGGTATTAAAAAGGTTGTTACGATACTGCTAGTATCAACTAGAGAAATCGTTTTCAAATGTATGCTGGAAGGGTGGAAGCTGGCAGATGTAGACGTTTTGCAGGCTGAGGCAGGGAATTGTGGGACAGCTGTGGTCGGAGTCTGTGTGATAAATAGTGCAGATACTTCTGTCAGAATGTTCAGGCATGAAGTCATTTGGATTACTATAGCTAGTGGAAACTGAAATAATGTGTCTTCCCGAGTCTGCGCACAACGTGAAGCCAGCTATAAGTAGTAGGAAATACTACTACTACTATTTTAAGAATTTTCTTGCATTACCCAGAACATGAACTTGGTCTGATAATTAAATTGTCTGTTGCAGCCTTTCTCAGAGTGCCATAGAAATAGATGCAGAATTCCTTTGTTATGATAAGACATTAAGAACCTGGTTCAGCCCAGAGAAGCTGCTTGTCATTTGCGTAGGCAAGACTCACCTATAATTATGCTTTCAGAATAACTTTGATGTTGGCTTGGACCAGATTTCATGTTATGCTGAACAAGATTCTTCAGTTAACTCTGTGAAATTATAGGCCAGTTCATCATATGAGTTTTTATTACACACGGAATCGCAAAGGTGCTTCCATTTCATAATTTTAAATACATCTTCCTTATTAAATGCCTCTGCAGAAAACAAGGAATTATGTACAGGTACAAATTAGAAAAGAGAGAGATATTTTCAGAGGGCTTGCCTACACAGAGAAGCTTGAAGAATAAGGCAAACTAACAATTGCATATGTTTAATTTTTATCCTGTTCTAATCAACAGATACTATTTGGATGTAAGGAGTAGGAAGTGTGTGCATGGATATTTCCCTTTTAATAGTGAGACAATGTACAATAGTACCTTTGTGTAAGAAGTTTTTGTCTTTTGCGAGTTCATCTTCCCTTGTAGTACCCGTGTTCTTTGAAAAATGTATCTGACCCATGTTTTTCAGCTTGCAAAGGTAGGTGACTCAAAGCTGACAGTGGAGTGGATGATCTGGACAGCAAATGGGCAACGTATACATATTTCATCCTCTTCATTAGTTCCTATTTCCCTTAATAGAAACCTGAAACTGTTAGTTTTGTTTGTAGAGTTGTATGAGAGGAAGAAATTAGCACTGTCCTCTGTCTCTGACACCAGTTATACTTTGGAGCATCCACTACAGAGACCCTAGCTTTCCATGTCCAGACACGAGGTTCCCTCTGCTCCCTGGGCCTGTCAAGGCTTCTCTGTTGTGTGTGGTTGCTTCAATAGTTCCTGGTCTCATGTTTACTGTTCATTTGCTGCAGGCTTAAGTCTCCTGCAAATGAACATTTGCAGAAATTACTGTAACAAATTATCTTCTTCTGGTTACAAGGTAACACTACAAGCACAATAGACTGTGAAAACGTTTGCCTTGTAACTGGCACTTAGCGTGCCTATATTTTCTTTAACGTAACTGCAGACTGCCACCTGCTTAAGAGTATTTGAGGATATTGCACTGTGTTTGCCTAATTTTCCTTATATAATGTCTATCTGACTGCTGCATGGAGCTGCAGATACACTTACATGTGTAAATGTTGCTAGCCAAACTTCTTTCTGCATCCTGGAAAGAACTCTGTCTCACTGTTCACATAGATGAATGTATATGTATTTAACATTCTAGAGTGTATGTTGGCATGAGGTACTGCTTACTAAACTGGTACCATAGTGCTAAATTACAGACATAAAATTCTTGTGCTGTCTAAACCCACTGATAAAATTGAAAGAAGACAAACATGGTTGTTTGCTCTTTCTTCTGTCCTCCTTGTTGTGTGACTTGGAATGTCTGTCTGAAATATTTTGCTTCTAAGCTCTTTAACTGACTTATGAAGTGCTACAGCACAGCTGGTCAAAACACAAGCAAAACTTCAACTGTGGCACCTCTGAAGAGCTGTCTGTCGTTCATGCCTAAATGCAGTCATGTCTCCAGATCAGAAATCATCCTGTAGTGTATTGAGAAGATAGTACTGCCAAGTCCTCAAACGTCTTTTCAAGGATCCTGCATGTCTTCATGGTCTCATCAGAGTATTGTTTTAGAATTAATTTAGCATTTATCATTTAGTGTTGTAGAAAATGCCAGTTAGCTTCAATTCTAGTAGTTTTCTGATATTTTTCTGCCTATATATGCCTTCCTGAGAACCTAAATCCTCTGTTTTAATTTTCTTTTTTTTTCTAAAAATATAAAATAAGTGAAAGTTGTAAAGTGTTCAAATTATTAGACAATAGAAGTTTTTATCCTGTGGAAACCTTTAAAAGGGCTAGCTGGTGATTCTGCATCTATCCCCATGGTTACAAGCAGTGTCTGGATTAAAGTTTGGATTAAATTCATGTAATTCATTCTTTACTATTATGCACATTCTATAATATAGTTAAATGAATCATCCCTTACTCTTAAAGTAGAGAAGGTAGTGACCTGTATTACTGATGATAAAAGCTATGCAAAACTGCAAATGTACTTAGAAGTGCCTTTTTTTTAAGAAAAGACTTATTCCATGCTTGTACTTGGAATGCTGATACTGTAGGTTTTCTGTCAAGAACAGATTTGCTATTGTTATGTTTGCAATGAGCAAGATAAACAATCCATGTTTTATGTAGGATGGTAATTCCATATAGGCTTTGTGTTTCTGCCTCTTAGGGGGTATAAAGAGGCCATAAAGTAATGTTTCTTGTTTACTTTTTTTTTTCCTTTCTCCAAAACTGGAAAATACTAGCAGTGAAAACTAGATAAATTATGATCAAGTACTTTTATTCAAAAAACATTTTGTAATCCTGTACTAGATGGCAAGTTGTAATGGCATATCCTTTTTTTGTTTTCCATTAATTACGAGGTCACCAAAGGTGTTTTAGTCATGGCACTAGTAAGAGGGTATGTACAGCCAGAGGGCTGATGTGGAGCATGAGCTCATTGTCCAAGCTGCCAGTCCAGTTGTCTTCCTTCATGGTTAATCAAAACCAGAAGAAATATAAAGTAATCCATAGTTATTTATTATGTAAAGTACTATCTGGCATCATAAGTAATATTATAATTCGTATTATTTCATTATATGATTCAAGTAAATACTTTTTTTTTCTTTTAACTTGTTATTGTACCCCCTTTCCCCTCAAGACTGGCCCAAGTAGCAAAGCAGCAAATAATTAAAGTTACTGTAAAATATTAACTTGAAGCTCATTGTAGTCTTTTGCAGTGAACAATGTAGCATGCTTTGAGTCTTAAGCAAGACTAGCATGCAATTAATGACAAATATAGCACGCAGTCGGTAAATTTGTATTTTTCTGTTTGCATTTTGTGTACATGGAGAAGCGGGTTTTTTTTTGTGGGTCTTCTTTTGTAAGGATTAATGTTGACAAAGCATGAGAACCAGGAAAATACAGGATATTCAGGATGTGTTGGAAATATATAAAGTATAAAGAATGACACTTTTGGGGTCTCCAGAGAGTGCTGCTTCATGCTTAAGGACAATCTGTGTGCAGAATGTGCAACCTCTTTGACTTTGTACAGACATTTAAATGATCTCAAACTTCCCAAACCTGTTAGATACCAACTTTGTAGGACAAATCAAGACATTTTAGATAAAGCTGCTTTCCTTCCAATCTTATGGCTGATTCTCAACTTGAAACTTTGTTTTCCTAGGTTCAGCACTTCAAGACAAACACTGATGTGGATTCCAGATTCTTTTTTTTCCAGGTATTTGTAATATGTTATCACCTTAAAAAAAAACAAATTAACAGTCATTAAAAAAATTATGAATGTTCTCAGTTCTGAATTTATGCTATAAATAGTGTCTTTATAAGGGGAAAAAGCATTAAGGACACTGTCTCAAGCAATGGGACAAATTCATCTGAAATAAGCTGCTATCCAAAAGGCAGCTTCTTTCTTGAATGTAGCCATGGCAGCCTAGATCTGCTAAAGAGTTGTCACTTTTTAGATGGAGTGTTGTGGAAATAACACTCCAAATCTGCAGGAAAGGAAGATGCCACTGATGCTTTTACTGTATTGCCACTTGTGATCTTACTGACCACACGCAGTAGCACTGCCTTTGATTTGTGTGGGGTTTTGGGTTTGGTTTTTTTTCAGTTATTGCTGTACTCTGAGTTAACTCAAAGTTTTGGAGGATTTAACTTGTGATTCAGGAGCTGCTGAATTATTGAACATCCTCCTTTCATGTCACTGCCATTACTACTTCTGCAGGTTGTACTGCTTATTGTTTGTATTTTGTACTGTAGTTGCAGTACCTCTATCACCCAAATTTGTCCTAAACATGTAAAGGAAAACCTAAATGCTGGCAATTTTGCTTCCTTACATTTAATTTTTATACTCTAGACTTCTTTTCCAACAAAAGCCTGGCAGCTGACATAGACAGGCAGCATTACCTGCTCCTGTTTTGCTGAAATGTTCAGATAAATTAAATGCCAGCGGACTGTCGCCTTCTTTAAGGCACACAAGGAAAGGTACAAGGAGAAAATCTCATGCTATTCCCCAATCTCTCAACACTAAATATGCTATCTAAGGAGGTTGTCCTGCAAGTCATCCAGTACTGGAAAATCTTGAAGATAATTGTCATCCAGACTCGGATAAAAACCTGAAATGAAGCTGTTAATGTTAGTTTCTGTCTTACCTAGAAAGAGATTTTGGCATTATGTTTTGTATGGGTTTGGAGCAGAAGTACTTTGATCCGATAGAAGAGAAACTTTGAAGTAAAACTGTGTTAAAAATAATTTATCCCATTCTTGTCCACTAAGTCCTTGCAGGTTGGGTGGTTACTGTTCATTTTTGCTTCAGCAGCTTTTACCAATTTAACTAGACTTTTAACAAACTATGCAGCCCTCTGAATGCTTGGGAAACCTTTTCTATCCTTTCAGACTAGACCTCATGTCTATTTTCTTTGGGAATCTGAAGGTTCTTATGATGCAGCTCTCAACCTTTCCTTAGGTGTGCATGCTCTGCTCCTTCTTCAGGAAAGGTATTTCACTGTCTTACCAAGGCAGTTTTCTTTGCTCTAGTACACTGGTTTATTAAAATGTAACAAACAATACAGAAAGAGAGCAAACTGAGTGAGAGTGTTGCTATCCTGTGTTTGTGTTAGTACATTTCTGAGGGTCCTAATGGAGATTTCCTTTGTTTCAGTTTACTAAGTGGAAGAATTTCAACACTAAAGGATGAAACTGGTGCTGTGAGTACAACCTACTGTAGCCCAATAATGTAATGTTACACTTTTGCTCTCTTAAAGCATGTTCACTGTGGGGACTAATGGGAGTTACACTGCTTGAGTCAGGCTAAACTTTCATGAAAATTAGTGATATCTCTGGCTTTCTTGGCTCTCATCTTCATTTCAAGGTAAAAGAAACTGGAACAATGTGCATATTTCTGTGCTTATTTTGTATTGTACAGGTAATGCAGAAACAGCAACTGTGCTTTCCTTAAACAGAAAAACTGCTAATTGCTGCATTGCAGGGAGGTATAATTTTCATTAGCTAGGCATTGCATATGTAGTTGGGTAATGCAACATGCAAATGTAGCTTTTTTTTTGCAAATACAAATAGCAAAATTTCAGTCTGTGGATATGATTCTTAAATGGGAAACTGTAGTTACAGTAATGTTGTTAAGTGATAGTAAGAAACAGTACTTTGCTAAAAGTACTTCTCTAGTTCAAGTAGAAGTAGTTTTAATGGTAATACACTTAATTTTAGGCTGAAGTCTAAGCCTATCTTGAGGTCTTATTACATTTACTGCATTCTGAACACAGAGTCGAAAGTGAGAGTATCCACTGACATTTGTGGAGACTTGAATCTCAAGGACACATTTAAGTGCTATCTATTTGCAGCAGTGTTTTATATATATGTCTTTTATGATTGTTAAATTAGTGGATAGTAGAAAAATAATGAGAGCAAAGAAGAGGCCCAAAGACTTTGTGTTTTGTTTGTCTGCTGACTGTCTCATTTTCAACTCCTCTTTCCCACACTCAGCATAAAAAAGCATTTTAGTTGATGATTGCTCCATAAAAGTGCTCAAGTACAGAAATTTTTCTTTGCAGATATTTATTGATCGAGATCCAACAGCATTTGCACCCATTTTAAATTTTCTTCGCACAAAGGAGTTAGACTTACGGTAAGATGTTCTAATTATTTCAAGTGAAAATTATTTTAATCTGAAACATCAGAAAACTCTTTCAGATGAGGATTGTTAAGTTTTACTCTTTATTTCAGTGAAACCAAAGTAAAATTAAGATCACTTTGAAATCTCAAACATCAACATGTTGAATGTATTTATTGGTAGTTCTGTAAACTGTTAGGTAGCTTGATATATAAGTGGATATTACATAATATAAGTGAAAATACTTATATTCAAGGTCTTGACTCACTTAATGTTTTTTGGTTTGGGTTTTTTTTTATTTCTCTAGGGGAGTGAGTATTAATGTTCTCAGGCATGAAGCTGAATTCTATGGAATCACTCCGTTAGGTAACTGGTTTTTTTACCTTAATGTGGGGGTGTCTTATATTTATTGCTGTAGTAATCATCCACTGACAAATTCTGGGCCATCGTGACCCTGATGATTTTTAAAGTTTTCCAAAAACAAGGATATTTGAGATAATGTAATGTTTCCAAGGAAGTGAAAGGTGTGGTCATACCTGACTTTCCTCCTTAGTGAGAAGATTGCTACTATGTGAAGAACTGGAACGCTCGTCTTGTGGCAGTGTCCTTTTTCATGGCTACCTACCTCCTCCAGGTATTTTGTATTCATGGTCTGATGTTGTTTGCAGTTACTGACTGCTTTAGTTTGTGGGGATGATTGGCTCACGTAGTTACTGTAGTGACAGACTGTTCAGAGAAGGCCTTCCTATGGAAAGCTAAAGAGGAATGGTTGAACCGAACCTTGTTCTGATTAAAAAACATCTGTATAAAATCTGCTGGGCTTGAGTACTGAGCAGGGAGTGTGACATGTTGGTACTAAGCAGGCTGTGTTTGGTAGTGGACTAAAGTAGAGGTTCTTCAATTGTATTTCATTATAATGTTGGCAGTGTGTGGTGCTCTCTTCTTTCTGAAGGTGCAGTTACCTCAGGTGTCTCATGCCTAGGTAACAAATCACCACACACAAATGAGCTTTCCTTACCAATAAGAGTACCTGTTAGATTTTTTTACTTCTCTGTAGAGATGAACACAGCTCAGTGTTAACCTAAAGTCTAAGGGATATCTAGCCAATTACTGACAAGTTTTCTGGAGATAGCTCCTGAAATTGTGNGTCTTAGCATGGCCCCTTAGATAAATGCCTTAACACTGTACTAAAGCCATGATAAAAAACAGTGACTGCTGTCTCTTTGGTCTTTATTCAGGGCCTGCTTCCTGCTCTTCCACCTCTTTCTTGCTCTTGGTCCCTCTCTTGCCCTGCAAAAGTTGAGTTTTTAGAGTAAACGTAGTCCTCACTGAAAAATTGAGACTTGAGTTCTGTCATTTTCTGGCTTCTGACTTTGCAAGTGAAATTATGCTGTTAGAAGTGTCATATTTCTGTTATAATCCTGTAAATTGTAGCAGTGTTAGGAAAACATAGAGTATGTTAAAGGCGATTTCCAGGTAATAAAAATAA
Organism: Calyptomena viridis; assembly: GCA_013390005.1. Classification (NCBI taxonomy): domain Eukaryota; kingdom Metazoa; phylum Chordata; class Aves; order Passeriformes; family Eurylaimidae; genus Calyptomena; species Calyptomena viridis. The sequence goes on along the minus strand of WEIV01025060.1, from coordinate 140 downwards.
GGTAATGAGTTTTTGATTCTTCTTTGTGAGCTGCTGCAGGTTTGGAAGAAGGAAGTCGTGGGGGAAATGAGATAAAGATGCAGCCTTCAGGCATTAGTTCTTTAGCATATCAAGGCTGAGAGCTAACTCTGGGAAGTTAG
>WEIV01025052.1:17808-32854 GCA_013390005.1 Calyptomena viridis | reverse complement strand
ACAATCTGAGTGATGTTGTTGAGAAATAACTTTTTATGTTCTTGCTGTTGCTGACAGATTTTTTCAGGCTATTATGCAGTACTTGTTCTCTTAGATGTTTTTGAGTGGGGTTATATTGTGAGATAGCAGGATATAATCTGAAGGCAGACCAGTATTTTGCACGTGATTTTAGTACACATTTTCACACCTAGTTTTCTATTGTGAGTATTCTGGAAACTTAAATTTAAGGAAGAAAGGGAGACCTGCATTACTAACCTCTCCATGTGGAACACTTTTTTGGACAGGTTTCAGGCAACCATACTTCTCTTGCACTATCTGCAAGAACAATAGTAAAAGAATTTTTGAATTAGTTGTTTGGTTTCAGTTATGTGAGTAAAACTTGTTTTTTCCTGTGTTCTCAAAGGTTTGGGGACAAATGTTTGGTTACTTTGTCCAGTACTGGTTTAACCACTGATAACAGTGGTTACACAGCATTTTAGAATACAGTAAGATAAATTATGTGGAAGACATTAAAAAAAATCAACATCTAAAACTTAGGAATATGGAGGAGAAAAAAAACAACCAAGGAAACCTATGTTCCTTCATCATACAGTTCCGTGTAATGACTTCAGGTAAAAAAAACCCTTTTCAAAACGTATATTTGAAAGTGACTAGGAAACATGGATGGTGGAAACAGTAAATTGAAAGTATTTAAACCATAAAAGTGCAAAAAACTGCTCTGCAAAAATAGCACAGCTTTGTGAATTAAATGGTTTGACATTCCATGTAAAAAAATAACACTTATAAAAATTATCTTCTTTCACTCTCCCAAATCTTCCAAAGGTCTGTCACAATGTTGTGTGTCAGTGGAAACTTTAAAAACTCTTGAGTATGGCACATACTTCCACATATGCTTCAGAAGAGGCCAAAATGTTGAACTCGGAGCCATTACACTTTTGCTCATGTTTCAGCTCATTTGCTGCTTTCTCATGAAATCACTAGGGTTACTTTGACTTAATCTTCTACATTCAGAAAATGTCTTTCCAAAGAGGAGAACTAAGACTATTATGAACCTCGAGGTCTTCAAATGAATTGCCCTATTCTTAAACTAACATATATGCTGGCAGCTTTAATTTATATGACTTTTCTATCAAAAGAAAAGAATGTTAGATCCGTCATACAATTTTGACAACTAGAGAAAACAGAAATTTTTCATAGAGGAATTACATGTAGGTCTTACATTACTTTTCCTGGACCTTGTTCTGTCAGCATTTCAAGCAAGATCTGTGTCCTTATGTAGCCTAGCAGCAATTATTACTTTTTTCCCTGTAGAAGGCATCCCCAGGACACCTTCTATCACCTTTTATCAGCAAAAACACTGTTAAAGTGATAGCTAAACAGAAAAAATATGTTATGTAAAAATGAAAGCCAAATGGTGAATACTGACAACAGCTGCGAGAGCCTTTTCCATTGCAGAGGTTTTTTTGGAGGCAGAATCCATCCACCCAGATGGTTGAGATGGGCTATGAAAACGGATTAATGTACTTGCTGCAAGAAATGACAGAAGTAGAAAATACTTAATATTTGTCTGGGAGAAGAAGAAACAACCTGGATGGACCACAAAGCCTTAAACTTTTATCGCTAATAAACTATACAGTTCAGATGTAGAAAATGTTGGTAGTAATTGTCTGTGGAGACAGATAAAGATCTCTCTCTGTTAACCCATTTGGAGATTAACTCCAGTAGCAATAAGTTGGGGTACCTCTAACGATAAAGTCTTCGTTTTCACTCAATGGGAAAAATGCCAATTGTTTCTCAAGTCTGAATCCTAGGTCATTATAATTTTATGAAGAAACGTTCATGAATTTATAATAAGCTCTTCAGAGAGAATTCAAGATGCACTGTTTCTGTAAGGAAAGAAATGCTCTACAAACATTAACAATAATTTACTGTAGGATTAGAACATCTTTTAGTGACTACTTGGGTGAAATCTTAACCGTCTCTCTATTTCAGAGCACATAAAAATGCCACAGGCTTCCTTCCTCCCCAGCTTTAGGAAGATTCCCTTGCAAAAGCCTTTTTAGAAGACAATTGTGAATTCTGTGGAAAAACAGCCCTGCAAAGATTTCCAGGGGTTGCATCCCCTCCCCCCCACTGGGGCACTGGGTGGCTGCTGTATCCTACCAAATCCAAGGCTATTAGTTACACCAGACTCTTTCCAGCACTTTGAGTAACATATAGAAATAGAAATGAAATCTGGTCTATTGCCTTACTGCTCTTGGGTTTCAGTTCCTAGACTATACCTGTTATAAAATTGGCACAAATCTCTATAATATGTAATTTGCAGTACTTTTCATTAATTCTGTTTCATACTATTTTGCCTGCTCTATTAGATAGAACAAATTACTGATTTAAGCCATGAATATTACTGTAACATGCTTTCTGTTTTTTTATTATTTGGATTGTAATTATTGTATCATCAGCTATAGATATATAGTGCTTCACATAATTGATTTTACATGTGACCATAATACAAACAGGAGAAATGAACGTAGCTACATGCTCTATTCAGAACTGTGTCTCCTCAGCAGAGGGGATTTGTTCAAGTTCTTTCTATTCCAAATGTGCATGATTTCATGGTTTAATTCATAATGGTTATTCATGCAAACATGCCTAATTGTTATGGAGGGTGTGTATAATTCCATGTTCCTGATCCAGAAAACAGAAGCAGTGAGGATTTATAAGCAAAGTTGACTCTGTGAGAATGATAACTTCTAACTCAAGAAAGCTGTTGCTTTGGTATGTTCTGAGTAACAGCTACTCACTTCAGTGGTGCAAATCCATTTTCCACTGCTTCTTGCTCCTGTTAACCTGCAGAAACAACACCACTAAATGAACGAGGAGATATCTCTGCCCCATTTTGCCCATCATCAACAGATTACCTGTGGTAAATTCCCACTGAAAACAAGGGTGAGACCTGAGTATCACTGAGGCATAAATGGAAGTTTGCAGGGTTGCTCTGGTGTTGCATTGAAGACCTGAGGCAGGCAGTAGAACATTTGTTGATTGAGTCTCAGCAGCCTGAACCAGGGACAGAAAGGGATTTTCTGCTTTGTAAATGAAGCTTGTCTGCTCTGAAGTCACTGAATAAATAATATGGCGATACCACATGACAGCATTTTGTGCAGTCACTTTTCCTAACACTTTTTTCAACCTTTTGAAGGCCACAGATTCTTCCTTTTAAAAAAATAAAAATTTCTCAGTGATTCACTCCCCCTTTTCCTTTCTATTAAACTTTGAAGCTTACTTTTAAAGGTTTAAATCATTCATGCAAGATGTTTTAGCTAGATAACTAAATCGATGGTGATAACCATCAATAGCATGTAACAGGATTAGGAATGATGAATATTAGTGGCACAATTCATACATGATTTTGTTTGTGTACCCTGTATTTATGTCAGATTGAATCTTCCTTAGAATAAGTAATTACAGTACATCTATAAGGTAAGAGACATTTTAAATAGTCTATTGTTTAAATTGGTAGCTATAAGGTAGTCTGAAAGGCAACTCAGTTCAGCTAATTGCTTTTGTGACTCAGACCTTGTAATAGATAGGCAGTTTGTTTTGGTTTCCTTTCAAATCCCTTCCAAGCTCTATAAGAGTGTAAAGAATGAGAAAAAAAAGCTTTTTTATTTGAACAGTACCATCCAGAGCATAAGGGGACTAAAAGAAGGGAAACTTTTGCATGCGGTACTGGTGTTTTAAGTGAGAAGTTTGCACATGCATTGAAATGGTTGTATTAAAGAAGTTAGGACTACTCAGCAGTAGAATATAGAGTTGTCTGTATTTCTTAAAACTGATCCAATCAGTATCTTATTATCTTAACTCTCTTCTGATCTTTTTACCACATTTCCCAGAATAGTTTTAAACTTTAAAGTTTTATTAGGAAAAAAACCCCAACCAAATACAAGCCAATTAATTAAAATTTGTTCCTCCTACCCCAGATTTGTAAAAAATCTTACCATTCAGCCTAAAACAGTGCTCAGAGTGTATCCATTACACTCAGTTTTATTCTGATTTGGTTTTTTTCCCCCTCTGGTCTACAATTTCAAGCATATTACCTTGGATTCTGCAAATTCAAATTCAATTCTGAAATTCAGTGTAAACTGTCAAACCCTTCTGCATTACCAGTGAAAGAGATTTGATAAATTGAAACTTAAGTTTTCAATCCTTTGTGGGGGAAAAGGTTGCTCACTGTCCTAACCCGGGTGCATTCAGCAATGCTAGTACTGGCAGCATTTTTCACTCAGCAGTTCAGTCTGACACTAGGAGTAAATATACTGAAGAAAAAGTATTCTTTTCACCCCATCCGTATCCTTGTATTTCACACAATTCTTCTATTTCACACACTGCAAAAGCAGTGTGACCAGTAGGTCAAGAGAGGTGATCCCCTCTGCTCTCATGAGATCCCATCTGGAATGCTGCATCCGGCTTTGGAGCCCCAACATAAGCAGGATGTGGACCCACTAGAGTGTGTCCAGAGGACTCCACAAAGATGAGCAGATTGAAGACAGACTGAGAGAGCTCTAGTTGTTCAGCTTGGAGGAAGCTTCAGGGAGATCTTAGAGCCCCTATCACTACCTAAAGGGACTACAAGATAGCTGGAGAGGGACTTTTCACGAGGACATGTAGTTATAGGACAAGGGGGAACAGCTTTAAACTGAAAGAGGCTAGGTTTACATTAGATATTGGAAGAAATTCTTTAGTTTGAGGGTGGCGAGGCACTAGAACAGGTTGCCCAGAGAAGATGTGGATGCACCGTTCCTCGAAGTGTTCAAGGCCAGGTTGGATGGGGCTTTGTGTAAATCTAATGAGTGGAATTGCTGCCCATGGTAGAGGGGTTGGAACTAGAAAACCTTTAAGGTCTCTTGCAACACAAACAATTCTATGATTTGAATTGCCACATAATGAGCTGATTTTATCTGTGGTATGCTTTCTGTACAAGCACCGAACTGCAAATTGAATTTCTGATTGTTTTTGAAAATGTGGTAAAATGTTTCAAGTATGCAATTCATAAGAGGTTTAAATTTTCTTGAATTCTCTCAACCATCTTCAGGTAAATCAAACTCTAGGAGACAGCTTACACAGTTTGCCACAGAATGGATAATATCAGGTTTCTTTTTTGACTTGGACTTCTCAATTAAGTCTCTAAAGGGAGGTTAAATTAATCAGGTTTGTTGTCAAATCTCAAAGTAAACAAAATGTTTCCCTCTGCAAACCAAGACCATGAGAAGGTTCTTACTCTCTGCCTATCAGTAAGTGGAGTTTGTGAACTCCCGCAGTTCATGTGTTTAAACTGGATTCAGGCATCACACTTCAGTCAAATGGTATATTGGTGCTTGCTGTTTATTTATTTTCTATTTGCTTGTTTATGTTCTTGTGAAAAGATGGAGCATCATTTTACATTGTGTACTGTGTAGGAAAAAGGAAGTTCCTAGATAGTGTATGAAGAATTTTGTAAAGCAGTATCCATGGGGAAGAAAAGTTACAGGATATCTGGTTTTTTTTCTGCCTTTGATGTTTTGCTGAAACTATGGATGGAATCTGAAATGTACTTTGCTTATTATGATGAACTGATGAAAAAAGTCCAGATTTATTTTGTGCAAATGATTCTCTCTGTCTTTTGTAAGAAATAGATGGTTATCCCCATCTCATTTTGTTTTGAGACTGATTTAACAAGTTACGTCCTGCAAAAGGGAGCAAGAGATTGTACTTTTTACAAAGTAACTTCTGTAAAGATAACTAATGCTTTTTCAGTCACTTTGTCCTCCAAAATGAGATTGTGAAATGGAGTAACTGGCAACTGAATTCCCAGGTTTTTTCCCCATTTGTGCTGGGGCTGGATGTGAGATTTTAGCACTCTATAAGTAGCCTTCTACTTATATATTATACTTATTATTATTATTCTACTTATATGTTATACTATTATAAGTTCTACTACAAGTGTTACTATTATTATTAATGTTCTAATCACTATTTTATTAATATTGCTTTAATAGTATGCTTTGGGACTTTTAAATACTCAACTTTTTGGAAAAAAAACCCCAAACATACACTCTATTACCTTGATCTTTTAGCTAACGTAATTCTAGCTTTAATGAAAATCAACATTTTGGGTATCTTAAGTAATGTAGCTCCTAGTTGCTTGTTTTTAATAAGATTTTAGGATTCCTCCTGTATTGGGATACGTGTGAACACAAATAATGTACTTCAGAAACTTTGATTTGGTTTCAGAACCAGTTTCACAGTAATTCACTAAAATACAAATCAAAAAAATGATGCACATGATTTATAATTGACAGTGGAAGCCTTCTTGAGCGATTTCTGGTGGTAGGTGGACCCTGATTAGATGTTCACCAAGCCACTCTATCCTTGCCCTCCTCAGCTAGACAGGGGAGAGTGCATATGTTGAATGCCACTTTGGTCAAGATAAGGACAGACTGTCCTGGCCAAAATAGACTTGACTTAGGGAAATTAGTTTAATTTGTTATCAACAAATCAGAGTAAGATAATGTGAAATAAAGTCAAAACTTGAAACACCTGCTTCCCACTCCTCTTTCCTTCCTGGGTTCAGCTTCACTTCCAGATTCTCTATCTCCTCCCACCCAGCAGGGCAGGGGTATGGGGAATGGGAGCTGCTGTGAATTCATCCAACTGTCACTTCTTCTTCCTCAAGGGGAGTATTCCCTACACTCTTCCCCTGCTCCAGCATTAGGTTCCTCCTGCAGGACACAGTCCTCCACAAACTTCTTCAATGTGCTTCCTTCTCAAGGAGTGCACTTCTTCGTGACCTGCTGCAACATGGGTCTCTTCCACAGGGTATAGTCCTTCAGAAACAGAGTGCTGCAGCCTGGGCTCCTTTCTCCACTGGTCCACAGGTCCTGCCAGGAACCTGCTCCAGTGTGGGTCACAGCCTTCTTAAGGCATCCACTTGCTCTGGCATGGGGTCCTCCAGGGACTGCAGAGGCACAGCTGCTTCACCATGGTTTGCACCATAGACTGCAGGGGAATCTTTGTTCTGGCATCTGGAGCACCTCCTTCCCTCCTTCTTCGCTGATCTTAATGTCTGCAGAGCTGTTTCTCTCACATAATCTCACCATTCTCTCGGGCCGCAGGTGCTGTTTTTTTCCACTTATTGAATATATTATCCCAGAGGCTCTGCCACCATTGCTGATGGGTCCATCTTGGAGCTGGCTGGCATTGGCTCTGTTGGATATGGGGGAAGCTTCTGACATCTTCTCACAGAGGGCACCCTTGCATCCCCCTGCTTCTGAAACCTTGCCATACAAAGCCATTATAGCTCCTCAGGAGAAAAATGTGGAAGACATTTGTGTTCCATAGTGGCTGGGTTTTATTGTAGTCTGTGTACAGGAACTACATGTGAACTAAGCCACTAGGGTAATTTCTTCTTGACTAGAAGTACTACTTACATTCAGGATCTGTCATGGCTTAGGTGATGAGAAAACAAGGAAATTAGAAAAGACACAGCAACAAGCTGCTAGAGGAAAACTGCAGGTGTCATCCTCTAAGGGTGATGTACACAGAGGGACAGTCAAGGTAGCATCACTACCTGAGTGCCCTGCTGCTAATACAGCTGCACTGTTCTTGGAACAGTTCTTAAATGCCCGCAGTTTTCATCCAAATGTGTAAGGAAAATTAGTTTTTTTAATATGTAAGGAAAATCAGCTTACATTTTTTAGGTCTGAGCTGCCACAGGCTAGGGATTACTAGAGAAGAAACTCCATAGAAGAAACTCCACTGTGTAGTGGATTTGGGAGAGAGAGCGTCCAGCTTTTAAATTGAAGCTAGTGAGTTTGTTTGATTTGGTTTTGGTTTGTTGGTTTGGGTTGTTGGGGTTTTTTCCAGAGGAAAGTATTCCAGAAATAAAACATAATTTTTCTATGTGATTTTCACATAGAAGTTGTGGGTCACAAATTTTAAGAAAAGGTAGAGAAGCCTATATTCCAGAGACTGGACTTTTGTCATCACCTCTGAATCTCCATCCTCACACAATAAATGAAAAGCCATCATTATCACATATCATCTCCATGGTAAAAATAACTGCTTGATTTTCTTCCACAGAGACAGCATCTGTTGAATGAAATGAAGCAAAGCAAGTGAAGTGATATCAGCCTTATTTATGACATCATCCAGTTATGCTGGTCTTGCATACAATATTTTTTATTGAAGTCATTTGCTTTTAAAGTTTTTGTGCATTATGAAAGTCAGATTTTACTGCTGTGCTCACAAAATGGATTTCAGAATGTAGATGAACCCAAAGGGTATTTTTCTCTCCTTGAAGTGATCAAGTGGGAATCCACAGCATGCTCCCACTGTTTAAACTGCATACATGCCAAAGTTCTCCTTTCTTCCACCTACACTGAGCCTGGTGCCACAGGATTAAATCTTTCCAGTGATTTGCCTCCAGTAATTCAAACTGCAGCCAAAAACCTGGGGACAGCTTTTCTGCTTTGTTTTGTTTCTCTTTGTACCTATCCCTGCAAGCAAGTCAGGAAAAGAGGGATAGTGCTCATCAGTCATGAAGGGAATGATTCTTTCTTCCCCTAGTAAGGACAGATTAATTCAAAACATTATTGGGGTTTTTTTTTATTTTTTTTTACCTTCAGAAGTGTGGTTTGCAAGCATTTTGTTATTAACACTGCTATCCCTAAAGGTCATGGATTAAACAATTTAACTGTCCCGTCTTTGCTCATCTTGTCTAAACTCGGGTTCATGTGCTGCACAGAGCTCACAGCGAGGACATCCACAGTGATTCTGGGTGTGGGATTTAACTTCAGAGAAGTTACGATTTTCTGTGCCTTTCAAGCAAGCTTTCTACAGCCTTGGGATACTATCACCCAACTAATAGCCAAATAGTCATGTTATGAGAAAATGCAAGCCCTGAGGTAAAAGGATATATGAACAGACCATAGGACACTAAAAAATTGTCAACGATATTGTTGGTTTATCTGGAAGTTAGACATTAACTTCAATGAAAAGGTAAGAGGATTGCTCTGAACCTTAGAGTAACTAATGTGCATTCCCTCTCCAAAAGTGAAGCCATGAACAAGGTGTCAGGAATACATGCCTTTTCCCATGCATATCTTTACTTCAGGTCTTTATGGGAAGCTGAAACACTTTCTAGAGAATTATTTTCCTTTTAAAAGTGGAGGGGTGGGAGTGGTGTACAGCACACAATTATCTCAATTTTTTTCTTTGCTAGAATAATTTTTTGAAATTAATCTGTTGTGGATCCTTCCCCACCAGCACATGAAACTATCTGTCAGCTGAAGAGGCTTTCTCTGCTTCACAGACAGAACAAAACATCTTGAACCAAGTCTGCTTAGCTCTGGGGCAGGATTTGGGGCTTGTTGTATGAACTGTGAATGTGTTACTGAGAAGTGACACACTACTGGAGAGCCTTCATCTGACTGATAGGCCATGTCTGAGCCTTGGAGAAGACAGAGAAGGATTTGGATTGCTTTTCACACTAGGATTACCAGATGGTCAAGCCTGTGTACCCACAGCTATCAAACAGCAAAACTGATTTCTTTAAATAGACTTGATTTTTTTTTTTTAATTTAGAAAAAGTTAAGCAATCTGTTTGATTAAATAAACCATAAAGAAGGTTTTGAATTTTGTGGAATTGCAATAGAAAATTTCGTATAGTAAACTAGGACTGTGGATTGTTCAATGTGATCATATGTTGTTAACAGTGAGAGTCACAAGGCCTTACATATTGAGTTAAAAGAGAAATCAGCTTGATGGCAACATTTTGCATCATCAGTTCATAGGACAATTCTCTATTTGCAAATGCATGTTGTTTCCTTTTTCTCCTTTCCAGTCTTTTGTGCTGTCTCTTTTTCTCATGGGCTCTAACCTTTTGCTGAGATTGTACTGCTTTTATAAAAAAAATGAAGGTGAGTGGCTGAAATGAAAGCCATTCATAAACATGGACAGAGATAGGTTGAAGGAATATGTATTTACTTCTAGAGATGCATTGCTCAGCAGCCTGAAGATGACATTAGAGATGATGTAATGCAATCTCTGTATCATAGCATTGCTTAGGGGTACTGTTTAGTATGGTGGGAGCTTGGATGTGCAGCACAGAAGCTACAGCTGTAGTAGAAACTGGGGAAGGGCGGCACTGTTTAAGCCTCGTTATTTAATGAGGAGATACTGAAAATGAAACTCATACACAGAGATATATTTTTTAAATGGAATTTTAAAAATATGTTATCTTTTACCTTTAAAATGGTGGTGAGAAAAGCCCAGCTACCTGGCAATTCATTTGCACCTGTTCCTCAGTTTCCTAACCCATTCCATGAACAGGATGAGGATGCCCATAAAATTTTTCTGCCTGTGCAGGTTTCATATTCCTCTTTATCCATTCTTCAAGACTCTACTGGTCCTGGCTGCATGAGCACTTGTAGGAGTTTTCTCCTTCCAGTTTTAAATGCTGGGCATTGATTGGAGACTAGACAACTTTTCAGTCCTGTTTCTGCTGGTTTTTAATTTAAGATCGGGCCACCAAGGGGCTACTGGTGAGTGAGAACATTAAACAGAACCCTGCTCATGAGACACTGTGACAGCCTTGCCTGGAGAGATAAATTGCTTATCCCAAAGCCAATGAAACATTCAAACCAATTGCATTTGGGAAATGGATTTCAGACATTCTGCTTGTGGTGAGGCAGGGGCTGTGGTTAAATGTCCCTGTTAGAATGTCAGGACTTCCCAAGGAAGGTCAGGCCCTGGAAGTATGTATATGGAGAAAAGGATAGAATTAGTGGAAACATCTGTCAGTATTGCACCTGTGCCCTCAGACTCTTAATCTCTGCTACTAAAGTAAGAAAACAGGAAGACCTTAATCTTTTTGTCTGGGTTTAAATTTGTAGGTGTATGTCATTCCCTCTCTTTACGCAGGGAACAGAAAGATGGTGAAAAAGATATACATTAAGGTCTAGCTGCCCGCTCAACATACCTCTGCTTCCACAGCATCCCAGCTTTCTGCTTTGAGAAGACATGAGCCAGGAGGTGACTTCTCAAACCTTTTGGCTTCATAGTCCATACCAAACTTTTACAGAGTAATATAGAATGGGACAGGTCAGCAACAACTTACTGTCAGTATGGCAGGGAAGTGCTAAAGGCAGGAGTGGGATGGAAACCCTCCAGCGAAGTGCTGAGTCCTACACTGCCAAGGAAACATTGTGGGGCCGTGGGAAATTAGATACTGTTGTGGTTGCTGTTGGCTAAAATATCTGCATTTTCTGGCAAGAGTCAAATCACAGACTTGGCAAATATGAAGCCAATATTTTCTGTTGCACTGAACCTTGCATAGATGTTTACACAGCAGCGAGTGGATGTTAAACCTTAGTGCTGAACATAAAGCTACTTGGCCCTTGTTCTATCCTGGTATAAATAATTACTCTTGATGTAAGGCAACAAGGAATTAAGACTGCTGATTCTGTTTTTAATCCAAGAATAATAACCTGTTCAAGGCATGCTATGACTCATGCTCAATGAAATCAGTGATGCTGGCTACCTAGTAATTTAGAGCTAAATTAGATTTTACACCTGCACTTAGGAAAATGTGGTAAAATTGTCAATGATGAAGTGGAGTGAAAAGGGATAATGAAAACCTTATCATAAGCTTTTGTCATCTTCTGTTTCTCTTGGTTTTGGCTTGCTCCTTTGAAAAGAATAAAATGGTGGACTGGACTTGGTTTAACATTAGAGAAGAGCTTGCATGTTTTCTCAGACCAGAGAATTCATGTTAGTCTTGCATTTGTTTCTCTGGCAGGACATAGGCAATGTCTTCGCAACAACCAATGTGGATGTCATCTCCATAGGTTCTGTTTTGCTTTCCTATGTATGCTTTCCTATAAATGTTTTTGCACCACCAATCTTTGGAGGCAAGCTTCCATTTAGTATGTTTTTATGTTTTGCCTGTCTGAAGGACTGTGGTTTTCCTTTGTCAAGGTTTAACCCCAGCCAGCAGCCAAGCCCCATGCATCTGCTCCCTCACTCTCCCACTGGCAGGACCAGGGAGAGAATAGGAAGGGCAAAAGCCAGAAAGCTTGTGGGTTGAAATAAAAACAGTTTAATAGGGAAAGCAAAAGCTGCACATGCAAGCAAAGCAAAACAAGGAATTAATTCACTGCTTCCGATGGGCAGGCAGATGTTCTGCCATCTCCAGGAGAGCAGGGCCCCATGACCCGTAACAATTACTTAGGAAGATAAATGCCATCACTCCAAACCTACCCTTCCCTCTTCTTGCCCCCAGTTTAGTATATTGAGCATGATGTCATATGGCCTGGAATACCACTCTGATCAGTTTTTGTCACCTGTGCTGGCTGTGTCTCCTCCCAACCTCCTGTGCACTCCCAACTTCCTTGCCAGCATGGCAGTATGGAAAGCAGAAAAGGCCTTGGCTCTGTGTAAGCTCTGCTCAGCAATAACAAAAACATCTCTATACTATCAACCCTCTGTTCAGCACAAATCCAAACATACTAGCCACTGTGAAGAAAATTATCCTTACTCCTGAAACAAGCACACCATTTTATAAACATGTGTTGCAATCAACGGTAGCACCACTTTTAATAAAATGTCACCATCTTCAGTCTTTCATTCTACCAAAATGTGGTGAGACCTTTGTTTAAGGCAATTGCTTCTGTTAATAGCAATTCAGCCTGATGTTCAGGGATACCCCAGGTTTTGGTGTTGACTGTTTTTATTAAAGATGCCTTTTTTTGTTTCAGGTTGTATCAGTCTTAGTGAACTTTCTGAGTAGAAACTTTCTGAGAGTAGAACTTTCTGAGTGAGTGGTAGTAGCCTTTTGATCACATATCAATGTCATCAAACATGGCTCTGAAGTTTATGATAGAGAAGTCAGTTATTATTGTAGACCTTGATTTTAACCCTTAGGACTTCAGTTCAGCCTGGTGTAATATTGCTTGTTACATACTGGTGTAACAGCCGTGTATCTCTTATTGACCATTCCTATTGCATTAGCATCACCAGCATCTAAACCCATGTCATTACAGTATTTCTGTCTCATTCTCATTTTAATAAAACTGTTGAAAGAAAACCTATTGCAAGAGAGAGCAATGCTTCTTGATTCCGTTTATGGCCTAAATAACTATATAATTTAATTTGTGGCTCAGATTCCTACATGTTGACTGATATTCAGGTTCTGAAAGAATTTATTCAGATTATCTGGAATTTTGGTGCCTTCATATCTCATCAATATTTTGCAATCTACTACATTGGTGATATCACAGTTTGGCGAGCTGATGTTTTTTGGGGTGAGTTTTTGTAAATACTGAGAGTGAAAAAAATCCTCTTTGCATTCTCTCTTGCAGTGATCCTCTAATTCTGCCCTCTATTGACATATTCCTGCTTATTGTCTCCCACTATATCTCTTGATCAGGATACTGATGTTCCTCTTGTGCAGTCTCATTGTGATGTCTTCTTAATGTAAGTATTTGTACTCCAATTAGTTGCTTCTTCATGCATCCTCATTTGCTGCTGTCTATAGGTCATCACTTTGTTCCAAACCATCCGTATCTGCAATGTTTCAATGGGGAGGAGAGAGGCATGACAGTGTTTGTTTTCATCTTGTTTTCTACTTCTGTGGTCATAGTTTTGGGACTGGTTGGTTGTTTATGTATTGTGTTCATCACCGACTTTCGAGATTGTACCACCTTGGAAAAAGAAATTATTTTGTATCTGATGTTTCCTTCAATAGGATGTGAGCTGCAGGTATTCCATCTTGGCAGGATTTGGGGATGTTTGACTCCAGAAGAGTGATAGCCAGGGAAGTCAAAGTCCCAGTGTGTCTGTTCAGTTAGATCTTTGTTCTTTTGGTGCCATAGAAGTCTGATAGTAACAGTTTTGCCACTTCCCTTAGTTAATTCCATTAGATTGTTTGGTTGTGACTGATCCTCTCCAAGATGGCTTGCAAGGGTAGCTTTTAAGTCAGTGGACTGAAAATATGGTTGTTATAAGCTGCTGCTGAATTTTTGATTTGGACCAAACCTCCTTCTTTTAAAGCATACTTAGCTTGAAAGTCATCTTACAGTTACCTCTTATGCTTTTTACCTTTCACTACCTCTTTGTAGCAGTGGTAACTATTGGGAGTTCAGACTGAAACACATTGTTCTGAAACCATTTTCAGTAGTTCTCTTTGGTCTATAAAGCATTCATCATGAGACAAATATTCATAAGGCTATGTCAGCAATGAACTCACTTCTTAGAACTCCTAATTTTATATTTAAGATGTAGGATGTAGTAAAGATTAAAGGTTCATATTCATTTTCTATGCACTCACTGACACTGCAAACCATTCCTGTTTGTTGCTGACATTCACATACAAATAATAGTGCACTGCTCACATAAAAGTACAGAAAATGGGACCATTAGAAGAGGTGTACTGGATTCAATTTTTCTCTGAGTAAAGTCCTTGGGAGATCATAAAAATTACAGAGGTGACATGTGTTTAAACAAAATCAAAGCTTGACCCACTGTGGGGAATTGCTGTCACTCCTTCGAATATATTAGTTCTTCATAAGTAAGTTTAGCTTTGATGTAGTGGTGAAAGATGGGAGAATGGTTGTTCAACTGCATGGCCACTCCAGACCTAACAGTGTGTGGGTCAGGCTGTTAGCTTCTTGTCCTCTCCCTCATGGTAAATCTGCCTTGAATTTGTCTAGAGTGATTTCATCATGCTCAAATGAACATGCCCAAGGTTGTGAAGGTATTTGCATTTGTGCATAGAAGTCCTACAGAATTCAGCAAGTTCTTGGATTTGCCTGTGATTGTTATCTCATGTAGAGAGTCACCTTCTCATTTATAGCTTTCTCAGCCTATCCGGGTCTGCTTGCATCTCCATTTGTGTCTGAATTCAAGAAGAGAGAACAGGCATAGTATTGTACCCCCTGTGTCCTGTGTGCTTGCAAATTTATGCCTTTGTGATAAATTGAAATTGTTAGGGAGAATGATCAGGGAA